>CM017445.1:18614766-18714061 GCA_007726485.1 Eragrostis curvula
TCTTTTTAATGTTTGCAAGAACTTGAGGGATGCCATAACTTTTCTTGGCGGTGGGGTTTCAGACTTCCCTTTGGCAGAATGCTTCGGCCATTGAGTCGCCGAATGGATTTCAGCGACTCTGGCTCTCTGAAGGAAGTGGCCAGGAATTATGGCGTCGTTGCTGGAGCTGCTGGAATCGAAGAAGCCTTCGCGCAGCTGAGCTTATCTGGAGGTAGCGTTAGTCCAATATTGGATGATGGCTTCGCTGTTTCGACCGAAACAGAATCAGTTGCGGAAGTGGCTTCGACAGTCAGCGAGGAAGTTAATTCCTCATTGGAGCACTGTCGGCCCTGGACGTATTTCTGCTATCTTCGAAGCTTCTGCTGAAGGACAGAACGCAAGCCCTTCGGTCGACCAGAATGCTGGTTCCTCTAGTAGTCGGGGTGCCACTTACAGCGAAGGTTCTAGTACTTCGAGTGAGTCTGGTGATGATTCTTCCGAAGAATAACTGCTGCTTTGTTTTGAATTTTGTAATAAACTTTACTTTGAGCGAAGGTTAACTCTGTATATTTATTTAGTTTGCCCTTCGATTAATGTATTTGAATGACCTCGTTGGTCTCTACGCGATGTCTGAAATTTGTTTTTAGTATTTCTTTTTCGCGTTTCATTTCCCTTGTTTTTGGGAGGAATTCTGCCTGATCGAAGGCTTCTTCTTTTGAAGCTTCGATTCGTAGTGAACAATGGACTTTTTGTCTTTTGTTCTTTTCATGTCCTTTCTGAACGCAATCGAAGGGTGTGAGCTTTTTGGCGCTTTGTCCTTCGACCTTTTTTTTTTTTGTATATTTTTCATGTCCTTTTGGACGCGATCGAAGGTTATTGGCTTTTAACGCCTGACCTTCGACTTTTAGCTTTTGATGTCTTTTTCTTCCCTTTTTTTAGGGGATGTCATCTGTTCAATTTTGTCTTTTAAGACAGTAAACGCGAAGAATGTCTTGTTGGAGGGGAAAAGATTTTATTCCTCGGTCCTGCCTCGTTAAAAACCTTGCTCCCTTCAGAGGGATCCCCTTTTGCAAGGAACAGAGTACAGGCCGGTTTTTCTTTTATACATGGTATTTTTTCAGCTTTTCTACGTTCCATGTGTGGCTAACTTCCTCTCCTTCGGAGCTTAGCAGTCTGAAGGCTCTTTCGTTTACAGTTGCCTTCGCTATGAATGGCCCTTCCCATTTGCTCTGTAGCTTTCCCACAGTCTTCTCGTTTGGCTTTCGCCGAAGTACCAGATCCCCATCTCTTATTCCCTTCGGTCTGATGTTTTTGTTTTTCCATTTTAGGGTTTCCTCTTCATATTTCTGAAGGTTGAGGACAGCATCGTTGCGAACTTCTTCCAAGCTTTCCTTCGAAGTTATAGTTGACTCATCAGAGTTTCCTGCTAGGCTTCGAAGTGACTTGTTTTGAATTTCTTCTGGTGTCATTGCTTCTTCTCCGAAGAGTAACTTGAAAGGACTGAAACCAGTTGACCTGGATGGAGTTGTCCTTAACGACCATAGTACTGAATGAAGTTCCTCTGGCCATTTTCCTTTTTTGATGTTTAGCAGCCTCTTTTGTACTGCTTCGAATATTCTTTTATTTGCACTTTCGACAGCTCCATTTGATTGGGGGTGATATAATGATGCGAAGCGTAAGTTTATTCCCAACGACTCACAGAATTCTGTGAACAGATGACTGTCAAACTGTTTCCCGTTGTCCACTACCATCTTTTTGGGTACTCCGAATCTGCAGATTATCGCTTGCCAGACAAATTTTTTCATGTTCTCCGAAGTGATCGAAGCTACTGCTCTGAACTCGATCCATTTTGAGAAGTAATCCATTGCGACGAAGGTATACTGGAGATTTCCTGGAGCTGCCGGAAGTTTTCCAACTATATCGATGCCCCATTGGTAAAACGGCCAAATGGGTTGCATTAACTGTACTTCTGCTGCCAGGCTTCGCTGATGTCTTGCGAAGAATTGGCATTCAATACATTTCTTGACTATTTCTTCTGCGTCTTTGGTGGCCGTTGGCCAGTAGAAACCCATTCTGTACACCTTCGCGACAAGAGGCCTTGATGCGATGTGAGATCCACACATGCCAGAATGTATTTCATGAAGGAGTTGTTTTCCGTCTTCTGGTAGAATGCATCGCAACCAGGCCTGACAGACTCCTCCTTTGTATAGTTGACCTTCGATTAATTTGTAATTTCTTGCCTTTTGCGCTATTCTTTTTTCTTCGGCTTCGTCTTGAGATTCGTACTGATTATTAAGGTGGGCTATTATCGGAGCCCTCCAATCTTCCCATTTCTGGAAAAGGTGGTGAACTCTTTTTGCTGATTCTTCGGCTGTTGATATGTTTAGAATTTCGAAGAAAACGTCTGGAGGGAGACCTTCGCCTTTAGCGGCGGCCTTCGCTATAGCATCTGCTTCTTGATTCAGATTTCCCTTTAGGCTTTGCACAGTGAAACCTTTGAAATATTTTTGTATTTTCATGACCGCTTTATGATACTTGATCAGTTCTTGGTCCTTTGTCTTGTAATTGTTTTCGACTTGATTTGCTACTACTTCAGAATCTGTGCTAATGAGCACTCTTCTTGCACCCAATGCCTTTGCTTTGCGAAGCCCCAATAATACTCCTTCGTATTCTGCAATATTGTTGGTTGACTGAAAGTCTAACTTGACAGCATATCTTAGTTTGATTCCCGAAGGTGATGTTATTACTGCCGCTGCTCCGGCTCCTGTTGCTCCCCATGCACCGTCAGTGAATATTGTCCAGCAAGATTCTTCAGTTTGGATAGAGGCTTCGGGAGTAGGAGGGGTCCATTCTGCTATGAAGTCTGCAAGAGTTGCTGCTTTGATGGCTGTTCTCGCTTTGAACTCGATGTCGAAGGGCGCCAATTCTGTTGACCATTTTCCTATTCGTCCAATCGCTTCCCTGCTTCGCAGTGTGCGAAGGGGGAAAGAGGTTGGAATTATTATTTTCCTGTCACTGAAATAATGTTTCAACTTCCTTGAGGCCATGATTACTGCGTCGGAATCTTTTCTATTTCTGAGTAGAAAAGCTTCGCTCCTGACAGGGCTTCGGAGACGAAGTACACAGGTTTTTGAACTTTGTCTTCGCTGTGCTCTTGAACAAGTACTGCACTTACGGCTGATATCGAAGCTGCAATGTATAAGAGCAGGTCTTCCCTTGGTCTTGGGCTGGCCAGAGCAGTTAATTCTGTAAGAGCTCTTTTTATGCCTTCGAAGGCTTCTTGTTGTTCAGATCCCCATTGAAATTTCTCCTTCGCTCGGAGTGCTTTGAAAATGGGATTACTTCGTTCCGCCAGTTTCGGAATGAATCTGCTTAAAGAGTTAAGCCTTCCAGCTAGTCTCTGCACATCTTTTAGACATTTTGGTGGGGCGAGGTCATGTATGGCTTCGATCTTCTTCTTGTTAGCTTCGATCCCTCGTTGGGAGACCATGAATCCCAGTAGCTTGCCTGATTCAACTCCGAAGACGCATTTTGCTGGGTTCAGCTTTACATTGTGCTTTCTCAGATTCTCGAAGGTCTCATCTAGGTCTTCCAAATGGTCAGCCCTTTCTATTGTCTTTACAACTATGTCGTCTACATAGGCTTCAACATTTCTTCCCAGTTGGTTTTCGAAGATCATCTTCACAAGTCTGGCGAATGTTGCTCCTGCGTTCCGAAGGCCAAAAGGCATTCTTACGAAGCAAAAGGTTCCATCGTAGGTGATGAAGGCTGTCTTTTCTTCGTCTTCCTTCGCCATATGAATCTGGTGATAACCTGAATACGCATCTAGGAAGCTTAGCAATTGACAACCTGCTACCGAATCAGTTATTGTATCGATTCGGTCCAGTGGGAAGTTGTCTTTAGGGCATGCTTTGTTTAGCCTTGTGAAGTCAATGCACATTCTCCATTCTCCTGTCTTCTTTTTGACGAGAACGACATTGGATAACCAGCTCGAGAATATTGTTGGTCTTATGACACCGGCTTTTAGCAACTTGTTCACCTCGTTTGTTGCGGCTAATTTCTTCTCTTCCGACGCCTTTCTGATCTTGTCTGTGAAGGGTCTTATTTTTGGATTGACTTTTAACTCGTGCTGGATTGTCTCTCTTTTGACTCCAGTGATGTCTTGTGGTGACCATGCGAAGATGTCAGAGTTTTGTTTCAAGAATCTGATTATTTGTTCTCTTTCGTTTTGAGACAGACCCTTTCCTATCTTGACCGTTCTTTCTGGTTTCTTTGGCCATAAGATTACTTCTTCAACTTCGCTTGAAGGCTCGAGCTTTGCTTGTTCGGCCTTCGCTTGTCGGCCCTCGTGTTTGTTCTCTTTTGAGTTGTCTTCTTTGCTACTTCTTGGTCTGAAGGGGTCACAGCATATGCTGATGGTGCCTTGTTCCGAAGGTATCTTCATCATCAGGTAATTGTGATGGATTGCAGCTCCAAAAGCTACTATGATTTGTCTTCCGAAGATCGCGTTGTATTCGCTGGGTGAGTCTATGACTATGAACTCTGCCTCTTGAGTTATCGATCTATCTTCATCTTCGAAGGTTACTTTCAACATTACTTTGCCGATCGAAGATGCTTCTTCTCCGCCGAAATCCTTCAGCGTTGTTTTGCTGGCATTTTCATGGCTGTTGATTTGCATGTGAATCAAAGTATCTTTGAAAATGATATTTTCTGGGCTTCCATTGTCAATAATGATTCTATGAACCATATAGCCTTCGATGTCGGCTTTGATCACGAAGACGTCTGTATGTGGATAATCGGAGACTCTGCTGTCGTCCGTTGTGAAACGGATGGTTGAATGCTTCCATCCCTCCTGCTCTGTTTTTACCTTCGCAGCTTTTGCTTGATGGTAGTCTTGTTTTCTTTTCATCGTGGGTTCGGCCCACGGTCGGCGCCAAATGTTGGGGATCGAAGGTCTTGATGGGACAAATCGAAGCCCTCCAACGGGTGATTGAAGTGTTTTGGTTCTGGCGAAGCCCTCGAAGGTTGTCGATGCCTTCGAATCACCTCGCGAAGCCCTCTTCGCTTGTCGTCGTTGTCTTCTGGTTGAAGCGAAGCCCTCTTTTCTGGTCCGCGGTGCCGGACGAAGAGGTCCTCGTTCAGGTTCCCTGCAGTTCAGTTGCGCGAAGCCCTCCTTCTCCCGCGATGCCGGGCGAAGGGGTCAAGTGATTAGAGAGTTCAGAACACGGTGCGAATGATTCTTCCTTTGGCTCGTGGCCCGAAAAACAGATGTTATTACAGGATCATCTCCCTCCATATTTATAAGGGGTGAGATGATGATATTTACAAACATGCCCTTGGCTGCTTCAACATGGATTTTAGGTTGCCTTATGTGAGTATAGCTTGGCCTTCGCTATCTCCCTTGCCGTGTACTTGTTGCTAGGACCCCAACACACGAAAACGGCTCCGGAACATCCTGGTTTGCATTGTCCGCAAGTAAACTCATGTTTTTGAGTGTTTTCCCATGGGAACAATCCAATTACATCAAAACATCATAACGAGTGAAAACGAGCGCTTCCTGCATCGTTTTGCATGAAACAGCACTGATGCACAAAAACGGCTCCGGAACATCCCGGTTTGCATCGACTGCAAGTAAACTCATGTTTTTGAGTGTTTTCCTATGGGAACCATCCAATTACATCAAAACATCATAACAAGTGAAAACAAGAGCTTCACGCGCCGTTTTGGTGCGTTTTGCACGAAACAACACTAATGCACCAAAATGGCTCTGGAAAATCCCAGTTTGCATCGACCGCAAGTAAACTCATGTTTTTGAGTGTTTTCCAATGGAAACCATCCAATTACATCAAAACATCATAACGAGTGAAAACGAGTGCTTCCCGTGCCGTTTTGGTGTGTTTTACAGGAACCAGCAATAATGCACCAAAATGGCTCCGGAACATCCCGATTTGCATCGACCGCAAGTAAACTCATGCTTTCGAGTGTTTTCCTATGGGAACCATCCAATTACATCAAAACATCATAACGAATGAAAACGAGCGCTTCCCGTGCCGTTTTGGTGCGTTTTGCATGAAACAGCACTAATGCACCATAACGGCTCCGGAACATCCCGGTTTGCATTGTCCGCAAGTGAACTCATGTTTTTGAGTGTTTTCCTATGGGAACCCTCGAATTACATCAAAACATCATACCGAGTGAAAATGAGCGCTTCCCGTGCCGTTTTGGTGCGTTTTGCATGAAACAGCACTAATACACCAAAACGGCTCCGGAACATCCCGGTTTGCATCGACCGCAAGTAAACTCATGTATTTGAGTGTTTTCCTATGGGAGCCATACAAATACATCAAAACATCATAACGAGTGAAAAGGAGCGCTTCCTGCATCGTTTGCATGATACAACACTGTTGCACAAAAAATGGCTCCGGAACATCCCGGTTTCCATCGTCTGCAAGTAAACTCATGTTTTTGAGTGTTTTCCTATGGGAACAATCCAATTACATCAAAACATCATAACAAGTGAAATCAAGAGCTTCCCGCGCCGTTTTGGTGCGTTTTGCACGAAACAGCACTAATGCACGAAAATGGTTCCGGAACATCCCAGTTTGCATCGACCGCAAGTAAACTCATGTTTTTGAGTGTTTTCCTATGGGAGCCATACAAATACATCAAAACATCATAACGAGTGAAAAGGAGCGCTTCCTGCATCGTTTGCATGATACAACACTGTTGCACAAAAAATGGCTCCGGAACATCCCGGTTTTCATCGTCTGCAAGTAAACTTATGTTTTTGAGTGTTTTCCTATGGGAACAATCCAATTACATCAGAACATCATAACAAGTGAAATCAAGAGCTTCCCGCGCCGTTTTGGTGCGTTTTGCACGAAACAGCACTAATGCACGAAAATGGTTCCGGAACATCCCAGTTTGCATCGACCGCAAGTAAACTCATGTTTTTGAGTGTTTTCCTATGGGAACCATCGAATTACATCAAAACATCATAACGAATGAAAACGAGCGCTTCCCGCGCCATTTTGGTGCCTTTTGCACGATACAGCACTAATGCACCAAAACGGCTCCGGAACATCCTGGTTTGCATTGTCCGCAAGTAAACTCATGTTTTTGAGTGTTTTCCCATGGGAACAATCCAATTACATCAAAACATCATAACGAGTGAAAACGAGCGCTTCTTGCATCGTTTTGCATGAGACAGCACTGATGCACAAAAACGGCTCCGGAACATCCCGGTTTGCATCGACTGCAAGTAAACTCATGTTTTTGAGTGTTTTCCTATGGGAACAATCCAATTACATCAAAACATCATAACAAGTGAAAACAAGAGCTTCCCGCGCCGTTTTGTTGCATTTTGCACGAAACAGCACTAATGCACCAAAATGGCTCTGGAACATCCAGTTTGCATCGACCGCAAGTAAACTCATGTTTTTGAGTGTTTTCCTATGGGAACAATCCAATTACATCAAAACATCATAACAAGTGAAAACAAGAGCTTCCCGTGCCGTTTTGGTGCGTTTTGCACGAAACAACACTAATGCACCAAAATGGCTTTGGAAAATCCCAGTTTGCATCGACCGCAAGTAAACTCATGTTTTTGAGTGTTTTCCTATAGAAACCATCCAATTACATCAAAACATCATAACGAGTGAAAACGAGCCCTTCCCGCGCCATTTTGGTGCCTTTTGCACGAAACAGCACTGATGCACCAAAACGGCTCCGGAACATCCTGGTTTGCTTCGTCCGCAAGTAAACTCATGTTTTTGAGTGTTTTCCTATGGGAACCATCGAATTACATCAAAACATCATAATGAGTGAAAACGAGCGCTTCCCGGGCCATTTTGGTCCCTTTTACACGAAACAGCACTAGTGCACCAAAACGGCTCCGGAACATCCCGGTTTGCATCGACCGAAAGTGAACTCATGTTTTTGAGTGTTTTCCTATGGGAACCCTCCGACTACATCAAAACATCATACCGAGTGAAAACGAGCTCTTCCCGTGCCGTTTTGGTGTGTTTTGCAGGAAACAGCACTAATGCACCAAAACGGCTCCGGAACATCCCGGTTTGCATCGACTGCAAGTAAACTCATGTTTTTGAGTGTTTTCCTATGGGAACCATCCAATTACATCAAAACATCATAACAAGTGAAAACAAGAGCTTCCCGCGCCGTTTTGGTGCGTTTTGCACGAAACAACACTAATGCACCAAAATGGCTCTGGAAAATCCCAGTTTGCATCGACCGCAAGTAAACTCATGTTTTTGAGTGTTTTCCAATGGAAACCATCCAATTACATCAAAACATCATAACGAGTGAAAACGAGCGCTTCCCGTGCCGTTTTGGTGTGTTTTGCAGGAACCAGCACTAATGCACAAAAACGGCTCCGGAACATCCCGGTTTGCATCGACCGCAAGTAAACTCATGCTTTCGAGTGTTTTCCTATGGGAACCATCCAATTACATCAAAACATCATAACGAATGAAAATGAGTGCTCCCCGCGCCGTTTTGGTACTTTTGCCCGAAACAACACTAATGCACCAAAACGGCTCCGGAACATCCGGTTTGCATTGTCCGCAAGTAAACTCATGTTTTTTAGTGTTTTCCTATGGGAACAAGTCTAATTACATCAAAGCATCATAACGAGTGAAAATGAGCGCTTCTTGCATCGTTTTGCATGAAACAGCACTGATGCACAAAAACGGCTCCGGAACATCCCGGTTTGCATCGACTGCAAGTAAACTCATGTTTTTGAGTGTTTTCCTATGGGAACAATCCAATTACATCAAAACATCATAACAAGTGAAAACAAGAGCTTCCCGCGCCGTTTTGGTGCATTTTGCACGAAACAGCACTAATGCACCAAAATGGCTCTGGAACATCCAGTTTGCATCGACCGCAAGTAAACTCATGTTTTTGAGTGTTTTCCTATGGGAACAATCCAATTACATCAAAACATCATAACAAGTGAAAACAAGAGCTTCCCGTGCCGTTTTGGTGCGTTTTGCACGAAACAACACTAATGCACCAAAATGGCTTTGGAAAATCCCAGTTTGCATCGACCGCAAGTAAACTCATGTTTTTGAGTGTTTTCCTATGGAAACCATCCAATTACATCAAAACATCATAACGAGTGAAAACGAGCACTTCCCGCGCCATTTTGGTGCCTTTTGCACGAAACAGCACTGATGCACCAAAACGGCTCCGGAACATCCCGGTTTGCATCGTCCGCAAGTAAACTCATGTTTTTGAGTGTTTTCCTATGGGAACCATCGAATTACATCAAAACATCATAATGAGTGAAAACGAGCGCTTCCCGGGCCATTTTGGTCCCTTTTACACGAAACAGCACTAGTGCACCAAAACGGCTCCGGAACATCCCGGTTTGCATCGACCGAAAGTGAACTCATGTTTTTGAGTGTTTTCCTATGGGAACCCTCCGACTACATCAAAACATCATACCGAGTGAAAACGAGCTCTTCCCGTGCCGTTTTGGTGTGTTTTGCAGGAAACAGCACTGATGCACCAAAACGGCTCCGGAACATCCCGGTTTGCATCGACTGCAAGTAAACTCATGTTTTTGAGTGTTTTCCTATGGAACCATCCAATTACATCAAAACATCATAACAAGTGAAAACAAGAGCTTCCCGCGCCGTTTTGGTGCGTTTTGCACGAAACAACACTAATGCACCAAAATGGCTCTGGAAAATCCCAGTTTGCATCGACCGCAAGTAAACTCATGTTTTTGAGTGTTTTCCAATGGAAACCATCCAATTACATCAAAACATCATAACGAGTGAAAACGAGCGCTTCCCGTGCCGTTTTGGTGTGTTTTGCAGGAACCAGCACTAATGCACCAAAACGGCTCCGGAACATCCCGGTTTGCATCGACCGCAAGTAAACTCATGCTTTCGAGTGTTTTCCTATGGGAACCATCCAATTACATCAAAACATCATAACGAATGAAAACGAGCGCTTCCCGCGCCGTTTTGGTACGTTTCCCGAAACAGCACTAATGCACCAAAACGGCTCCGGAACATCCTGTTTGCATTGTCCGCACTAAACTCATGTTTTTTAGGTGTTTTCTATGGGAATAGTCTAATTACATAACAGCATCATAACGAGTGAAAATGAGCGCTTCCTGCATCGTTTGCATGAAACAACACTGCTGCACAAAAATGGCTCCGGAACATCCCGTTTGCATCGTCCGCAAGTGAACTCATGTTTTTGAGTATTTTCCTATGGGAACAATCAATTACATCAAAACATCAGAACAAGTGAAAACAAAGAGCTTCCCGTGCCGTTTTGGTGCGTTTTGCATGAAACAGCACTAATACACCAACACGGCTCCGGAACATCCCGGTTTGCATCGACCGCAAGTAAACTCATGTATTTTGAGTGTTTTCCTATGGGAGCCATACAAATACATCAAAACATCATAACGAGTGAAAAGGAGCGCTTCCTGCATCGTTTGCATGATACAACACTGTTGCACAAAAAATGGCTCCGGAACATCCCGGTTTGCATCGCCGCAAGTAAACTCATGTTTTGAGTGTTTTCCTATGGGAACCATCCAATTACATCAAACATCATAACAAGTGAAAACAAGAGCTTCCCGCGCCGTTTTGGTGCGTTTTGCACGAAACAAGCACTAATGCACCAAAATGGTCTCGGAACATCCCAGTTTGCATCGACCGCAAGTAAACTCATGTTTTTGAGTGTTTTCCTATGGGAACCATCCAATTACATCAAAACATCATAACGAGTGAAAACGGAGTGCTTCCCGTGCCGTTTGGTGTGTTTTACAGGAACCAGCACTAATGCACAAAACGGCTCCGGAACATCCCGGTTTGCATCGACTGCAAGTAAACTCATGTTTTTGAGTGTTTTCCTATGGGAACCATCCAATTACATCAAAACATCATAACAAGTGAAAACAAGAGCTTCCCGCGCCGTTTTGGTGCGTTTTGCACGAAACAGCACTAATGCACCAAAATTTCTCTGGAACATCCCAGTTTGCATCGACCGCAAGTAAACTCATGTTTTTGAGTGTTTTCCTATGGGAACCATCCAATTACATCAAAACATCATAACGAATGAAAACGAGCGCTTCCCGCGCCATTTTGGTGCCTTTTGCACGAAACAGCACTAATGCACCAAAACGGCTCCGGAACATCCTGGTTTGCATTGTCCGCAAGTAAACTCATGTTTTTCAGTGTTTTCCCATGGGAACAATCCAATTACATCAAAACATCATAACGAGTGAAAACGAGCGCTTCTTGCATCGTTTTGCATGAAACAGCACTGATGCACAAAAACGGCTCCGGAACATCCCGGTTTGCATCGACTGCAAGTAAACTCATGTTTTTGAGTGTTTTCCTATGGGAACAATCCAATTACATCAAAACATCATAACAAGTGAAAACAAGAGCTTCCCGCGCCGTTTTGGTGCATTTTGCACGAAACAGCACTAATGCACCAAAATGGCTCTGGAACATCCAGTTTGCATCGACCGCAAGTAAACTCATGTTTTTGAGTGTTTTCCTATGGGAACAATCCAATTACATCAAAACATCATAACAAGTGAAAACAAGAGCTTCCCGTGCCGTTTTGGTGCGTTTTACACGAAACAACACTAATGCACCAAAATGGCTTTGGAAAATCCCAGTTTGCATCGACCGCAAGTAAACTCATGTTTTTGAGTGTTTTCCTATGGAAACCATCCAATTACATCAAAACATCATAACGAGTGAAAACGAGCACTTCCCGCGCCATTTTGGTGCCTTTTGCACGAAACAGCACTGATGCACCAAAACGGCTCCGGAACATCCCGGTTTGCATCGTCCGCAAGTAAACTCATGTTTTTGAGTGTTTTCCTATGGGAACCATCGAATTACATCAAAACATCATAATGAGTGAAAACGAGCGCTTCCCGGGCCATTTTGGTCCCTTTTACACGAAACAGCACTAGTGCACCAAAACGGCTCCGGAACATCCCGGTTTGCATCGACCGAAAGTGAACTCATGTTTTTGAGTGTTTTCCTATGGGAACCCTCCGACTACATCAAAACATCATACCGAGTGAAAACGAGCTCTTCCCGTGCCGTTTTGGTGTGTTTTGCAGGAAACAGCACTAATGCACCAAAACGGCTCCGGAACATCCCGGTTTGCATCGACTGCAAGTAAACTCATGTTTTTGAGTGTTTTCCTATGGCAACCATCCAATTACATCAAAACATCATAACAAGTGAAAACAAGAGCTTCCCGCACCGTTTTGGTGCGTTTTGCACGAAACAACACTAATGCACCAAAATGGCTCTGGAAAATCCCAGTTTGCATCGACCGCAAGTAAACTCATGTTTTTGAGTGTTTTCCAATGGAAACCATCCAATTACATCAAAACATCATAACGAGTGAAAACGAGCGCTTCCCGTGCCGTTTTGGTGTGTTTTGCAGGAACCAGCACTAATGCACAAAAACGGCTCCGGAACATCCCGGTTTGCATCGACCGCAAGTAAACTCATGCTTTCGAGTGTTTTCCTATGGGAACCATCCAATTACATCAAAACATCATAACGAATGAAAACGAGCGCTTCCCGCGCCATTTTGGTGCCTTTTGCACGAAACAGCACTAATGCACCAAAACGGCTCCGGAACATCCTGGTTTGCATTGTCCGCAAGTAAACTCATGTTTTTCAGTGTTTTCCCATGGGAACAATCCAATTACATCAAAACATCATAACGAGTGAAAACGAGCGCTTCTTGCATCGTTTTGCATGAAACAGCACTGATGCACAAAAACGGCTCCGGAACATCCCGGTTTGCATCGACTGCAAGTAAACTCATGTTTTTGAGTGTTTTCCTATGGGAACAATCCAATTACATCAAAACATCATAACAAGTGAAAACAAGAGCTTCCCGCGCCGTTTTGGTGCATTTTGCACGAAACAGCACTAATGCACCAAAATGGCTCTGGAACATCCAGTTTGCATCGACCGCAAGTAAACTCATGTTTTTGAGTGTTTTCCTATGGAACAATCCAATTACATCAAAACATCATAACAAGTGAAAACAAGAGCTTCCCGTGCCGTTTTGGTGCGTTTTACACGAAACAACACTAATGCACCAAAATGGCTTTGGAAAATCCCAGTTTGCATCGACCGCAAGTAAACTCATGTTTTTGAGTGTTTTCCTATGGAAACCATCCAATTACATCAAAACATCATAACGAGTGAAAACGAGCACTTCCCGCGCCATTTTGGTGCCTTTTGCACGAAACAGCACTGATGCACCAAAACGGCTCCGGAACATCCCGGTTTGCATCGTCCGCAAGTAAACTCATGTTTTTGAGTGATTTCCTAGTGGGAACCATCGAATTACATCAAAACATCATAATGAGTGAAAACGAGCGCTTCCCGGGCCATTTTGGTCCCTTTTACACGAAACAGCACTAGTGCACCAAAACGGCTCCGGAACATCCCGGTTTGCATCGACCGAAAGTGAACTCATGTTTTTGAGTGTTTTCCTATGGGAACCCTCCGACTACATCAAAACATCATACCGAGTGAAAACGAGCTCTTCCCGTGCCGTTTTGGTGTGTTTTGCAGGAAACAGCACTAATGCACCAAAACGGCTCCGGAACATCCCGGTTTGCATCGACTGCAAGTAAACTCATGTTTTTGAGTTTTTTCCTATGGCAACCATCCAATTACATCAAAACATCATAACAAGTGAAAACAAGAGCTTCCCGCACCGTTTTGGTGCGTTTTGCACGAAACAACACTAATGCACCAAAATGGCTCTGGAAAATCCCAGTTTGCATCGACCGCAAGTAAACTCATGTTTTTGAGTGTTTTCCAATGGAAACCATCCAATTACATCAAAACATCATAACGAGTGAAAACGAGCGCTTCCCGTGCCGTTTTGGTGTGTTTTGCAGGAACCAGCACTAATGCACAAAAACGGCTCCGGAACATCCCGGTTTGCATCGACCGCAAGTAAACTCATGCTTTCGAGTGTTTTCCTATGGGAACCATCCAATTACATCAAAACATCATAACGAATGAAAACGAGCGCTTCCCGCGCCATTTTGGTGCCTTTTGCACGAAACAGCACTATGCACCAAAACGGCTCCGGAACATCCTGGTTTGCATTGTCCGCAAGTAAACTCATGTTTTTTAGTGTTTTCCATGGGAACAATCCAATTACATCAAAACATCATAACGAGTGAAAACGAGCGCTTCTTGCATCGTTTTGCATGAAACAGCACTGATGCACAAAAACGGCTCCGGAACATCCCGGTTTGCATCGACTGCAAGTAAACTCATGTTTTTGAGTGTTTTCCTATGGGAACAATCCAATTACATCAAAACATCATAACAAGTGAAAACAAGAGCTTCCCGCGCCGTTTTGGTGCATTTTGCACGAAACAGCACTAATGCACCAAAATGGCTCTGGAACATCCAGTTTGCATCGACCGCAAGTAAACTCATGTTTTTGAGTGTTTTCCTATGGAAACCATCCAATTACATCAAAACATCATAACGAGTGAAAACGAGCACTTCCCGCGCCATTTTGGTGCCTTTTGCACGAAACAGCACTGATGCACCAAAACGGCTCCGGAACATCCCGGTTTGCATCGTCCGCAAGTAAACTCATGTTTTTGAGTGTTTTCCTATGGGAACCATCCAATTACATCAAAACATCATAACGAATGAAAACGAGCGCTTCCCGTGCCGTTTTGGTGCGTTTTGCATGAAACAGCACTAATGCACCATAACGGTTCCGGAACATCCCGTTTGCATTGTCCGCAAGTGAACTCATGTTTTTGAGTGTTTTCCTATGGGAACCCTCGAATTACATCAAAACATCATACCGAGTGAAAACGAGTGCTTCCCATGCCGTTTTGGTGTGTTTTACAGGAACCAGCACTAATACAACAAAACGGCTCCGGAACATCCCGGTTTGCATCGACCGCAAGTAAACTCATGTTTTTGAGTGTTTTCCTATGGGAGCCATCCAATTACATCAAAACATCATAACAAGTGAAAACAAGAGCTTCCCGTGCCGTTTTGGTGCGTTTTGCACGAAACAACACTAATGCACCAAAATGGCTTTGGAAAATCCCAGTTTGCATCGACCGCAAGTAAACTCATGTTTTTGAGTGTTTTCCTATGGAAACCATCCAATTACATCAAAACATCATAACGAGTGAAAACGAGCACTTCCCGCGCCATTTTGGTGCCTTTTGCACGAAACAGCACTGATGCACCAAAACGGCTCCGGAACATCCCGGTTTGCATCGTCCGCAAGTAAACTCATGTTTTTGAGTGTTTTCCTATGGGAACCATCCAATTACATCAAAACATCATAACGAGTGAAAACGAGCGCTTCCCGGGCCATTTTGGTGCCTTTTGCACGAAACAGCACTAGTGCACCAAAACGGCTCCGGAACATCCCGGTTTGCATCGACCGCAAGTGAACTCATGTTTTTGAGTGTTTTCCTATGGGAACCCTCCGACTACATCAAAACATCATACCGAGTGAAAACGAGCTCTTCCCGTGCCGTTTTGGTGTGTTTTGCAGGAAACAGCACTAATGCACCAAAACGGCTCCGGAACATCCCGGTTTGCATCGACTGCAAGTAAACTCATGTTTTTGAGTGTTTTCCTATGGCAACCATCCAATTACATCAAAACATCATAACAAGTGAAAACAAGAGCTTCCCGCACCGTTTTGGTGCGTTTTGCACGAAACAACACTAATGCACCAAAATGGCTCTGGAAAATCCCAGTTTGCATCGACCGCAAGTAAACTCATGTTTTTGAGTGTTTTCCAATGGAAACCATCCAATTACATCAAAACATCATAACGAGTGAAAACGAGCGCTTCCCGTGCCGTTTTGGTGCTTTTGCAGGAACCAGCACTAATGCACAAAAACGGCTCCGGAACATCCCGGTTTGCATCGACCGCAAGTAAACTCATGCTTTTGAGTGTTTTCCTATGGGAACCATCCAATTACATCAAAACATCATAACGAATGAAAACGAGCGCTTCCCGCGCCATTTTGGTGCCTTTTGCACGAAACAGCACTAATGCACCAAAACGGCTCCGGAACATCCTGGTTTGCATTGTCCGCAAGTAAACTCATGTTTTTCAGTGTTTTCCCATGGGAACATTCTAATTACATCAAACATCATAACGAGTGAAAACGAGCGCTTCTTGCATCGTTTTGCATGAAACAGCACTGATGCACAAAAACGGCTCCGGAACATCCCGGTTTGCATCGACTGCAAGTAAACTCATGTTTTTGAGTGTTTTCCTATGGGAACCATCCAATTACATCAAAACATCATAACAAGTGAAAACAAGAGCTTCCCGCGCCGTTTTGGTGCGTTTTGCACGAAACAGCACTAATGCACCAAAATGGCTCTGGAACATCCAGTTTGCATCGACCGCAAGTAAACTCATGTTTTTGAGTGTTTTCCTATGGGACCATCCAATTACATCAAAACATCATAACGAGTGAAAACGAGCGCTTCCCGCGCCATTTTGGTGCCTTTTGCACGAAACAGCACTAATGCACCAAAACGGCTCCGGAACATCCCGGTTTGCATCGACCGCAAGTAAACTCATGTTTTTGAGTGTTTTCCTATGGGAACCATCCAATTACATCAAAACATCATAACGAAGTGAAAACGAGCGCTTCCCGTGCCGTTTTGGTGCGTTTTGCATGAAACAGCACTAATGCACCAAAACGGCTCCGGAACATCCCGGTTTGCATTGTCCGCAAGTAAACTCATGTTTTTGAGTGTTTTCCTATGGGAACCATCCAATTACATCAAAACATCATAACGAGTGAAAACGAGTGCTTCCCGTGCCGTTTTGGTGCGTTTTGCACGAAACAGCACTAATACACCAAAACGGCTCCGGAACATCCCGGTTTGCATCGACCGCAAGTAAACTCATGTTTTTGAGTGTTTTCCTATGGGAAGCCATCCAATTACATCAAAACATCATAACGAGTGAAACAAGAGCTTCCCGTGCCGTTTTGGTGCGTTTTGCACGAAACAACACTAATGCACCAAAATGGCTTTGGAAAATCCCAGTTTGCATCGACCGCAAGTAACTCATGTTTTGAGTATTTTCCTATGGAAACCATCCAATTACATCAAAACATCATAACGAGTGAAAACGAGCACTTCCCGCGCCATTTTGGTGCCTTTTGCACGAAACAGCACTGATGCACCAAAACGGCTCCGGAACATCCCGGTTTGCATCGTCCGCAAGTAAACTCATGTTTTTGAGTGTTTTCCTATGGGAACCATCCAATTACATCAAAACATCATAACGAATGAAAACGAGCGCTTCCCGTGCCGTTTTGGTGCGTTTTGCATGAAACAGCACTAATGCACCATAACGGTTCCGGAACATCCCGGTTTGCATTGTCCGCAAGTGAACTCATGTTTTTGAGTGTTTTCCTATGGGAACCCTCGAATTACATCAAAACATCATACCGAGTGAAAACGAGTGCTTCCCATGCCGTTTTGGTGCGTTTTGCACGAAACAACACTAATGCACCAAAATGGCTCTGGAAAATCCCAGTTTGCATCGACCGCAAGTAAACTCATGTTTTTGAGTGTTTTCCAATGGAAACCATCCAATTACATCAAAACATCATAACGAGTGAAAACGAGCGCTTCCCGTGCCGTTTTGGTGTGTTTTGCAGGAACCAGCACTAATGCACAAAACGGCTCCGGAACATCCCGGTTTGCATCGACCGCAAGTAAACTCATGCTTTCGAGTGTTTTCCTATGGGAACCATCCAATTACATCAAAACATCATAACGAATGAAAACGAGCGCTTCCCGCGCCATTTTGGTGCCTTTTGCACGAAACAGCACTAATGCACCAAAACGGCTCCGGAACATCCCGGTTTGCATTGTCCGCAAGTAAACTCATGTTTTTAGTGTTTTCCTATGGGAACAATCTAATTACATCAAAACATCATAACGAGTGAAAACGAGCGCTTCCTGCATCGTTTTGCATGAAACAGCACTGATGCACAAAAACGGCTCCGGAACATCCCGGTTTGCATCGACTGCAAGTAAACTCATGTTTTTGAGTGTTTTCCTATGGGAACAATCCAATTACATCAAAACATCATAACAAGTGAAAACAAGAGCTTCCCGCGCCGTTTTGGTGCATTTTGCACGAAACAGCACTAATGCACCAAAATGGCTCTGGAACATCCAGTTTGCATCGACCGCAAGTAAACTCATGTTTTTGAGTGTTTTCCTATGGGAACAATCCAATTACATCAAAACATCATAACAAGTGAAAACAAGAGCTTCCCGTGCCGTTTTGGTGCGTTTTGCACGAAACAACACTAATGCACCAAAATGGCTTTGGAAAATCCCAGTTTGCATCGACCGCAAGTAAACTCATGTTTTGAGTGTTTTCCTATGGAAACCATCCAATTACATCAAAACATCATAACGAGTGAAAACGAGCAGCTTCCCGCGCCATTTTGGTGCCTTTTGCACGAAACAGCACTAATGCACCAAAATGGCTCCGGAACATCCCGGTTTGCATCGATCGCAAGTAAACTCATGTTTTTGAGTGTTTCCAATGGGAACCATCCAATACATCAAAAATCATAACGAGTGAAAACGAGCGCTTCCCGTGCCGTTTGGTGTGTTTTGCAGGAACCAGCACTAATGCCCAAAACGGCTCCGGAACATCCCGGTTTGCATCGACCGCAAGTAAACTCATGCTTTCGAGTGTTTTCCTATGGGAACCATCCAATTACATCAAAACATCATAACGAATGAAAATGAGTGCTCCCCGCGCCGTTTTGGTACGTTTCCCGAAACAACACTAATGCACCAAAACGGCTCCGGAACATCCCGGTTTGCATTGTCGCAAGAAAACTCATGTTTTTTAGTGTTTTCCTATGGGAACGTCTAATTACATCAAAGCATCATAACGAGTGAAAATGAGCGCTTCCTGCATCGTTTGCATGAAACAACACTGATGCACAAAAATGGCTCCGGAACATCCCGGTTTGCATCGTCCGCAAGTGAACTCATGTTTTTGAGTATTTTCCTATGGGAACAATCCAATTACATCAAAACATCATAACAAGTGAAAACAAGAGCTTCCCGTGCCGTTTTGGTGCGTTTTCATGAAACAGCACTAATACACCAACACGGCTCCGGAACATCCCGGTTTGCATCGACCGCAAGTAAACTCATGTTTTTGAGTGTTTTCCTATGGGAGCCATACAAATACATCAAAACATCATAACGAGTGAAAAGGAGCGCTTCCTGCATCGTTTGCATGATACAACACTGTTGCACAAAAACGGCTCCGGAACATCCCGGTTTGCATCGACTGCAAGTAAACTCATGTTTTTGAGTGTTTTCCTATGGGAACCATCCAATTACATCAAAACATCATAACAAGTTAAAACAAGAGCTTCCCGCGCCGTTTTGGTGCGTTTTGCACGAAACAACACTAATGCACCAAAATGGCTCTGGAACATCCCGGTTTGCATCGTCTGCAAGTAAACTCATGTTTTTGAGTGTTTGCCAATGGAAACCTTCCAATTACATCAAAACATCATAACGAGTGAAATCGAGCGCTTCCCGTGCCGTTTTGGTGTGTTTTGCAGGAACCAGCACTAATGCACAAAAACGGCTCCGGAACATCCCGGTTTGCATCGACCGCAAGTAAACTCATGCTTTCGAGTGTTTTCCTATGGGAACCATCCAATTACATCAAAACATCATAACGAATGAAAATGAGTGCTCCCCGCGCCGTTTTGGTACGTTTCCCCGAAACAACACTAATGCACCAAAACGGCTCCGAAACATCCCGGTTTGCATTGTCCGCAAGTAAACTCATGTTTTTAGTGTTTTCCTATAGGAACAATCCAATTACATCAAAACATCATAACAAGTGAAAACAAGAGCTTCCCGTGCCGTTTTGGTGTGTTTTGCAGGAAACAACACTGATGCACCAAAACGGCTCCGGAACATCCCGGTTTGCATCGACTGCAAGTAAACTCATGTTTTTGAGTGTTTTCCTATGGGAACCATCCAATTACATCAAAACATCATAACAAGTGAAAACAAGAGCTTCCCGCGCCATTTTAGTGCGTTTTGCACGAAACAACACTAATGCACCAAAATGGCTCTGGAAAATCCCAGTTTGCATCGACCGCAAGTAAACTCATGTTTTTGAGTGTTTTCTAATGGAAACCATCCAATTACATCAAAACATCATAACGAGTGAAAACGAGCGCTTCCCGTGCCGTTTTGGTGTGTTTTGCAGGAACCAGCACTAATGCACAAAACGGCTCCGGAACATCCCGGTTTGCATCGACCGCAAGTAAACTCATGCTTTCGAGTGTTTTCCTATGGGAACCATCCAATTACATCAAAACATCATAACGAATGAAAATGAGTGCTCCCCGCGCCGTTTTGGTACGTTTCCCCGAAACAACACTAATGCACCAAAACGGCTCCGGAACATCCCGGTTTGCATTGTCCGCAACTAAACTCATGTTTTTTAGTGTTTTCCTATGGGAACAGTCTAATTACATCACAGCATCATAACGAGTGAAAATGAGCGCTTCCTGCATCGTTTTGCATGAAACAACACTGCTGCACAAAAATGGCTCCGGAACATCCCGGTTTGCATCGTCCGCAAGTGAACTCATGTTTTTGAGTATTTTCCTATGGGAACAATCCAATTACATCAAAACATCATAACAAGTGAAAACAAGAGCTTCCCGTGCCGTTTTGGTGCGTTTTTCATGAAACAGCACTAATACACCAACACGGCTCCGGAACATCCCGGTTTCCATCGACCGCAAGTAAACTCATGTTTTTGAGTGTTTTCCTATGGGAGCCATACAAATACATCAAAACATCATAAGGAGTGAAAAGGAGCGCTTCCTGCATCGTTTGCATGATACAACACTGTTGCACAAAAAATGGCTCCGGAACATCCCGGTTTGCATCGACTGCAAGTAAACTCAAGTTTTTGAGTGTTTTCCTATGGGAACCATCCAATTATATCAAAACATCATAACAAGTTAAAACAAGAGCTTCCCGCGCCGTTTTGGTGCGTTTTGCACGAAACAACACTAATGCACCAAAATGGCTCCGGAACATCCCGGTTTGCATCGTCTGCAAGTAAACTCATGTTTTTGAGTGTTTGCCAATGGAAACCTTCCAATTACATCAAAACATCATAACGAGTGAAATCGAGCGCTTCCCGTGCCGTTTTGGTGTGTTTTGCAGGAACCAGCACTAATGCACAAAAACGGCTCCGGAACATCCCGGTTTGCATCGACCGCAAGTAAACTCATGCTTTCGAGTGTTTTCCTATGGGAACCATCCAATTACATCAAAACATCATAACGAATGAAAATGAGTGCTCCCCGCGCCGTTTTGGTACGTTTCCCCGAAACAACACTAATGCACCAAAACGGCTCCGAAACATCCCGGTTTGCATTGTCCGCAAGTAAACTCATGTTTTTTAGTGTTTTCCTATAGGAACAATCCAATTACATCAAAACATCATAACAAGTTAAAACAAGAGCTTCCCGTGCCGTTTTGGTGTGTTTTGCAGGAAACAACACTGGTGCACCAAAACGGCTCCGGAACATCCCGGTTTGCATCGACTGCAAGTAAACTCATGTTTTTGAGTGTTTTCCTATGGGAACCATCCAATTACATCAAAACATCATAACAAGTGAAAACAAGAGCTTCCCGCGCCATTTTAGTGCGTTTTGCACGAAACAACACTAATGCACCAAAATGGCTCTGGAAAATCCCAGTTTGCGTCGACCGCAAGTAAACTCATGTTTTTGAGTGTTTTCTAATGGAAACCATCCAATTACATCAAAACATCATAACGAGTGAAAACGAGCGCTTCCCGTGCCGTTTTGGTGTGTTTTGCAGGAACCAGCACTAATGCACAAAAACGGCTCCGGAACATCCCGGTTTGCATCGACCGCAAGTAAACTCATGCTTTCGAGTGTTTTCCTATGGGAACCATCCAATTACATCAAAACATCATAACGAATGAAAATGAGTGCTCCCCGCGCCGTTTTGGTACGTTTCCCCGAAACAACACTAATGCACCAAAACGGCTCCGGAACATCCCGGTTTGCATTGTCCGCAACTAAACTCATGTTTTTTAGTGTTTTCCTATGGGAACAGTCTAATTACATCACAGCATCATAACGAGTGAAAATGAGCGCTTCCTGCATCGTTTTGCATGAAACAACACTGCTGCACAAAAATGGCTCCGGAACATCCCGGTTTGCATCGTCCGCAAGTGAACTCATGTTTTTGAGTATTTTCCTATGGGAACAATCCAATTACATCAAAACATCATAACAAGTGAAAACAAGAGCTTCCCGTGCTGTTTTGGTGCGTTTTGCATGAAACAGCACTAATACACCAACACGGCTCCGGAACATCCCGGTTTGCATCGACCGCAAGTAAACTCATGTTTTTGAGTATTTTCCTATGGGAGCCATACAAATACATCAAAACATCATAAGGAGTGAAAAGGAGCGCTTCCTGCATCGTTTGCATGATACAACACTGTTGCACAAAAAATGGCTCCGGAACATCCCGGTTTGCATCGTCTGCAAGTAAACTCATGTTTTTGAGTGTTTGCCAATGGAAACCTTCCAATTACATCAAAACATCAAAACGAGTGAAATCGAGCGCTTCCCGTGCCGTTTTGGTGTGTTTTGCAGGAACCAGCACTAATGCACAAAAACGGCTCCGGAACATCCCGGTTTGCATCGACCGCAAGTAGACTCATGCTTTCGAGTGTTTTCCTATGGGAACCATCCAATTACATCAAAACATCATAACGAATGAAAATGAGTGCTCCCCGCGCCGTTTTGGTACGTTTCCCCGAAACAACACTAATGCACCAAAACGGCTCCGAAACATCCCGGTTTGCATTGTCCGCAAGTAAACTCATGTTTTTTAGTGTTTTCCTATGGGAACAATCCAATTACATCAAAACAACATAACGAGTGAAAATGAGCGCTTCCTGCATCGTTTTGCATGAAACAACACTGGTGCACAAAAATGGCTCCGGAACATCCCGGTTTGCATCGTCCGCAAGTAAACTCATGTTTTTGAGTATTTTCCTATGGGGACAATCCAATTACATCAAAACATAATAGCAAGTTGAAAACGAGCGCTTCCCGTGCCGTTTTGGTGCGTTTTGCATGAAACAGCACTAATGCACCAAAACGGCTCCGGAACATCCCGGTTTGCATCGTTCGCAAGTGAACTCATGTTTTTGAGTGTTTTCCTATGGGAACCCTCCAATTACATCAAAACATCATACGGAGTGAAAATGAGCGCTTCCCGTGCCGTTTTGGTGCATTTTGCATGAAACAGCACTAATACACCAAAACGGCTCCAGAACATCCCGTTTTGCATCGACCGCAAGTAAACTCGTGTTTTTGAGTGTTTTCCTATGGGAGCCATACAAATACATCAAAACATCATAACGAGTGAAAAGGAGCGCTTCCTGCCTCGTTTGCATGATACAACACTGTGGCACAAAAAATGGCTCCGGAACATCCCGATTTGCATCGTCCGCAAGTAAACTCATGTTTTTGAGTATTTTCCAATGGGAACAATCCAATTACATCAAAACATAATAACGAGTTGAAAACGAGCACTTCCCGTGCCGTTTTGATGCGTTTTGCATGAAACAGCACTAATGCACCAAAATGGCTCCGGAACATCCCGGTTTGCATCGTCCGCAAGTAAACTCATGTTTTTGAGTATTTTCCAATGGGAACAATCCAATTACATCAAAACATAATAACGAGTTGAAAACGAGCGCTTCCCGTGCCATTTTGGTGCGTGTTGGGAAGATAGCTATGATCCGAGTCAAGGGACGAACCACCACCAGAAGCAAGACACACGCGGAGGGGGCTGGCCATCAGCGAAGGCGGAATGGAGGAAGCCGGCAACCAGCGAAGGCGGAACGGAAAAAGCAGACGGCGCAGGAGTTCGAATTACCAAGCTAAGAGCCATGCTGAAGTAGCCGATGGCATGCATGTAAATGTTGGGGGATCGAAGGTCTCCGTGTGACGTATCGAAGCCCTCCAACGGTTGATAGAAGCGTCCTGGTTCTGGCGAAGCCCTCGAAGGTAGATGATGCCTTCGGATCACCTCGCGAAGCCCTCCTTGTTCGTCGTCGACGCCTTCTGGTTGGAGCGAAGCCCTCCTTCCTGGTCCGTGGTGCCGGACGAAGGTGTTCTTACTCAGGTTCCCTGCAGTCTGTTGCGCGAAGCTCTCCTTCACCCACGATGCTGGGCGAAGGGGTTGAATGATTAGAGAGGTCTGAGTGCGGTGCAAATGATTCCTCCTTTGGCTCGTGGCCCGAAAAACAGATGTCATTACAGGATCAGCTCCCTCCATATTTATAGGGGGTGAGATGATTATATTTACAAGTGTGCCATTGGCTACTTTAGCATGGTTCTTAGCTTGGTAAACTTCAGACTCCTGTGCCGTCCACTTCTTTCATTCTTCCTTTGCTGGTGGCTGTTGACCTTCGCGTGGGTCAGAGGGGCTTCGGTGTAGTCCCCAACAGTAAATATAATCAT
This sequence comes from Eragrostis curvula, assembly GCA_007726485.1. NCBI lineage: Eukaryota > Viridiplantae > Streptophyta > Magnoliopsida > Poales > Poaceae > Eragrostis > Eragrostis curvula. The sequence goes on from CM017445.1 coordinate 18,639,416, forward strand.
CTCACCCCCTATAAATATGGAGGGAGATGATCCTGTAAGGACATCTGATTTTTGGGGCCTCGAGCCAAAGACAATCATTTGCATCGCACTCGATCCTCTCAACACTCCAAACCCCTTCGCCCGGCATCGCGGGCAAAGGAGGGCTTCGCACGCCTAACTACCGGGAACCTGAACGAGAACATCTTCGTCCGGCATCGCGGACAAGGAAGGAGGGCTTCGCATCATCCAATAGACGACAATATCCATCAAGGAGGGCTTCGCAGGGTAATCCGAAGGCACTGGAACCCATCGAAGGCTTCGGGCGAGCAAGACTTCATCAACACTCCGTTGGAGGGCTTCGACACGTCACACACAGACCTTCGATCCCCCAATATTTGGCGCCGTCCGTGGATCGGACCCACAATGAAAAGAAAGCAAGACTGCTTGCAAAAGGTGATAACATCGAAGACTACTTGCAAACAAAGGGGAGCAGAACATAGAAACACAAGACGAAAAGCAAGTCATTCATTAAGCACGAATTTACTGAAGTACAAATCGAAGCCGAAGACTACTCAGAAGTATTCAAAGCAAGAAGCAACACAAAGAAGAATACAAGGATCTGCTTCTTTGATTTACTACGAGTTCGACTAGCCACCCCAACTGGCTGCGAAGGTTTAATTTAATGATCTTCGGAGCCTTCGTCATCGCTAACAATAATCACCCCCGGAGGAACGATAGCAAGAGGAACAGGATCTGCAGAAGATTCGACCATCAAACAATTATCGGCGACCCTATCAAGCTCCGCGAAGTGATCTACAAGCTCCATGAAGTAAAGAAGATTGAAAGATTTGACAACAAAAAAAAATGGAGACACCTCGTGTATATATACACCAAGGAAGAACATTCTAGACGCCTACAGAAATATCTACCCTTTTTTACAATATGAAAAGAATGGAGCCTTGTCGCATTACAAGACGAGGTGATAGCAACCTGCTATAAAAGCAGATGTTTCGGATTCGCCTACAAAAGGCAGAAAAACAAACTCACCTTCGAAAGAGAGGCATCGAAGCCGAGTTTTCAACATACAAAAAAAAAAAATGGAGCCTTGTCGCATTACAAGACGAGATGATAGCAACCTGCTATAAAAGCAGATGTTTCGGATTCGCCTACAAAAGGCAGAAAAACAAACTCACCTTCGAAAGAAAGGCATCGAAGCCGAGTTTTCAACATACAAAAAAAAAAACGGAGCCTTGTGTTGGGATCCTGGCAACAAGTATATGGCGAAGGAGATAGCGAAGGCTAAGCCACACCCGCCTAAGACAGCCGAAGCCACCCGGAACCCCGCGAAGGACAAGCGAAGCAGAGCGGAAAGAGCAGACGGCGCAGGAGCCCGAAGTTACCAAGCTAAGAGCCATGCTAAAGTAGCCGATGGCATACATATAAATATAATCATCTCACCCCCTATAAATATGGAGGGAGATGATCCTGTAACGACATCTGATCGGGGAGGCCTCGAGCCAAAGACAATCATTTGCACCGCACTCGATCCTCTCAACACTCCAAACCCCTTCGCCCGGCATCGCGGGCAAAGGAGGGCTTCGCACGCCTAATTACAGGGAACCTGAACGAGAATATCTTTGTCCGGCATCGCGGACAAGGAAGGAGGGCTCTGCATCAGCCAACAGACGACGATATCCACCAAGGAGGGCTTCGCAGGGTAATTCGAAGGCACCAGAACCCATCGAAGGCTTCGGGCGAGCAAGACTTCATCAACACACCGTTGGAGGGCTTTGACACGTCACACACACAGACCTTCGATCCCCCAACATTTGGCGCCGTCCGTGGGCCGAACCCACGATGAAAAGAAAGCAAGACTACCACCAAGCAAAAGCTGCGAGGGTAAGAACAGAGCAAGAAAGATGGAAGCATTCAACCATCTGCTTCACAACGGACGACATCGGAGTCTCCGATTATCCACATACAGACGCCTTCGTGATCAAAACCGACATCAAAGGGTATATGGTCCACAGAATCATGATCGACAGTGGAAGCTCAGAAAATATCATCTTTAAAGATACTTTGGTACGCATGCAAATCAACAGCTATGCGAACACTAGCAAAATAACCCTGAAGGATTTTGGAGGAGAAGAAGCATGTTCAATCGGAAAAATAATGTTGAAAGTAACCTTCGAAGACGAAGATAAATCCATAACCCAGGAGACGGAGTTCATAATCATAGACTCACCTAGCGAATACAATGCAATCTTCGGAAGACAAATCATAGTAGCTTTCGGAGCTGCAATCCATCACAACTACCTGATGATGAAGATACCTTCGGAACAAGGCACCATTAACGTATGCTGTAACCCCTTCAGACCAAAAAGTGGCAAAGAAAACGACTTAGCAGAAAAGAATAAACACGAAAGCCATCAAGCGAAGGCAGAACAAGCAAAGCTAGAACCTTCAAGCGAAGTCGAAGAATTGATCTTATGGCCCAAGAAACCAGAAAAACTGTTAAAATAGGGAAAAATCTGTCTAAGAACGAAAGAGAACAGATAATCAGGTTTTTGAAGCAAAACTCTGACATCTTCGCATGGTCACCACAAGACATCACAGGAGTCAAAAGAGAGACAATTCAGCACGAGTTAAAAGTCAATCCAAGAATAAGACCCTTCGCAGACAAGATCAGAAAAGCGTCTGAAGAAAAGAAGGCCGCCGCAACAAACGAAGTAAACAAGTTGCTAAAAGCCGGTGTCATAAGACCAACAATATTCTCGAGATGGTTATCCAACGTCGTTCTCGTCAAAAAGAAGACAGGAGAATGGAGAATGTGTCACAAGGCTAAACAAAGCATGCCCTAAAGACAATTTCCCACTAGACCGAATCGATACAATAACTGATTCGGTAGCCGGTTGTCAACTGCTCAGTTTCCTAGATGCCTATTCAGGCTATCACCAGATACATATGGCGAAGGAAGATGAAGAAAAGACAGCCTTCATCACCTACGATGGAACCTTCTGCTTCGTAAGAATGTCGTTTGGCCTTCGGAACGCGGGAGCAACGTTCGCCAGACTCGTGAAGATGATCTTCGAAGACCAACTGGGAAGAAATGTTGAAGCATACATGGACGATATAGTTGTAAAGACAATAGAAAGGGCCGACCACCTAAAAGACCTAGATGAGACCTTCGAGAATATGAGAAAGCATAATGTAAAGCTGAACCCAGCAAAATGCGTCTTCGGAGTTGAATCAAGCAAACTACTAGGATTCATGGTCTCCCAGCGAGGAATCGAAGCTAACAAGAAGAAAATCGAAGCTATACAAGACCTCGCCCCACCAAAATGCTTAAAAGATGTACAGAGACTAGCCGGAAGGCTTAATTCTCTAAGCAGATTCATTCCGAAACTGGCAGAACGAAGTAATCCCATCTTCAAGGCACTCCGAGCGAAGGAAAAATTTCAATGGGGATCCAAACAACAAGAAGCCTTCGAAGGCATAAAAAGAGCTCTTACAGAATTAGCTGCTCTGGCCAGCCCAAAACCAAGAGAAGACCTGCTCCTATACATTGCAGCTTCGGTATCAGCCGTAAGTGCAGTACTTGTTCACGAACACAGCGAAGACAAAGTTCAAAAACCTGTCTACTTCGTCTCCGAAGCCCTGTCAGGAGCGAAGCTACTCTACTCAGAAATAGAGAAGATGGCTTACGCAGTGATCATGGCTTCAAGAAAATTGAAACATTATTTCAGCGACAGGAAAATAATAGTACCAACCTCTTTCCCCCTTCGCGACACACTGCGAAGCAGGGAAGCGATCGGATGAATAGGAAAATGGTCAACAGAATTGGCACCCTTTGACATCGAGTTCAGAGCAAGAACAGCCATCAAGGCAACAACTCTCGCAGATTTCATAGCAGAATGGACCCCTCCTACTCCCGAAGCCTCCATCCAAATTGAAGAATCTTGCTGGACAATATTCACTGACGGTGCATGGGGAGCAACAGGAGCCGGAGCCGCGGCGATAATAACGTCACCCTCGGGAATCAAATTAAGATATGCTGTCAAGATGGACATTCAGTCAACCAACAATATTGCAGAATACGAAGGAGTACTGTTGGGGCTTCGCAAAGCGAAGGCCTTAGGTGCAAGAAGAGTGCTCATCAGCACAGATTCCGAAGTAGTAGCAAATCAAGTCGAAAACAGTTACAAGACGAAGGACCAAGAACTGATCAAGTATCATAAAGCGGTCATAAAAATGCAAAAATATTTCAAAGGTTTCACTGTGCAAAGCCTAAAGAGAAACCTAAATCAAGAAGCAAATGCTATAGCGAAGGCCGCCGCCAAAGGCGAAGGTCTCCCCCCAGACGTTTTCTTTGAAATTCTAGATAAGTCAACCGCCGAAGAATCAGCAAGAAAAATTCACCACCTTTTCCAGATATGAGAGGATTGGAGGGCTCCAATAATAGCCCACCTCAATAATCAGTATGAACCTCAAGACGAAGCCGAAGCAAAGAGAATAGCACAAAAGGCAAGAAATTACAAATTAATCGAAGGCCAACTATACAAAGGAGGAGTCTGTCAGGCCTGGTTGCGATGCAGTCTACCAGAAGACGGGAAGCAACTCCTTCATGAAATACATTCCGGCATGTGTGGATCTCATATCGCATCAAGACCCCTCGTCGCGAAGGTATACAGAATGGGTTTCTACTGGCCAACCGCCACCAAGGACGCAGAAGAAATAGTTAAAAAATGCACTGAATGTCAATTCTTCGCAAGACATCAGCGAAGCCTGGCAGCAGAAGTACAGCTGATGCAACCCATTTGGCCATTTTACCAATGGGGCATCGATATAGTTGGGAAACTACCAACAGCTCCAGGAAATCTCCAGTACACCTTCGTCGCAATGGATTACTTTTCAAAGTGGATCGAGTTCAGAGCAGTAGCTTCGATCACTTAGGAAAACATGAAAAAATTCGTCTGGCAAACAGTAATCTGCAGATTCGGAGTACCAAAAAAGATAGTGGTGGACAACGGGAAACAATTCGACAATCATCTATTCACAGAATTCTGCGAATCATTGGGGATAAACTTACGCTTCGCATCATTATACCACCCTCAATCAAATGGAGCAGTCGAGAGTGCAAATAAAAGAATATTCGAAGCAGTACAAAAGAGGCTACTCAACATCAAAAAAGGAAAATGGCCAGAGGAGCTTCATTCAGTGCTCTGGTCGTTAAGAACAACTCCATTTAGATCAACTGGTTTCAGTCCTTTCAAGCTACTCTTCGGGGAAGAGGCAATGACACCAGAAGAAATACAAAACAAGTCACTACGAAGCCTAGCAGGAAACTCTGACGAGTCAACTATAACTTCGAAGGAAAACTTGGAAGAAGTTCGCAACGATGCTGTTCTCAACCTTCAGAAATACGAAGAAGAAACCAAAAAATGGAAAAACAAAAACATCAGGCCAAAGGGGATAAAAGACGGAGATCTGGTACTTCGGCGAAAGCCAAACGAAAAGGCTGTTGGAAAACTACAGAGCAAATGGGAGGGGCCATTCATAGCAAAGGCAACAGTAAACGAAAGAGCTTTCAGGCTGCTAAGCTCCGAAGGAGAGGAGGTCAGTCACACATGGAATGTAGAAAAGCTGAAGAAATATCATGCATAAAAGAAAAACCGGCCTGTACTCTTTTCCTTGCAAAAGGGAATCCCTCCAAAGGGAGCAAAGTTTTTAACGAGGCAGGACCGAGGAATACAATTTTTTCCCTTCTTAAGACGTTCTTCGCGTTAACCGTCCTAAAGGACAAAATCGGACATACGACATCCCCTAAAAAGGGAAGGAACAGTCATCAAAGGCTAAAAGTCGAAGGCCAGGCACCAAAAGCCAACAACCTTCGATCGCGTCCAAGAGGACATGAAAAATAAAAAAAAGTAGAAATCGAAGGAGAAAGCGCCAAAAAGCTTATACCCTTCGACTGCGTCCACAAAGGACATGAAAAGAACAAAAGGCAACAAAGTCCATTGTTCTTGACGAATCGAAGCTTCAAAAGAAGAAGCCTTCGATCAGGCAATATTCTCCCAAAGACAAGGGAAAGAAAACGCGAAAGAGAAATACTAAAAACGAATTTCAGACATCACGCAGAGACCAACGAGGTCATCCAAAAACATTAATCGAAGGGCAAACTAAATAAATATACAGAGTTAATCTTCGTTTAAAGTAAAGTTTTCTACAAAATTCAAAAGCTCCTAAAACAGAACAACAGTCACTCTTCGGTGGCGTCATCATCAGACCCACTCGAAGTACTAGAGCCTTCGCTGTCAGAGGCACCCCGACCACTTGAAGAACTAGCATTCTGGTTGGCCGAAGGGCTTGCGTTCTGTCCTCCAGCAGAGACTTCAAAGAGAGCAGAAATACGTCCAGGGCCAACAGTGCTCCAATGAGGAATCAGCTTCCTCGCCGATCGTCGAGCCACCCCTGCAACGGATCCTGTCTCGGTCGAAATAGCGAAGCCATCGTCCAATATTGGATCGACACTACCTCCGGACAGGCTTAGCTGCGCGAAGGCTTCTTCAATACCAGCAGCCCCAGCAACGACGCCGTAATTCTTGGCCAGATCCTTCAGAGAGCCAGAGTTCATCGAAATCCACTCGGCGAACTCAAAAGCCGTAGCATTCGGCAAAGGGAAACCCGAAACCTCGCCGCCAAGAAAAGTTATGGCATCCCTCAAGTTCTTACAAACATTAAAGAGGGCGGTCAAAGACTTCCTTTCCTCCATTCGCTTCTCGGCGAGCTGATGCGTAGCTTCGCGAAGCCTCTCCTTGTTGCGATTGAGGCGAGTTTGAATGAAGCGGAAATGGGTATCAATGGCGCCTACAACCGGAATGGACTGAAGCACAAAAAGAGGCTTTAGAACAAAAAGTATCTTGGCATGAAAGGAAATAATTAAAAGAATAAAAACATACCTTGAGATGATTAGTATAAAGAGATTTCAAGAGCCATCCGGAGTCAATGCAAGCAAGCTTTCGCCTTTCGCGATAAAAGCGAAGGTCCTCCATGATTTTAGTAACATCTTCCGAAAGCTCTTCGCTAGGGAAGACATCAGACGAAGTAAGCAAAGGAAGCTTTGGGTCAGTTCCTTCTTCGCAGTTCGTAAACTCCACCGGCTCCTCATTATCATAAGGGAAGAAACGAGGCATGTCAGCGAAGGGATCTTCGCTAGATTCAGAGCCTTCCCCTTCGTCATCACTCGAAATGTCGGGAGGAGGGGCAGAACTGATAGGATCTACGGCTAGAGCCGGCTCACGATGCGAACCATTACCAGTGCGACGACGCTTCCATGAAGTACCAACATCCTCAGCAGTCGAAGCCTTAGAGCGTTTCTGCCTTTTCGGGACTGGAGCCCCATAATCATCATAAGGCTGACCACGAGCTATAAAGGACCGGTTAAAATGGACCGGTATACGAGCCTCTTCACGGCCTACGGCTTCCTTCTCAATATAGGAGCCAAGAATCTCTCTAACCTGGCTCTCAACATCGACAACAGGAAGACCATCGCCGGTCAACAAGTATTTGCGAAGGCCATTGTTATACCTCCCCTCTGCAAAATGAAGCTTCAAGCCGGAACCGAGCGGACTGACCTCAGCAGAGACGTATTCTTCGACAAGGTCTCGGGTACTCAAAAGGGATCTAACCCTTCGAAGAGCATCAGTGCAAACTCCGAAGTTAGCATCTGGCTCAACTTGGACGGTTATCAGCCACTCAGGGTGCTTCATTGTGCTAACGATCCCAGAACCTTCGTCAAACTTCACGTAGAACCATCTGTGCTTCTAAGGCGTAAGAACCTTATTGGCTTGACCATACGAAGGGGCATACCCATGTTTAATGGGAACGAAGTTAATCACCCCAAAGCTATCTGAATTATCAGTAGAGGTGGGCTGAAAATGAAGTTTATAGTTGCGTGTAAAAACAGCCAAGCTGGGCTCAGCGCCTTCGGACTCGCAAGCCCAAATAAAAGAGGCAAGCCTAACGAAGGCACTAGGAGTCAATTGATGGATCTCCAAGTAAAAGGCGCGAAGGATTTGCGCTACGAAGGGATGAGCCGGAACGCGAAGACCAAAAAGAAAATAATCAAGGAAAACAACAGCTTCATCAGGTTCCTGTGCTAGAACCGGGAGAACGAGCACATTCCTGTTGGGGGATCGAAAGTCTATGGGTGACGTGTCGAAGCCCTCCAATGGAGTGTTGATGAAATCTTGCTCGCCCGAAGCCTTCGATGGGTTCTAATGCCTTCGGATTACCCTGCGAAGCCCTCCTGGGTGGATATCATCGTCTGTCGAATGATGCGAAGCTCTCCTTCCTTGTCCGCGATGCCGGACGAAGACGTTCTCGTTCAGGTTCCCTGTTATCAGACGTGTGAAACCCTTCTTTGCCCGCGATGCCGGGCGAATGTGTTTAGAGTGTTGAGAAGATCGAGTGCGGTGCAAATGATTCCGTCCTTGGCTCGAGGCCCCAAAACCAGATGTCATTACAGGATCATCTCCCTCTATATTTATATGGGGCGAGATGATTATATTTACATGTATGCCATCGGCTACTTTAGCATGGCTCTTAGTTTGGTAACTTCGGACTCCTGTGCCGTCTGCTTCTTTCATTCTTCCTTCGCTGGTGGCTGTTGACCTTCGCGTGGGTCAGAGGGGCGTCGGTGTAGTTCCCAACCTTAGCCCTCAATTGGTGATGTGTTATTAGTGTAACTAAAACCAGAGGCAATTTTATTTATCAATTTATGATTGCACCGTGTGCCTTTCTGACCCATACACGTGTCTTGTCGTTTTCGTTCTGTACTTCTTTTCCATTCCCGATAGTCGCTTCCCTTCTATATTGTTGGGGGATCGAAGGTCTTTATGGGACGGATCGAAGCCCTCCAACGGTTGATGAAAACGTTCTGGTTCTGGCGAAGCCCTCGAAGGTTGTCGATGCCTTCGAATCACCTCGCGAAGCCCTCCTTGCTCGTCGTCGCTGCCTTCCGGTTGGAGCGAAGCCCTCTTTTCTGGTCCGCGATGCAGGACAAAGGGGTTCTTGCTCAGGTTTCCTGTAGTTTGTTGCGCGAAGCTCTCCTTCACCCGCGATGCCGGGCGAAGGGGTCGAGTGATTAGAGAGGTTTGAGTACGGTGCGAATGATTCCTTCTTTGGTTCGTGGCCCGAGAAAACAGATGTCATTACAGGATCATCTCCCTCCATATTTATAAGGGGGAGAGTGATCATATTTACATGTATGCCATTGGCTGCATTAGCACGGCTCTTAGCCTGATGGTTTGACTCGAGTATTGCTCCTGCGCTGTCTGCTTCTCCGTTTTGTCTTCGCCCTTGGCTGTCGGTCTTCGCGTGGGTTGGGGGGGGGGGGGCTTCGGTGTAGTCCCCAACATTAGGCCTCAATTGGTGATGTGTTATTAGTGTAACTAAAACCAGAAGCAATTTTATTTATCAATTTATGACTGCAACGTGCGCCTTTCTGACCCATACACGTGTCTTGTCGTTTTCATTCTGTACTTCTTTTCCGTTCCCGATAGTCGCTTCCCTTCTATATATCTTCATCGTGGGCGCGCTGTTCCTTCAATCGCATGCTTTGCGCGTCTTTTTTCCTTTGGCTATTCCAATTCCTTTCGCAGTAGGAGATCCCTTTCCTTCGTTCTTTTTCAAGATGTCTGGTAGCCGAAGGTCTAGCGAAGAGCAAGCTAAGAAGAAGCTGAAAACTCACAAGACCTCGTCGAAGGACTGCTCCTTTAAGGCTATCAGTGAAGCTAATGTTACGGCTTTGAGTGCTGCTGTTCCTTCGGCGAATCAGCCGAAGACTTCACATTCAACGAAGCCTTCCTTTGCTTTCAAGCCTCCAGTGATTCGTTCCGCATTAGATTTGTTCTCTATTCTGGAGGATGGTGGTAGTAATTCTTCTGGGTCTAAAGCTCAGTCTGTCTCCAAGAAAGTCATTTCGAAGGGCTCTTCTTCTGTTGCAAAGGATATTTCTGCTTCTACAGTTGACGTTCGTGATGCCAGTGCCGCTGAGAAGGCCAAGATTCAGGACAAGGCTTTCAAGGGCGCTGATTCTGTTCTTGCTAAGTCCGGATCGAAGGCTAAGATCCAGGACAAGACCTGTGTTGATGGTCCTGATGTTCCTCCTGTTGCCCCTGTTCATAATGAAGGGGTAGCCGAAGCTTCTGCTCAAGGTTGTCTCTCATCTCTTAGTGTGGCTGGGCTTCGTCAAATTGCTGATAACTTGAGACCTCTTACAGATCGCTCCCAAGTTCAACTACCTTCGGAGCCAGGTGTTGTGCTTCGTGAGCCCCTTAGCCCCTCAGCAGGTGGTGATCTTTTCCTACACTCAGTCTTTGAAGCAATGCTTGGAGAGTTTCTCCCTTTTGACATGACTTTGGATTCAGTCGAAGCTACTGGGGGTTCTTTAACTCTTTGTGACGACGTGCCTTCGAACACCTTCGTCATGAGTGCCAGGGCCGCTGCGCCCTTTGTTGCTGCTGCAGAGAGGCTTCGTTTTCCCCAAGTGGAGAATGAGCTTGTACTTCAGGGTGGTGATACTCTGTACAAGTCTTTACTATCTTCGCAGATGAAGCTAAGCAGTTTTAATTTTTGTTTTTTCTCAGTTGCTTGTTTTTCTAACTTCGCTCTTGTTTTCGTCAGTCGCTTGCTATTACCCAAGCCTCCCTTCGCCAGTTTAATGAGCTGACTCTGGCGAGGGCTGATCGGGACCGGCTTCGCAAGGATCTTTCAACTCTTGAATCTAAGATCAAGAAGAAAGAAGATGCTCTTGCTCTTAGTGAAAAACGTGTGGTAGATCTCTCTGTTGAGAAGGAGACCCTCGTCAAATCTACTGAAGATTTTAAGGCGAAGGTGGCTTCTCTAGAGAAACAGCTGGAGGATCTTGATTCGTCCCTTGCGAAGGCTTTGGAAGCCAACAAGGTCCTTCGCGGAAAAGTTGAAACCGCGGATCAGGAGGCGGCTTCTTTTGCTAAGGCTGAAGAGCTTCACCTGTCTTCTCTTTGCAGCCATATTCAGGATGCTCTTATCTCGGTTGGAACTATTCCTGACCAGATCCCTGAGAACGCTTCGACTGAGCAGCGCCAATCTTGGCTATCTGTCAATATTCCTTTTGTGGTGAAAGCTTGCAGGGCCTTCTCCACCAATGCCGTTCATCTGGCTATTCGGGATCTCCTCCATTCTCTTGATGTCGAAGGGAGCAATGTTTTGGCAAAGGTTGCTTCTGACGACTTCAAATTTTTAGCTGTTGATTCTACTCCCCGTCCTGTGGTTGAAGCTCTCCTGAAGGTTGCCAGTCATTTTGACGAATCCTTCTGGAACCGGGTGCAGTCTGTCGGTCGTCTGCCTCAGAGTGAGGTATAAACAATTTATTTATTTTTTGCTTCGAGAGAGGGGTTATATCATTCGTTCGAACTTGTATCTTGTTGAGAATTGTTGTAATATTGTTGTAGACTTTACGTTGTTTTGATTAATTTTTGCTTGGTTTTTAGACCTTTAGGCTTGGTCTGATATTTCTTTGAGCGAGTTTGCTACTCCGAAGGCTTCTTCTGACTTGGTTTCGGGGAAATGTGTTGCTCCGGATTCATCATCTGATGTTTCCCTGAGCGAGTTTGCGACTCCAGAGCCTTCTTCTAGTGGCTTGATTCGTCGTGAGCCTCTAATTGAAGTTTTTAGTTCTCCTTCGAGGATTGATTTATCTAGTGATTCGAGTCCTTTGTCACCCATTGAGGGAGGTGAAAGTTCTTTTTCTTTTCCTCCTGGCAGCCTTGTGGCTATTGGGAGAGTTTATCGCCCAGAGGCTGATGTTCTCGAAGGGAGTCGGGGTCGGAACAAATGAAGGCCTCGTGGTCGCTGTCAACGAGGTAGTAGTTCTTCACATCGAGGTGCAGCCAAGAAGAAGAAGGGAGGGGACGTTTTAGATTCGTCTTCCTCCTTCGATGCAGCTTCGCATGTTGAGCAAATGATTTCGTCTGGGATAATAGATCCCATATTTCAAAGGCCTTATTCTCCTTCGAATGGATATAATTTTGATGAATTTAGTATTGTATGCGAAATGCTTTTAGAATTAGGCCTTATTGTAAAGCGTGAGCCTGACGATGGCTCTCCTTGATTGATGTCTGTGCTTAATAAAGCTTTTCTTTTGAAGTAGTCTTTCGGAGGTCTTTGCCAGAGAGAAGATTTCTTCAATATCATCCGAAGCTTTTAATGCTTCTTGCACGATGACCTTGTGTTTCCTTTGAGGAACGCAAGTTTTCGTGTTTTTGTTCTTTGATATTTGAACATTTTCATGCGAAGGATCGCGCTTTTTTCTTTTACGAAGGTTTCTGTTTGCCAATACTTGGGTAGATTCAGCTTTCTTTGCTTATCTTTCCCTTCAGCTCTTGTCTGGAGTCTTTGTATCATCCCTCATGATACATCGATCCAAACTTAGATTACACCAAATACTCAATTGGTGTGACCTTCGGATTCTGTAGGCTTTTGCCTGATATCGTTTTTGAGCTCGAAGCTTCGTTTCTTGAGCCTTGGCTCTTCTACGCCTCCCAAGAAATTGCTCTGGAATTTTTCGAGGGTAAAAAGGTAATTATAAAACTGTGTTACAGTCTTGGAAGGTGCCTCGTTAAAAAACCTCACACCCTTCGCAGGGCTACCCTCGTGAGGAAAAAGAGTGCACCCCCCGCAAGTTTTGTGCTTTTACATATAGCCATCGCGTGTGCTACCGAAGAGATGTTCTTGGTAGACACGGCTCATGCATTTCTGATATGTCATGGACGAGTTTTCTAGTCCGAAGATCTTGAGCTCTGGGGCCTTTTGCTTCCTTCGGACAAAGTGGACATTCTTCCTTCCAGGGGTTTCGCCATCTTCAATACTTCTTGCTTGGAGTTGGTCTCCAAGAATGCTGATCACAGAGATGGGACCAGGAATCTTCATGCATAGATAGCCCTGATGTATGGCTGCTTCAAACTTGTTAATGGACCCCTTCCGAAGATTGCATTGTAAGGATAAACAATGTCAACCACATCAAAGGTCACATCTTCAGTTCTTGCGTTGTCTCCTTCGCCGAAAGTAACTGGTAGGTTAATTTTTCCCAATGCTTGGATAACCTTTCCAGTGAAGCCGACCAATGGAATTCCTGCAGGTTGCAGTGTTTCATTTTCTAGCTTCATCTTTCTATATGTAGAAGCGAAGAGGATGTCAGCTGAGCTTCCTCCATCGACAAGTATTTTGAGTACATCAAACCCTTTTATATTTGCCTTGATGACCAGTGGGTCTGAGTGCGATTGGTCAAGGTCCCTTGCGTCTTCTTTTTCGAAGGTGATGTGGACATGGGACCACATAGTTTTCACAAACGGAGTCCTTGACGTCACGTTATGTACCCTTCGAATGTGTTCTTTCCTTGCCCTTCTTGAGTCTAGTTGCTGGGTCGATCCTCTGGAGATAGCGTTAATAGTTTTTCTTTGAGACGTGTAGCTTGTTTCTGTGCTTCTTCCATTGTTTTGCTGGTTTGTTTCTGGAGGCGGTGGCAGCGCTGCCAGGTTTTGAGGTTGAGAGTAGGCATACTGCTGCGCCTGATACGAAGCTTCTCTTGGATAGTTGACAACATGATTGACAGAGTGCGAAGGGTATGTTGACATTGGGTTCCCTTGAGACCAGTTTTCACGATAGTTACTCGTGTGTCTGATGGCCTTCTTCGCCTCTCTTTCTGCGGTCCATTCCTGTTTGAACTGTTGCAGATTTCGGCACTGCTTTGTTGTATGGCCTTTTGCTTCGCCATGCAACTCGCAGTATAGAGCGCGAGAACTGCTTCTCTGATTGTTTTATCTGTTTTTGTCTTTGCCGTCTCTATCATGGTTGCTTCGCTCTTTCCCTCTTTCATCGTCTTTGGTTCTCTTTTCATCGCCCCTTTCTTCTCTGTTTTCAAGGTTGTGTATCCTTCGATTGTTATGATCTTTCGAATTGTCTCTACTATCGTCGTGCCTTCTGCTTCGACTCGCTTCCTTTTCTTCTTTATACTTCTTCTCATCTTTGACCAGCTGGGATTGCTTCTTTCCGTCTTCTTTTTTCCTTCGGAACTCATCGTCTGATCTCGCGTATTTCTCGAAGGTGTCCAACAGTGCGAAGATGGTTTTGGGTCTCTTCCTTGTTAATGCAGAATGGAAAGGGCCAGCCCTCAAGCCTTCCGTTAGTGCATCAATAACTGTCGAAGCCCCTACATCTTTTGCTCTTGATTTTATCTCCATGAACCTCTGCATGTACTCCCTTAAGCCTTCGTCTTGTTTCTGCTTGCATGAAAATAGCCTTCCCTGATGAATTTCGGATGCTTGGAAGCCTTGGAAGTTGTTTATGAACTCTCTTCTCAATTCGGACCAAGAATTAATCGATCCTGGTTCGAGAGTGGAAAACCATGTCTTCGCTACTCCTTCGACAGCCATGACCAAAGCTTTGGCGTATGTTGAGTTTGTTCCTCCGCCCGATTCTACTGCGGCTCCGAAAGACTTGAGGAAGTCTCTCGGACATGTTTTTCCTTGGTACGCCTTTATCTTTGGTATTTTGAAATTGACCGGTCAAGGTTCGCTCTGTAGCTCTTCGCTCAAAGGAGAGTTTTCGTTGTAGATGATGCATGGCTGGCTGTCCTTGCCAGAGCTGCTTACTTCGTACACCATCTTGTGCTCGGTTTGCTTGCGAGGTTTGTGATGCGCGTCTTGTTCTTGCTTCCTCAGGTTTTCCATTTCTTCATTGTATTTATTTAACTTACTGTCCATTTCGTTGATCTCTTGTTGGGCTTGCACTATCTTTTCGAGCATGTCTTTTTTCAGCTTCGCAGTCTTTTCGATGATGGCCAACTTCTTCTCTCTCTCGATTCTTTGTTGCTCTATTATGCGAAGCCTTTCGGTTATGTTGCGTGTTTCGTCGTCCTCCTGCTGGAAGCTTGCTGCTTGAGATGTCTCAACGTTGTTTACTTGCATGGCTTTTAGAGCTTCTTCTTTTCTTGCCACCTCTTCGGCTCTTGCTATTTCTTCTGCTCTTGCAGCTTTGTCCCGCTCTTCTTGCTCTCTTGCTGTTCTGAGTTCTGCTTCCTTCGATAGCCTTTCGTTTTTGGCTTCGGTTTCTGCGCGTTGTGTGTCGCTGACGTTTGTTCTCGGCTTTGCCTTGGCCATGTTGATCGTGGTCGTGGGTTCAACCCGCGTGACGGCGCCAAATGTTGGGGGATCGAAGGTCTTTATGGGACGGATCGAAGCCCTCCAACGGTTGATGAAAACGTTCTGGTTCTGGCGAAGCCCTCGAAGGTTGTCGATGCCTTCGAATCACCTCACGAAGCCCTCCTTTCTCGTCGTCGCTGCCTTCCGGTTGGAGCGAAGCCCTCTTTTCTGGTCCGCGATGCAGGACGAAGGGGTTCTTGCTCAGGTTCCCTACAGTTTGTTGCGCGAAGCTCTCCTTCGCCCGGCATCGTCGAGTGATTAGAGAGGTTTGAGTACGGTGCGAATGATTCCTTCTTTTGTTCGTGGCCCGAGAAAACAGATGTCATTACAGGATCATCTCCCTCCATATTTATAAGAGGGAGAGTGATCATATTTACATGTATGCCATTGGCTGCATTAGCACGGCTCTTAGCCTGATGGTTTGACTCGAGTATTGCTCCTGCGCTGTCTGCTTCTCCGTTTTGTCTTCGCCCTTGGCTGTCGGTCTTCGCGTGGGTCGAGGGGGGCTTCGGTGTAGTCCCCAACATATATATCTTCATCGTGGGCGCGTGTTGACGGTCGTTACGGCACGATTTTGACCGTCAAATACCTGCACAAATGGAATCAAAGTAAACACCAAACATAGTGGTAGGAGTTTATTACTAACGATTTCCACGAGTGTTGGTGAATTTATGGGTGCAGGTGCAATCAAGATGAATCCTATACAAACCCGAGGGAAAAGAGGCCCAAAACTCCAAATCCTGGAAACACAGTTTTTCCCGGAATAAAGATATCTTCCAAGGGCCCAATAACCGAGAGAAATACTCAAGTCTACCCATAGCACTCGGGACCAAGGTCAAGGAACAGAGGGGAGGCCACCTGCCAAGGCCCAGCCCAGGTGGGGCCAGCCACAGGTCGGCCGACCCCCCCTAGCTGGGTCGGCCGACCCCCCCTAAAGCCCATTGAGGCCCACTCTTCTATGGCGGTTCGCAACCGACGTTGCAATGTCGGTTCCCCCTGCAATCAATGATACCACCTCGCGGAACCGACTCAATTCCACCGACCTTGGAGGCTATATAATAAGGGGTACCCCCCTTCTCTCAAGACACAACACAAGACAACACACATTGACACCAAGAGGAATCCAATCTCTAGCATTAGACTAGTCTCTAGGCTGTAGAGGATTAGAGGGGAGAGTTTGGTAGAGGAGAGGGCTGTCCTCCCTTTGTTAGGACTTAGCCCAATCTTGTATCTTGAGGATACTTGCTAATAATATATCGTTCGTTCGTTGTTCGTTCATCGTTCGTTCGTCGTTCATCTCATATTAAGTAAGTATCAAGGTCCACCCCAATAGAATTATCTTCTTTATTCCTCATGCCTTATGATTGTACTAGTATGATGATCATGTGCTTTCTATGTGGTTATTATCTAGTCATGATTGGTTGCTTCATGCTTGACATGCCTTTATTCATTCGTTTATGTCCTTACACTCGATTCATGCATGAAGTGGTGAGACATGCTCGGGCCCATAACTTGTTAATCCGTAGGGTTAGAGTTATGTGCGATATAGATCGTAGCTTGTTAATCCGCAGGGTTAGAGTTACGCATGTCTCACCCATTTACTTGATGATCCGTAGGGTCAGAGTCATGCATGTTCTAGCACTTGATCTGTTGATCCGTCGGGTCAGGATTAGGTGTACTCTTATTCCCGAATTGGTGATTCGAAGGGTCAAAGCCCCATGGGAATCGAGAGTACTGTTTAGCAATATGAGCGTGGTGCTTAGGTTGATAAACAGCTTTGGGTGTTTGGTTGTCTGCTTGAACAAGAGAAGGTCTGGCAGCGAGGACTTAATTGCCTTGCTGTCACGTGACCCTAGGACTGGCATAGGGACTTAATAGCCCTAGTGTCACGTGTCCTGGTAGAGGGTTGCCGGTAGGTGGTGACAGCCCTGCTGTGCTTAATCCTCTTTGTTCTACGGTAGATAGCCTTGATTGCCTGGTAGAAGGAATACCGGTAGGTGGTGACAGCCCTGCTGGTTACCCCCCTTGTTCCAGGTTGACATAGAGCTTAGATTTGTATGTGTTGCATGAGCAGGAATATAAGAAGTACATAAGGATCTATCTCGGCTCTCTTCTTAACCCCGCTTAGCCTAGGCTTAGTTCTAGTGTTAGATTGGATTGCTCTGGTTGTGTTGTCACACTACCCCTACCATACTTTTATCCTTACCCCTGTTTAGACCTTGGTATAATATTAGTTATGTGATTATGAACTTTGCTATCTCGTAAACCACCGCCTTCCCTGTGGAAAATACGATACCCTTGAATACTCACGGGTGAAGTGCTACAACGGTATTCTCCGTGCGCTTGCGGATTTATCTGTGACCGTAAGAAATACCAACAGCGCGCTGTTTCTTCAATCGCATGTTTTGCGCGTCTTCTTTCCTTTGGTTATTCCAATCCCTTTCGCAATAGGAGATCCTTTTCATTCGTCCTTTTTCAAGATGTCTGGTAGCCGAAGGTCTAGCGAAGAGCAAGCCAAGAAGAAGCTGAAAACTCACAAGGCCTCGTCGAAGGACAGCTCCGATAAAGCTGTCAGCGAAGCTAATGCGACGGCTTTGGGTGCTGCTGTTCCTTCGGCAAATCAGCCGAAGACTTCACATTCAGCGAAACCATCTTTTGCTTTTAAGCCTCCGGTGATTCGCTCCGCATTGGATTTGTTCTCCATTCCGGAGGATGGGGGTAGCAATTCTTCTGGGTCTAAAGTTCAATCTATCCCTAAGAAAGTCATTTCGAAGGGTTCTTCTTTTGTTGCAAAGGATATTTCTGCTTCTACAGTTGACGTTCATGATGCCAGTGCCGCTGAGAAGGCCAAGATTCAGGACCAGGCTTCAAAGGGTGCTGATTCTGTTCTTGCTAAATCCGGATCGAAGGCTAAGATCCAGGACAAGACCTGTGTTATGGGTCCTGATATCCTCCTGTTTCCCCTGTTCATGATGAAGGAGTAGCCGAAGCTTCTGCTCAAGGTTGTTTCTCATCTCTTAGTATGGCTGAGCTTCGTAAAATTGCTGATAACTTGAGACCTCTTACAGATCGCTCCCAGGTTCAACTTCCTTCGGAACCGGGTGTTGGGCTTCGTGAGCCCCTTAGCCCTTCAGCAGGTGGTGACCTTTTCCTACACTCAGTCTTTGAAGCAATGCTTGGAGAGTTTCTCCCTTTTGACATGACTTTTGATTCAGTCGAAGCTGCTAGGGGTTCTTTAGCTCTGTGTGACGAGGTGCCTTCGAACACCTTCGTTATGAGTGCCAGGGCTGCTGCGCCCTTTGTTGCTGCTGCAGAGAGGGTTTGTTTTCCTCAAGTAGAGAATGAACTCGTACTTCAGGGTGGTGATACTCTGTACAAGTCTTTACTATCTTCGCAAATGAAGGTAAGTGGTTTGTTATTTTTGTATTAACTCAGTTTCTTGTCTTTCTAACTTCGCTCTTGTTTTCGTCGCTTGCTATTACCCAAGCCTCCCTTCGCTAGTTTAATGAGCTAACTCTGGCGAGGGATGATCGAGACCGTCTTCGCAAGGATCTTTCGACTCTTCAAGCAAAGATCAAGGAGAAAGAGGATGCACTTGCTCTTAATGAAAAACGTGTGATTGATCTCTCTGTTGAGAAGAAGACCCTCGTCAAGTCCACTGAGGATTTTAAGGCGAAGGTGGCTTCTCTAGAGAAACAGCTGGAGGATCTCGATTCGTCCCTTGCGGAGGCTTTGGAGGCCAACAGGGTCCTTCGCGGAAAAGTTGAAACCGCGGATCAGGAGGCGGCTTCTTTTGCTAAGGCTGAAGAGCTTCGCCTATCTTCTCTTTGCAGTCACATTCAGGACGCTCTTATCTCAGTGGGGACAACTTCTGATCAGATCCCTGAGGACGCTTCGACTGAGCAGCGTCAGTCTTGGCTCTCTGGCAATATTCCTTACGTGGTGAAGGCTTGTAGAGACTTCTCTACCAATGCCGTTCATCTGGCTGTTCGGGACCTCCTCCATTCTCTTGATGTCGAAGGGAGTAATGCTTTGGCGAAGGTTGCTTCTGACGACTTTAAATTTTCTGCCGTTGATTCTACTCCCCGTCCTGTGGTTGAAGCTCTCATGAAGGTCGCCAGTCATTTTGACGAATCCTTCTGGAACCGAGTGCAGTCTGTCGGTCGTCTACCTCAGAGTGAGGTATAAACAATTTATTTTTGCTTCGAGAGAGGGGTTACATCATCCCTTCGAACTTGTATCTTGTTGAGAATTGTTTACCAAGAACATTTCTTCAGCAGAGCGCGCGATGGCTATGTGTAAAAGCACAAAACTCGCGGGGGTGCACTCTTTTTCCTCACGAGGGTAGCCCTGCGAAGGGTGTGAGGTTTTTTTTGACGAGGCACCCTCCAAGACTGTAACACAGTTTTATAATTACTATTTACCCTCAAAAAATTCCAGAGCAATTTCCTGGGGGGCGCAGAAGAGCCAAGGCTCAAGAGATGAAGCTTCGAGCTCAAAAACGATATCAGGCAAAAGCCTAGAGAATCCGAAGGTTACACCAATTAAGTATTTGGTGTAATCTTAGTTTGGATCGATGTATAATGAGGAATGATACAAAGCCTCCAGACAAGAGTCGAAGGGAAAGATAAGCTAAGAAAGCCTAATCTACCCAAGTATCGACAAACAGAAACCTTCGCAAAAGGAAAATGTTGGGGACTACACCGAAGCCCCTCTGACCCACGCGAAGGTCAACAGCCACCAGCGAAGGAAGAATGAAAGAAGTAGACGGCACAGGAGTCTGAAGTTTATCAAGCTAAGAACCATGCTAAAGTAGTCAATGGCACACTTGTAAATATAGTCATCTCACCCCCTATTAATATGGTGGGAGATGATCCTGTAATGACATCTGTTTTTCGGGCCACGAGCCAAAGGAGGAATCATTTGCACCGCACTCAGACCTCTCTAATCATTCAACCCCTTCGCCCAGCAACGCGGGTGAAGGAGAGCTTCGCGCAACAGACTGCAGGGAACCTGAGTAAGAACACCTTCGTCCGGCACCACGACCAGGAAGGAGGGCTTCGCTCCAACCAGAAGGCGGCGATGACTAACAAGGAGGGCTTTGCGAGGTGATCCGAAGGCATCATCTACCTTCGAGGGCTTCGCCAGAACCAGGACGCTTCTATCAACCGTCGGAGGGCTTCGATACGTCACACGAAGACCTTCGATCCCCCAACATTTGGCGCCGTCACGCGGGGTGAACCCACGACCACGATCAACATGGCCAAAGCAAAGCCGAGAACAAACGTCAGCGACACACAACGCGCAGAAACCGAAGCCGAAAATGAAAGGCTAGCGAAGGAAGCAGAAGTCAGAACAGCAAGAGAACAAGAAGAGCGGGACAAAGCCGCACGAGCAGAAGAGATAGCAAGAGCCGAAGAGGTGGCAAGAAAAGAAGAAGCTTTAAGAGCTATGCAAGTAAACAACGCTGAAACATCTCAAGCAGGAAGCTTCCAGCAAGAGAACGACGAAGCACGTAACATAACTGAAAGGCTTCGCATCATAGAGCAAGAAAGAATCGAAAGAGAGAAGAAGTTGGCCATCATCGAAAAGACAGCGAAGCTGAAAAAAGACATGCTCGAAAAAATAGCGCAAGCCCAACAAGAGATCAACGTAATGGATAGTAAGTTAAACAAATACAATGAGGAAATGGAGAACCTGAGGAAGCAAGAACAAGACATGCACCACAAGACTCGCAAACAAACCGAGCACACGATGGTGTACGAAGTAAGCAGCTCTGGCAAGGACAACCAGCCATGCATCATCTACAACGAGAACTCTCCTTTGAGCGAAGAGCTACAGAGCGAACCTTGGCCGGCCAATTTCAAAATGCCAAAGATAAAGGCATACCAAGGAAAAATATGTCCGAGAGAGTTCCTCATGTATTTCGAAGCCGCAGTAGAATCGGGCGGAGGATCAAGCTCAACATACGCGAAAGCTTTGGTGATGGCAATCGAAGGAGTAGCAAAGACATGGTTTTCCACTCTTGAACCAGGATCAATTAATTCTTGGTCCGAATTAAGAAGAGAGTTCATAAACAATTTCGAAGGCTTCCAAGCATCAGAAATTCATCAGGGAAGACTATTTTCTTGCAAGCAGAAACCAGACAAAGGCTTAAGGGAATACATGCAGAGATTCATGGAAATAAAGTCAAGAGCAAAGGACGTAGGAGCTTCGACAGTTATTGATGCACTAACGGAAGGCTTGAGGGCTGGCCCTTTCCATTCTGCACTAACAAGGAAGAGACCCAAAACTATCTTCGCACTGTTGGACACCTTCGAGAAATACGCGAGATCGGATGATGAGTTCCGAAGGAAAAAAGAAGACGAAAAGAAACAATCCCAGCTAGTCAAAGATGAAAAGAAGTATAAAGAAGAAAAAGAAGCGAGTCGAAGCAGGAGGCACGACGATAACAGAGACAGTTCGAAAGATCATAACAATCGAAGGATACACAACCTCGAAAATAGAGAAGAAAGGGGCGATGAAAAGAGAACCAAAGACGACGAAAGAGGGAAAGAGCGAAGCAACCATGATAGAGACGGCGAAGACAAAAACAGAGAAAACAATCAGAGAAGCAGTTCTCGCACTCCATACTGCGAGTTGCATGGCGAAGGAAAAGGCCATACCACAAAGCAGTGCCGAAATCTGCAACAATTCAAATAGGAATAGACCGCAGAAAGAGAGGCGAAGAAGGCCATCAGACACACAAGTAACTATCGTGAAAACTGGTCTCAAGGGAACCCAATGTCAACATACCCTTCGCACTCTGTCAATCATGTTGTCAACTACCCAAGAGAAGCTTCGCATCAGGCACAGCAGTATGCCTACTCCCAACCTCAAAGCCTGGCAGCGCTGCCACCGCCTCCAGAAATGAACCAGCAAAACAGTGGAAGAAACACAGAAACAAGCTACACGTCTCAAAGACAAACTATTAACGCTATCTCCGGAGGATCGACCCAGCAACTAGACTCAAGAAGGGCAAGAAAAGAATACATACGAAGGGTACATAACGTGACGTCAAGGGCTCCGTTCGTGAAAACCAAGTGGTCCCACGTCCACATCACCTTCGGAAAAGAAGACGCAAGGGACCTTGACCAACCTCACTCAGACCCACTGGTCATCAAGGCAAATATAAAAGGGTTCGATGTACTCAGAATACCTGTCGATGGAGGAAGTTCAGCTGACATCCTCTTCGCCTCTACATATAGAAAGATGAAGCTGGAAAACGAAACACTACAACCTGCAGGAATACCATTAATCGGCTTCATTGGAAAGGTTATCCAAGCATTGGGAAAAATTAACCTACCAGTAACCTTCGGCGAAGGAGACAACGCAAGAACCGAAGATGTGGCCTTCGATGTGGTTGACATTGTTTATCCTTACAATGCAATCTTCGGAAGGGGGTCCATTAACAAGTTCAAAGCAGCCATACATCAGGGCTATCTATGCATGAAGATTCCTGGTCCCATCTCTGTGATCAGCGACCTCGGAGACCAACTCCAAGCAAGAAGTATTGAAGATGGCGAAACCCCTGGAAGGAAGAATGTCCACTTCATCCGAAGAAAGCAAAAGGCCCCAGTGCCCAAGACCTTCGGACTAAAAAACTTGTCCATGATATATCAGAGATCCATGAGCCGTGTCTACCAAGAACATCTCTTCGGTAGCGCGCGCGAAGGCTATATGTAAAAGCACAAAACTCGCGGGGGGTGCACTCTTTTTCCTCACGAGGGTAGCCCTGCGAAGGGTGTGAGGTTTTTTAACGAGGCACCCTCCAAGACTATAACACAGTTTTACAATTACTTTTTTACCCTCAAAAATTCCAGAGCAATTTCCTGGGGGGCGTAGAAGAGCCAAGGCTCAAGAAACGAAGCTTCGAGCTCAAAAACGATATCAGGCAAAAGCCTAGAGAATCCGAAGGTTACACCAATTGAGTATTTGGTGTAATCTTAGTTTGGATCGATGTATCACGAGGGATGATACAAAGACTCCAGACAAGAGCTGAAGGGAAAGATAAGCAAAGAAAGCCTAATCTACCCAAGTATTGGCAAACAGAAACCTTCGTAAAAGGAAAAAAGCGCGATCCTTCGCATGAAAATGTTCAAATATCAAAGAACAAAAACACAAAAACTTACGTTCCTCAAAGGAAACACAAGGTCATCGTGCAAAAAGCATTAAAAGCTTCGAATGATATTGAAGAAATCTTCTCTCTGGCAAAGACCTTCGAAAGATTGCTCCAAAAGAAAAGCTTTATTAAGCAAAATCATTGTTTAAGGGGAACCATCGTCAGGTTCCTGCTTTACAATAAGCCCTAGTTCTAACAGCATCTCATAAATAATGCTATACTCATCAAAATCAAACCCACTCGAAGGCGAGTAAGGCCTCTGAAAAACAGGGTCGACCACTCCAGACGAAGACATCCGCGCAACATGCGAAGCTGCATCGAATCCATAAGATGAACTCTCGCGGCCAGCCGAGCGACCGCGACGACCGCGGCCTCTGCCCCTTTTCCTAGAAATCCCTCGGTTAGGAGAAGAAGCATCATGAGACGCACGACCCCTAGAAACCTCAGAAATAGGAAGGCCAAGTCTGATGACACCAACAAGACTACCAGGAGGGAAAACATAACCTTCGACCCCTTCGATAGGGGACAGAGGATCGGAGTCAGTAGACAAAACAAATTCCGAAGAAGACGAGCTCAAAATCTCGATAGCATCTTCAACACGAGCCTTCCGAGGAGAAGAAGGCCCAGCAGAAGCAAATTCGTTCAACAAAACCTTTGACGAAGGCTCCGGAGTAGCAAACTCGCTCAAAGAAATATCAGACGAAGCCTAAGGTCCAAAAATCAAGCAAAAATTAATCAAAACAACATAAAGTTTACAACGATTACAACAATTCTCAACAAGATACAAGTTCGAACGAATGATGTAACCCCTCTCTCGAAGCAAAAATAAATTGTTTATACCTCACTCTGAGGCAGACGACCGACAGACTGCACCCGGTTCCAGAAGGATTCGTCAAAATGACTGGCGACCTTCAGGAGAGCTTCAACCACAGGACGGGGAGTAGAATCAACAGCATTACTCCCTTCGACATCAAGAGAATGAAGGAGATCCCGAACAGCCAGATGAACGACATTGGTGGAGAAGGCCCTACAAGCTTTCACCACGAAAGGAATATTGACAGATAGCCAAGACTGACGCTGCTCAGTCGAAGCGTTCTCAGGGATCTGATCAGGAGTCGTTCCAACTGAGATAAGAGCATCCTGAATGTGGCTGCAAAGAGAAGACAGGCGAAGCTCTTCAGCCTCAGCAAAGGAAGCCGCCTCCTGATCCGTGGTTTCAACTTTTCCGCGAAGGACCCTGTTGGCCTCCAAAGCCTCCGCAAGGGACGAATCAAGATCCTCCAGCTGTTTCTCTAGAGAAGCCACCTTCGCCTTAAAATCTTCAGTGGTCTTAACGAGGGTGTCCTTCTCAACAGAGAGATCAACCACACGTTTTTCATTAAGAGCAAGTGCATCTTCATTCTCCTTGATCTTAACTTCAAGAGTTGAAAGATCCTTGCGAAGCCGGTCTCGATCAGCCCTCGCCAGAGTCAGCTCATTAAACTGGCGAAGGGAGGCTTGGGTAATAGCAAGCGACTGACGAAAACAAGAGCGAAGTTAGAAAAACAAGCAACTGAGAAAAAACAAAAATGATAAACCACTTACCTTCATTTGCGAAGATAGTAAAGACTTATACAGAGTATCGCCACCCTGAAGTACGAGTTCATTCTCCACTTGGGGAAAACGAACCCTCTCTGCAGCAGCAACAAAGGGCGCAGCGGCCCTAGCACTCATAACGAAGGTGTTCGAAGGCACCTCGTCACAAAGAGCTAAAGAACCCCCAGTAGCTTCGACTGAATCAAAGACCGGCTTCAAAGACTGAGTGTAGGAAAAGATCACCACCTGCTGAGGGGCTAAGGGGCTCACGAAGCCCAACACCCGGCTCCGAAGGTAGTTGAACCTGGGAGCGATCTGTAAGAGGTCTCAAGTTATCAGCAATTTGACGAAGCTCAGCCATACTAAGAGATGAGAGACAACAATGAGCAGAGGCTTCGGCTACTCTTTCATTATGAACAGGGGCAACAGGAGGAACATCAGGACCCTCAACACAGGTCTTGTCCTGGATCTTAGCCTTCGAGCCGGACTTAGCAAGAACAGAATCAGCACCCTTTGAAGCCTTGTCCTGAATCTTGGCCTTCTCAGCGGCACTGGCATCATGAACGTCAACTGTAGAAGAAGAAATATCCTTTGCAACAAAAGAAGAGCCCTTCGAATTGACTTTCTTAGGGTCAGACTGAGCTTTAGACCCAGAAGAATTACTATCCCCATCCTCCGGAATGGAGAACAAATCCAATGCGGAGCGAATCACCGGAGGCTTGAAAGCAAAAGACGATTTCGCTGAATGTGAAGTCTTCGGCTGATTCACCGAAGGAATAGCAGCACCCAAAGCCGTCACATTAGCTTCGCTGACAGCCTTATCGGAGCAGTCCTTTGACGAGGTCTTGTGAGTTTTCAGCTTCTTCTTAGCTTGCTCTTCGCTAGGCCTTCGGCTACCAGACATCTTGAAAAAGAACGAAGGAAAAGGATCTCCTACTGCGAAAGGGATTGGAATAACCAAAGGAAAGAAGACGCGCAAAACATGCGATTGAAGGAACAGCGCGCCCACGATGAAGATATATAGAAGGGAAGCGACTATCGGGAACGGAAAAGAAGTACGGAATGAAAACGACAAGACACGTGTATGGGTCAGAAAGGCGCACGGTGCAGTAACAAATTGATAAATAAAATTGCTTCTGGTTTTAGTTACACTAATAACACATCACCAATTGAGGGCTAATGTTGGGGACTACACCGAAGCCCCTCTGACCCACGCGAAGGTCAACATCCACCAGCGAAGGAAGAATGAAAGAAGTGGACGGCACAGGAGTCTGAAGTTTACCAAGCTAAGAACCATGCTAAAGTAGCCAATGGCACACTTGTAAATATAATCATCTCACCCCCTATAAATATGGAGGGAGATGATCATGTAATGACATCTGTTTTTCGGGCCACGAGCCAAAGGAGGAATCATTTGCACCGCACTCAGACCTCTCTAATCATTCAACCCCTTCGCCCAGCATCGCGGGTGAAGGAGAGATTCACGCAACAGACTGCAGGGAACCTGAGTAAGAACACCTTCGTCCGGCACCACGAACCAGGAAGGAGGGCTTCGCTCCAACCAGAAGGCGGCGACGACGAACAAGGAGGGCTTCGCGAGATGATCCGAAGGCATCATCTACCTTCGAGGGCTTCGCCAGAACCAGGACGCTTCTATCAACCGTTGGAGGGCTTCGATACGTCACACGGAGACCTTCGATCCCCCAACAGAAAAAAGCGCGATCCTTCGCACGAAAATGTTCAAATATCAAAGAACGAAAACACAAAAACTTGCGCTCCTTAAAGGAAACACAAGGTCATCGTGCAAGAACCAGTAAAAGCTTCGAAAGATATTGAAGAAATCTTCTCTCTGGCAAAGACCTTCGAAAGATTACTCCAAAAGAAAAGCTTTATTAAGCAAAAATCATTGTTTAAGGGGAACCATCGTCAGGTTCCTGCTTTACAATAAGCCCTAATTCTAACAGCATTTGATAAATAATGCTATACTCATCAAAGTCAAACCCACTCGAAGGCGAGTAAGGCCTCTGAAAAACATGGTCGACTACTCCAGACAAAGACATCCGCGCAACATGCGAAGCTGCATCGAATCCATAAGATGAACTTTCGCGGCCAGCCGAGCGACCGCGACGACCGCGACCTCCGCCTCTTTCCCTAGAAATCCCTCGGCTAGGAGAAGAAGCATCACGAGACTTACGACCCCCAGAAACCTCAGAATCAGGAGGACCAAGTCTGATGACACCAACAAGGCTACCAGGAGGGAAAACATAACCTTCGACCCCTTCGACAGGGGACAGAGGATCAGAGTCAGTAGACAAAACAAACTCCGAAGAAGACAAGCTCAAAATCTCGATAGCATCTTCAACACGAGCCTTCCGAGGAGAAGAAGGCCCAGTAGAAGCAAATTCGCTCAACGAAACCTTTGACGAAGGCTCCGGAGTAGCAAACTCGCTCAAAGAAAAATCAGACGAAGCCTAAAGTCCAAAAATCAAGCAAAAATTAAACAAAATAGCATAAAGTTTACAACGATTACAACAATTCTTAACAAGATACAAGTTCGAAGGGATGATGTAATCCCTCTCTCGAAGCAAAAATAAAATTGTTTATACCTCACTCTGAGGTAGACGACCGACCGACTGCACTCGGTTCCAGAAGGATTCGTCAAAATGACTGGCGACCTTCATGAGAGCTTCAACCACAGGACGGGGAGTAGAATCAACGGCAAAAAATTTAAAGTCGTCAGAAGCAACCTTCGCCAAAGCATTGCTCCCTTCGACATCGAGAGAATGGAGGAGGTCCCGAACAGCCAGATGAACGACATTGGTAGAGAAGGCCCTGCAAGCCTTCACAACGTAAGGAATATTGACAGAGAGCCAAGACTGACGCTGCTCAGTCGAAGCATCCTCAGGGATCTGATCAGGAGTCGTCCCCACTGAGATAAGAGCGTCCTGAATGTGACCGCAAAGAGAAGACAGGCGAAGCTCTTCAGCCTCAACAAAAGAAGCCGCCTCCTGATCCGCGGTTTCAACTTTTCCGCGAAGGACCCTGTTGGCCTCCAAAGCCTCCGCAAGGGACGAATCGAGATCCTCCAGCTGTTTCTCTAAAGAAGCCACCTTCGTCCTAAAATCCTCAGTGGATTTGACAAGGGTCTCCTTCTCAACAGAGAGATCAATCACACGTTTTTCATTAAGAGCAAGTGCATCCTCTTTCTCCTTGATCTTTGCTTCAAGAGTCGAAAGATCCTTGCGAAGACGGTCTCGATCAGCCCTCGCCAGAGTCAGCTCATTAAACTAGCGAAGGGAGGCTTGGGTAATAGCAAGCGACGAAAACAAGAGCGAAGTTAGAAAGACAAGAAACTGAGTAAATACAAAAATAACAAACCACTTACCTTCATTTGCGAAGATAGTAAAGACTTGTACAGAGTATCACCACCCTGAAGTACGAGTTCATTCTCCACTTGGGGAAAACAAACCCTCTCTGCAGCAGCAACAAAGGGCGCAGCGGCCCTGGCACTCATAACGTAGGTGTTCGAAGGCACCTCGTCACACAGAGCTAAAGAACCCCTAGCAGCTTCGACTGAATCAAAAGTCATGTCAAAAGGGAGAAACTCTCCAAGCATTGCTTCAAAGACTGAGTGTAGGAAAAGGTCACCACCTGCTGAAGGGCTAAGGGGCTCACGAAGCCCGACACCCGGTTCCGAAGGAAGTTGAACTTGGGAGCAATCTGTAAGAGGTCCCAAGTTATACTAAGAGATGAGAGACAACCTTGAGCAGAAGCTTTGGCTACTCCTTCACCCTGAACAGGGGTGACAGGAGGAATATCAGGACCCTTAACACAGGTCTTGTCCTGGATCTTAGCCTTCAATCCGGATTTAGCAAGAACAGAATCAGCACCCTTCGAAGCCTTGTCCTGAATCTTGGCCTTCTCAGCGGCACTGGCATCATGGACGTCAACTGTAGAAGCAGAAATATCCTTTGCAACAAAAGAAGAACTCTTCGAAGTGACTTTCTTGGGGATAGATTGAACTTTAGACCCAGAAGAATTGCTACTCCCATCCTCCGGAATGGAGAACAAATCCAGTGCGGAGCGAATCACCGGAGGCTCAAAAGCAAAAGATGGTTTCGCTGAATGTGAAGTCTTCGGCTGATTTGCTGAAGGAGCAGCAGCACCCAAAGCCGTCGCAGTAGCTTCGCTGACAGCTTTATCGGAGCTGTCCTTCGACGAGGTCTTGTGAGTTTTTAGCTTTTTCTTGGCTTGCTCTTCGCTAGACCTTCGGCTACCAGACATCTTGAAAAAGGACGAAAGGAAAGGATCTCCTATTGCGAAAGGGATTGGAATAAGCAAAGGAAATAAGACGCACAAAACATGCGATTAAAGAAACAACGCGCCCACGATGAAGATATATAGAAGGGAAGCGACTATCGGGAACTGAAAAGAAGTACGGAACGAAAACGACAAGACACATATGTGGATCAGAAAGGCACACGGTGTAATCATAAATTAATAAATAAAATTGCCTCTGGTTTTAGTTACAGTAAAAACACATCGTCAACTGAGGGCTAATGTTGGGAACTACACCGAAGCCCCTCTGACCCACGCGAAGGTTAACAGCCACCAGCGAAGGAAGAATGAAAGAGCAGACGGCATAGGAGCCTGAAGTTACCAAGCTAAGAGCCATGCTAAAGTAGCCGATGGCATGCATGTAAATATAATCATCTCACCCCCTATAAATATGGAGGGAGATGATCCAGGTAACGACATCTGATGGGGGAGGCCTCGAGCCAAAGACAATCATTTGCACCGCACTCGATCCTCTCAACACTCTAGACCCCTTCGCCCGGCATCGCGGGCAAAGGAGGGCTTCGCACGCCTAATTACAGGGAACCTGAACGAGAATATCTTCGTCCGGCATCGCGGACAAGGAAGGAGGGCTCCGCATCAGCCAACAGACGACGATATCCACCAAGGAGGGCTTTGCAGGGTAATTCGAAGGCACCAGAACCCATCGAAGGCTTCAGGCGAGCAAGACTTCATCAACACACCGTTGGAGGGCTTCGACACGTCACACACACTGACCTTCGATCCCCCAACAACACCGAAAGCTAATATTCTGAGTGGGATTTCTTCTAAACCAATGAAGCATGTTAGGTCCTCAATTGCTGCCGGTCACAAAGGTAATTTCTGCCTTGATGAAGCTGAGAAAAGTCTGCATAAATTGCAAGAATAGGTCAAGCAAGAGAAAACGGAGAAGAATGTCGCTGCTGAAATATTTCTTCCTCCTAAACAGCACGAAGAAATTGATTATATTGCTGATGAATCTGAAGAGGATGCTCCTGTAGTGGGCTTGAACTTGATGGTCAAGAAGGATGATAGCTCTAACAGCACCGCTGATCAAAAGGGACAGCGATGGAGTGTATTCCAATCTGAATGTAAGATCAAGGATAAGGTATGTAAACTTGTTATTGATGGTGGGAGTTTTACCAACATGATTAGCAAGGACCTGGTGCAAGCATTATCACTATCGACATGGAGGCTTCCTACACCACACCATGTCAAGTGGATGAGTCCCTCTAGAAAGCTGAAAATAACTCACAAGGTGCGAGTGAATTTTTTTGTTGGTAAGTATATTGACAAAGTGGAATGTGATGTCGTGCCAATGGATGTTTGTCATTTACAGTTGGAGAGACCATAAGAGTATGATCTGAACGCTACACATGAAGGCCGCTCTAACTATTATTCTTTTGTCCATAAGGGAGTGCGTCATGTTCTAAAGCCAGCGCAAAAGTGTGCTATAATGGCTGAAGTGTTTCCCGCTGTTACAAAGAAGAAGGCCCCTAAAATTATCCCAAAGACAGGGACGTCTTTGCTTCAAGAAAGGGAGAATGATGTGGTCATGTCTGATCCATTAGTTGCAATTTGTGTTTGCAATGATGCTACAATGGCTGTAGCCAATGCTTCAGAAACTCCTATCAGCTCTTTTAAATCCAATGCTAAGTTAGTTTCATATGTTACTGAAGAGAAGGAGGAAACAAACATCATCGCTGATGCTCACACAATTATAGGCAATGATGTGCACAAGAAAGAAGCAACTGAACATTTGTTAAAGCCGAGGACGGCTTTCTTTCAAGAAAGGGAGGATGATGAGGACATTGCTCATCAAATTATTACATCTATCAATTCTGAAATGAAATGTCATTCCACATATATTTTGGAAGGTAATGCTTTTGAAAAGAAGAACATTTAGTTTGGCTCTTTCTCATTTGATGCAAATCATGAGAAGACTCCAGAAGTGCTATCAGCTTGTCAGGCCATGTCATGCAGCATTTTTGTTGGGTCCAATATAGTGAGGGTTGAATTTTATTGCGTTTATGGTCGTGGTGTCCTCCAAGGAACCCTAGAGGCGTTGCCCTCACCTATCGATTGAAGATTGCTGCCGCCAATCCAGGCGATCCATCTCCTGGGTACGTGCTAGACCTTCGTGGTTCCCCTTCTCTAGATTGTGCTCAACTGAGTCACAGGTTGGAGAATTTATCTATTGCTGGTTTGTGATTACATCAAGTTCTTGTAAACCGATATTATCTATCGTGTGCTGTTGCTATTTGGTATTGCTAGTGGAGAACAATCTGTGGTGTGCTTTGCTATCTTTGTTGGAATAATTCAGTGTGGAATTGCTGTTCTACCTGCACATTGTTCATATAACTTGTTGATACCTGTTGCTACTTGTTCTACCGTGAAAGATTGGGACAAATTCTGGACATTGCTAGGCGTGTCTTTATCATTTGGTATCAGATTTTAGGTTGCTCACAGTACTTTGTGAAAGTGTTTGCTGCTGTTTTATGATGGGTGATTATAGTTTTGCAAATGAGATTAAGTTTGTGCCTAAACTTTTTTCAAGAGCTTCTCAATCTGAGTATTATGTGTGGGAGGATGCTATGGAGGATTTTTTGTATGATCGTGGTCTGGAATCATACATGAAGATTCATTTTGCAAGGCGAACTTTTTCTGAATGTGTTTCACAGTGGTGGATAAAGTTGCAGCAAGGACATGTTGACAGAGGTGAGGATCCTTGCAGAACATGGTCAGGCATGAAAAAAAGTGTTACGACGTCGCTATGATCCGCCAAATGAGAACACATTCTCTCCATAGAAAACCGCTGCTGCTGGTATCCACAGTTCTTTCGACACCAAGCCAATGATGCGTTCATCATGGATTGATTCCATTGTTGGAGATGTGTATGAGCCTCAACAAGGTGCTAAAACCAAAATTGATCTTGCTGAGAACAGTTTGTTGCATGGCAGCAAGGTAAAGTCCGATGTTGCAGAAATGATTTATCCTTGTAAAAATCATGGGAAATCTGCAGTTGTGTTTCCCAAATACATTTTCCCTAGTGAAAATAGGCAGAAATATGCCACTGTAAGAGATACACCGAAGGCTGAAAATAAGTTGTTGCATTTTACCAGAAGATGGCAAACGAATCCTCCAAGATATCCATTCAGGCATGTGCGGATCTCATATCGCATCAAGGCCGTTAGTGGCGAAGGCTTACAGAATGGAATTTTACTGGCCAACAGCAGTAAAAGATGCCGAAGAAATAGTAAGGAAGTGTAATGAATGCCAATTTTTTGCCAGACATCAGGGAAGCCTGGCAGCAGAAGTACAGCTAATGCAGCCCATATGGCCATTCTACCAATAGGGCATCGATATAGTTGGGAAATTACCAGCAACACCTGGAAACCTCCAGTACACCTTCGTCGCAATGGACTATTTCTCGAAGTGGATCGAGTTCAGGGCAGTAGCTTCAATCACTTCGGAGAATATGAAAAAATTTGTATGGCAAGCCATAATTTGTAGATATGGAGTTCCGAAGAAGTTGGTAGTGGACAATGGAAAGCAATTCGACAGTCAGTTGTTCATTGACTTCTGCAAATCATTGGGAATAAATCTACGCTTCACATCATTATACCACCCCCAATCAAATGGGGCAGTGGAAAATGCAAACAAGAGAATATTCCTGGCAGTTGAAAAAAGGCTTCTCAATATCAAGAAAGGAAAATGGGCAGAAGAGCTCCATTCAGTTCTATGGTCATTAAGAATGACGCCATCAAGATCAATTGGCTTCAGCCCTTTCAAGTTACTCTTCGGAGAGGAGGCGATGACACCAGAAGAAATGGAAAACAAATCTTTGCGAAGCATAGCAGAAAATTATAACGAAGCATCCCTAACATCAAAAGAAAATCTGGAAGAGCTTCGCAATGAAGCAGTACTCAACCTACAGAAATACGAAGAAGAAACCAAAAAATAGAAGAACAAAAATGTGAAATCGAAGGGGATAAAGGATGGAGACTTGGAGCTTCCGCGAAAGCCAAATGAAGGAACAGTAGGAAAATTACAGAGCAAGTGAGAAGGACCTTTCATAGTGAAGGCAACTGTCAATGAAAGGGCTTTCAGACTACTGGCTTCCCAAGGAGAAGAAGTAAGTCATACCTTGAATGTAGAAAAACTAAAAAAATATTATGTGTAAAAGACAAGCTGGCCTGTACTCTTTCCCTTGCATAGGGAAACCCTTCACAGAGACCAAGGTTTTTAACGAGGCATGACCGATGAATAAAGCTTTTTTCCCTAAAAAGTTCAAAATTTTCATCACGATGACTCTAAAAAGTATTCGTCCAAATAAGGACAGAATAAAACATCTAAAAATCCCCCAAAAATGGGAATCAGATGATCAATCGAAGGGTTAATAAGAAGATCTTATAACCTTCGACATCGTCCAAAAGGACAGAGAGTGAGTAATATGCGCACAGGCAATTACCCACATTGGCAAGAACTTTCAAAAAATGAAAGCTTCGACCAAAAAGAACGCTCCCAGGAAAGGGAAGGAAAATGCAAAAATGAAATACTAAAATAAACAGTATCTCAGACATCGCATAAAGACCAAAAAGGTCAATTAAGTATATTAATCGAAGGAGCATTCTAATGATTTAAAGTGGCACCTTTGATTAAAATAAAAATACATTGCATTACAAAAAGCTCTCAACAAGAGCGAAGTCAGTCCTTGGATTCATCTGCCCTGGGCTCTTCCGAAGCCGTCGCGTTTTGGGATCTTCTAAAAGATTCAACAAAAGTCGAAACGCGACCGGGCCAGTGCGGAATCATCTTGAAATGAGAGCTTCGCGTGTCGTCTGGAATGGGATCTGGAAGCTCCACAGAAGGAGAAAAACCTTCATCTAAAATTGGGTCAACGCTCCCACCAGACAAGCTAAGCTGAGCGAAGGCCTCCTCGATACCGGCAGCTCCGGCAAGAACACCAAAGTTCTGCGCCGTAGACTTCACAAAAGAAGAATTTGTAGAAATCCATTCAGCAAACTCTTTATTTGAAGCATTTGGCAAATGAAAATCTTGCACTTCGCTTCCAAGATATAAGAGGCAATCCCTCAAGCTTTTACAAGCTTTGAAAAGAGGCGACGAAACCTCTCTCGCTTCGGTGGTCCTCTCCCTGAGTTCGCGTCTCACATCGCAAAGCTTTTGTCTGAACCAACGAAGGCGGTTGCGAAGATAGTAAAACTGATCTTCGATGGCACCGATGACAGGAAATGCCTGAAAAAGGAAAATGTCAGCAAACAAAAATTTTGACCAAAACAAATGATCAAAACATAACAATAAAGAAATTAACCTTGACATGGCTAGCATAAAGTGCTTGGAACAGATGTTCATCATCAACTTCGGAGTTTCTTTCTCTCCTTAGCAAATAAAATGTCAGGCAGAACCCTATCAACATCTTCCAAAACCACGGCACTAGGGAAGATCTCCGAAGGGATCAACGAAGGAAGTCCGTGACCGGTATAATTGGCATCAAGCTCAAATTCAACTGGGTTGTCGTCTTGCGAAACACGAAAACAGGGAAGTTCACCGAAGGGGTCCTCCTCAGACGAAGAATCCTTGTTTGAATCATCCCCCGGAGAGCCTTCACCCTCTACAGAACCTCGAGGAGGGGCAACACTAATGGGATTGACATTTAAAACAGCCCCGCGAAGACGTTTACCAGCAGGAGTTGGAGCTTTCTTGTGACGACATTTTTTCGAGGGCTGAGGATCTTTGGAGGTCGAAGCCCTCGAACGCTTCTTCCGCTTTGGAACAGGAGCACCATAATCATCATATGGTTGATCTCGAGCTACGAAGGATCGGTTGAACCGAGCTGGAATACCAGCTTCTTGTCGACCAGCAAGCTCCTTATCAATATAGGGCCCAATAATTGCCTTGGCTAACTCCTCGACCTCTGAAATAGAGAGGGCATCACCACTCAACCCGTATTTACGAAGGCCATTTTCATATGAACTCCCTGCAAATTGAAGACTCCAGTTGGGTCAAGGGGGTCAACACCTGCAGAGATGTACTCTTCCACAAGGTCTCGGCAGCTCAAAAGAGGCCTAATTTTATGAAGGGAGTCAATGCAACCTTCGTAATCATCGTCATGCTCAATATCGACATTGATCAGCCACTCAGGAGGCTTCATAGAGCTGACAATCTCATTGTCTTCGCTAAACTTCACGTGAAACCATTTCCGTTTCTAGTGAGATGCGACTTTGTTCGCTTGGCCAAATGATGGGACCTTTTCTGAGTTAACATGGACAAAGTTAATCACCCCAAAGCTGTCCGATTTTACAGATGACGTAGGAAGAAAATGAACTCGGTGAGTGAATGCAAAGGCAGACACACTGGGGACAAAACCTTCGGATTGTCATGCCCAAACGTAAATAGCTAGCTTCGCAATGGCGTTTGGGGTGAGCTGATGGATATCCAACTGGAAGGCATTCAAAACTTGAGCAACAAAAGGATGTGCAGACACTCGAAGCCCAAAGTTGAAGAAATCAAGAAAAACAACGGCTTCGCCAGGTAACAGGTTCGAAGCAATACTAGAGCTAGGGGAACGAGCTGAGGCCCTAGGTCCAAACTTGGACGAAAAATACTTATCAAGATAAGCATCGGTGCACTCGGAATGACCAAAAGTATCATTCCAATCTCGTCCGGTCAAAGGCTTCATGGGAGGCATCTTCACAGAATCAAGTTGATCTCAGCGAAGGGAGACATCAGATGAAGCGAAGGTACCAATGGAAAGGAATCTGTCGTAGTTAAAAGAGGGGATTCAAAGACTTCAGTAAAACGCCGAAGACGTTACACCTTCTATAGGCAACATAACACCTCGGGAAACGAGTCACCGCGCAATCAAACAGTAAAAATCAAAGGATTCAACCCTAAAATAAATGACGTAATGATTTGACTTGTTGCAGAACTACAGGAAACTGCTTTAGGACCTCGTTACACATGACACTTCATCAGTTGAGGGCTAATGTTGGGGGTCCAGCAACAAGTACTCGACAAGTGAAGGGGCAAGAACAAGATGTGAAGGGCAAACAAGATGGTGTGAAGGGGCTTTGAATAACAACTGAGCGAAGCCAACTATCAATCCTTAGGCGGAGAAGCGTAACCGAATTGGCTAATGGCACAACTGTAATAACGATCTCTCCTCCCCCTATAAATATGGAGGGAGGAGGTCCTGTAATGACATCAGTTTTCGGGCCGCGAGCCAAAGACACCTCATTTACTCCGTCCACATTTCATTGTCATCTCTAACCCCTTCGCCCAGCATCGCGGGCGATAGAGGGCTTCGGCGTTACATATAACAAAAGACCCAAGGAACAGCCTGGGCAGGTGGACACTCATCCGGCAACGTGGATACTTCAGGCGGGCTTCGCCAAGGAACCTGAGGACGGCAAGGTGTCAAGAGGGCTTCGCGAGGGGACCTTCGGACCCCAAGACGTTCAGAGACCTTTGCAAAGACAGAACAGATTCACACAATCCGTTGGAGGGCTTCGCTGAGTCCATCCAGGACCTTCGATCCCCCAACAATTATACAGGACTTGGTTTTGGCCATAGAAGCTGCTACAACCGCATGTCATCACCATGGGTATGTTCTGTCCTCCTAGGCTCATGATTATTAGAAGTGTTCCAATCCAACAAAAAAAACTCTATCCTTCTGTCCTTTCATTTTACTGCACTGCGGCTGCTGCTCTGTTCTGAGTAGTCATGGTTTATTTACTGAACTAAGGGTTACTTGATACTGAAATATAGTGCAGCTGCTCTGTGTATTCTACATATCATAAGTTAACTATATGCTAAATGGGTACAGTTTTGGTAAACACATAAAGTTGGCTTTATTGTGAGTTCTGAATTTTTCAGCAACACTTGTATTCAAGTGCTTGATCGATGCAATATGCAACTTACCTTATTCCTAGCTGTATAGATAAATGTGTAGATACCTGAGGTATTTCTAGTTGAGTTAGCTACTAAAGATGAATTAGCCTTTCATAGAATATTCATATGAGGTCAGTTTCAATTAACTGAATGTTTATTTGATTCATGGGCCTGAGTTGAAGTGGTTTAAACTAGTTATTTCTTCTATTCTTGGCTGACAGTGAAATTCGGTTTACTTGTCATGAAGCCATGCATAGAACTTTATATGAGATTCTACTGTAGATTTCAGTAGCTTTTGTCATGAAGCCAGACATATATTTCTGGTAGTGAAACAAATTCTTGTCAGATTGTGCATTCTTTATGGTTGTGATGGTTGTTGGGCAGCTAATATTGGCCTTCCAATCTCTCTCTCTGATTTCCTTTATTGATTATGCAGGACTTGGTTTTGGCCATAGAAGCTGCTACAACCGCATTTCATCACCATGGGTATGTTCTGTCCTCCTAGGCTCATGGATTATTAGAAGTGTTCCAATCCAAAAAAAAAAAAAAAAAAACGCTATCCTTCTGCACTTTCATTTTACTGCACTACGGCTGCTGCTCTGTTCTGAGTACTCATGGTTTATTTACTGAACTAAGGGTTGCTTGATACTGAAATATAGTGCAGCTGCTCTGTGTATTCTGTATGTCATAAGTTAACTATATGCTAAAAGGGTACAGTTTAGGTAAACGCACAAAGTTGCCTTTATTGTGAGTTCTGAATTTTTTCAACAACACTTGTATTCAAGTGCTTGATGGATGCAATATGCAACTTACCTTATTCCTAGCTGTAGGCTCTAGCTGCCTCTATTTTATTCTTGCAGCACATAATTGCTTGTTTTCTTTTGATTCAGGAGATGATGGAAGAAGATTTAAGCCTGATGAGGACGTGGACCCTGAAATGCTCGTGGCTCCATTATTTTAACATAGATTAGTATTTTGCAAGTCTGGTGTATGTTCAGTATTAGCAGAAGATGCCACTGGCACCTTTTATTTTTTTCCCTTGTCTCTGCCCTTACAAAATCATGATAATTGTTCTTGAGATCTCAGTGAGTATGCATACAATCTGTGTAATACTTCGTTAATTAGTTGTACATAATTGGTGCTAATTTATGAAAGAAAAGTTGGGGGCCCAATAAGAATTAACCCAATAAGAATATGCCACGTGGACAATTAAGAGTGCAACATGTGGATCAATAAGAATATGACATGTGGACCAATAAGAGCATAACACGTGGACTAATAGAGATATGACATGTGGACGAATAGAAAAAATTGACACATGGACCAATAGAATTTCGACACATGGACCATTAAAAAAATTGACACATGGAACTGTAGAAAATTGACACATGGACCAATAGCAATATGACACGTGGGCCAACGGGAAGTTGACATGTGGATCTGCCACGTCATCTTGCCATCATGACGGTGCAGCCACGTTAGATGCCATGTCATCCTGCCAACGTGGCAGTATATGTATACGAAGTACAGTACTATAACTTGGCTAACAAAGAAGTCTAACGGCAAAACTAAAAAGGTCATAAATCATGACTCACCATGCTCGACTGGTGACAGGCGCTAATAGGTCATAAATCGCGATTTATGCCAAAATTTTTGTCACTAGCAGTAATCGGTGACACCTTAAAAACGTCACTAATCGGCATATCTATTCTAGTGACCACTGTAACACCCCATTTTTTTTACTAACCTGGTGTCTTTTTTATTAACTATTTATTTTGTGTTAAATATTTAGGATAGTACAAGGAGACCAATGTTACGCTCATTGAGGTTGCGCCTTTGAATATTCCAGATACCGAACCCGTCAGAGTGACTGATGTTAGCTGGTATTAAGACTGATACGAGATGTTCCTTTTTTTTAACTGCTCAGGTCACTAGAACGGCATATAACGGCCAATACAAAAACAGTATTCAAAGATAAGGTCAAAGCTCCCGCTGTACCTGCATAATCACCAAGCTGGCACGCCGTAGCATCATGATTCGGGCGCAAGCCGTATTTTGGATTGCTACTTAGGCGCTAAACAAGGAATAGACTCAATTTTCAGTTTTATAGTTTATAGACCTAGATGAGAACTCTAAAATAGTCTAGGGACTCAAATGTTCATTTTAAGAATTCATAGAGAGAACCTCATAATAGTTTAGGGAGCTGGGATGCACTTACTCTTTATGTATTGATGTTAGAAAAATAAAGACAATGAAAGAAATTTTAAGCAATCCATTTCACGACGACAAATGAAAAGGTATGACTTTCTCATTGTTGAATACATAACAACTCAAGATGTACAGGAAGTAAACATTGTGTATCAATAAAACATATACTTAATGAGACTCCTTAAAATATGGGAAGAAAAAACTCATGTCGTCCATATCCACGCATTTGGCACCTGCATGCGGTGCCAACTCTAGGATAGGTGCATGCATGCATAGCTAGCTGCCTCTCATGGCTCAGATCATTTGGGCAAGGGCCATGCAGTTTTGGGCTATCTGGCTGAGCTCCGTGTTGAACTTGCCCATGGGGTTGGGGATTCCGCCACTTATGAACGGCCGGTCGCACGATTCGAAGTCCTGTACGGCGAGCTGCAGCATGATGGTGGCGGTGCCCTTGTCCTTGAATGGGATGGCCCGCTGCGCTGCCTTTATGGCGTCCTGGGTGTGCTCGTACATTTGGTCGCAGAAATGAAGGTTGGGTATCAGCAACGGCGAAGCGCGGGACGTTATGGAGACGTGCTTCCGCGCCTGGGCAGTCTTCTTGGCGAACGCGTCCACCTGCATGTTGAGCACGGCCCGGTAGTCGATCACCGGGTACTTGGATGCATGCCGTCCGGTTGTAGACGTGCACACCTCCGGGAACCGGGCATGGGCGCAGATACCGGCGACCTGCGGGTTAACGGGGCCGCCGCCGCCACCGTGTCCCCTCCCTAACGCCTGCGGGAAAAGGCTGGCGGACAGCAACGCCGCAGCGGCAAGGAGGACGAGCCGTCGATGAGCAGGCCCCATGGTTTATTTTGGTATGTGACCGTGATATGGACCGGGGAAACTTAGAGAGGGTGGTGAAATGGGTGGGGGAGGGGCTTATATAGCGGAAGTTGACCTCCGCCGGCAATGACGGTCGGCCACTTCTTGCCTCGTGGACGGTAAGGGCCGTTCCTTTTAGCCTCTGTAGTAGTGGCCACACCCGTGTGACAAAACCGACAATTTTAGAACCACCAGGTTTAGAACTACAAACTCCAATAATTACCGTTGAACCAAACTTAAGAAAACCGACGAGAACTTGTTTCTGTTTCTAGGCAACTTAATCCTGAATACGAATAAAACATTTCCGCTATAACTTCTTCCTCAGGTCCTACCTACGTGCCTGTGCTTGCATGACATATATATCATTGCCAAAGACAATAACAATAAACCTATATATATCATTCATCTTATAAACCATTTTGTAGCCTATACTCACAGTTCCTTCTCATATGGCTCAACTATATATATGGCTGTCTCAAAAAACAAACTATATATATGGCTCATGCATTTTTCTTCTAGTAAAATTAGAGACTACTAGCCCATCCCTCTTTTCTTGAGAGATGCAAATTCATCGTATTAAATTTTCATTGTTGTCACAATATTTGTGCTCATCGAGTCATCGTCATATCCTTGGTTTAATAGGTACTGCTCAAAATGCAAACTCTGATAATATTTTCTCTTTTCTTGTGAAATTCTTATATGATCAACTTTTTGACAAGGATTTGTTTTGAAGGAAAAGTAATTGTATTTTTTTAGCCTTTGTCACTTCTCCTTATTTGCATGGCTATATGCTCACTGCATTTAAAACGATCATGCATATAATGTTATCTCTTTGTCTCCTATACTTCCTCCTAAAAGTATTAACCGACTCCTAGTTCCATGATGCAAAAAGAAACAAACATAAAAGGAGCACGATCATGCACAGATCTGAAGTTTTATTAATATTACACAACAATAAAACAAAAATAGTACTCTTTTAAATTTTCCACAACTATAGTATCCTTTTAAATTTTGATAAGACCAGCACCACAGAGTGGGCAAGCCATCAGAGTTCCCAATATGGCGGCGGCAGCAGCAAATCCAAAGGTGGCAGCTGCGGGGAGCAGAGCTAGTTAAGTAGTCTATATCACACCTTACTAATCCTCATTTATTCCATCCATGCATGCATCATCACATGGTGACCACACTCCGACCTCCT
This sequence comes from Eragrostis curvula, assembly GCA_007726485.1. Classification (NCBI taxonomy): domain Eukaryota; kingdom Viridiplantae; phylum Streptophyta; class Magnoliopsida; order Poales; family Poaceae; genus Eragrostis; species Eragrostis curvula. The sequence goes on from CM017445.1 coordinate 18,680,889, forward strand.
AAACTTGACCTCTGCTAATTCGAATAGAGGCTTACTGCCGCTTGGTAGACCTTCTACCTGCTAGACTCTTTCATCCCTCTTAAGTGTTGAAAACTTGGCTAGTTTCTTTGAGAATGGAAGCTTTGTCCTACGGCCTGCAAATACTTCTGCTCCTACTACGGAAGTTTCTGACCCTGCTTGGTCTCAAAAAAAAAAAAAAAAAGGGAATTTGGTGTTTTTACCCCTGGTTTCGAAGCCAATTGCGATTTTACCCCTCGTTTTTTAACTTTGCGATTTTACCCCTGATTTTTCAAACTGAAGCGAAAACTTACCCCTATTTTGTGATTTTACCCCTGTTTTTGCTTCAAAAATAGGGGTAAAATCACAAAATAGGAGTAAGTTTTTGCTTCAATTTGAAAAATCAGGGGTCAAATCACAAAGTTAAAAAACGAGGGGTAAAATCATAATTAAGATGCAAACCAGGGGTAAAAACACCAATGTCCCAAAAAAAAAAGTTTTTGACCCTGCTTTTGTGAGTTTCTAATATGGATTAAGGATGCATTTGTCTGGTACCTTTGCGCATCCAATTTTAAAATCCTACCTCCGTCACTGCCCCCTGCGAATCCATAAATCAGAGAGCATGCCGCAAAAAAAAAAAAAGATGGTCCCCTATGCATTGAATTCTAGGCATTACGGACCATACAGAATTCAAGTATCTATTAAGAAAAAACTATGAATATTGACAAGAGAAAAAAATGATGGTATCAGTTCATTGTGGAATGGACTATAAAAATATGTAACTTCTTTAGTCTTAAATAATATATATTATATATTATTGGTAAAAGTTTAAAAAAGTTTGAAACAAAAAGGACAATATATTTGTGGACAGAGAATGTGCACTATTCATAGCTTAAAATCTATTGTAAAAAATAACATGTTATTGTGCAAACTAAATTAATGAACCATCCACATACCTTAAAATAAAGATAAAACATGATGTTATAATTAAGATTTACGATTACTCATATCCTTTTATACTTTTATTAACAAGAAAAGGCTTAGCGTTTTGTTTCCCGTGATGGCTTTTGCCAAAAAAAAAACCTCATCAATTCGTGTACTTATAGTTACTAGCCCATGCAAGTTTGTACAAGTTGATGGGATAGATATAATAAATCAGATCCATGTATACTGCCAGCTAGGAGATTGTTAACCACCCTCTTTTTTTGACGAAATTAGCCACTCTCTTCGAATGGCAATTAGCTTTAGCTAGTCCGGCAATAGTTAAAGCAACAAATACAGCACATGGAGAATAGCATGCCTTGCTGCCCTGGCAAACCTCTGGATCTAATTATAGTTGTCCAAGACTTGCGCTAAGCCGCACATTCCTCGTCAGAGACGGGCTCGAAATTAAATCAAGAAACCACGGCCATTCGCGGCAAACGCTCTTGCGCGCCCGTCTTGAGCGGCCGGTGGCCCGTTGATGAAGCTTCCCCGCCCCCTTATTCCCCGAAACAGGCATCCATTTGGAGGAGGAGATCGCAGAGGCAAACAAACCTCTGTTCTTCTCCCTCCTCCTCCTCCCGCCATCTATCCTGAATCGACCAGCGCAACACCAGATGGCCTAGCTAATCAAACAATCTTCTCCGCACCTTGTGCACTAAGCCGTGGTGGGTGATCAGTGTGGAGGAAATGGCAGCGAGTCGTGCTATCTTGCTCGCTGTCATCTTTGTCGTCGGGGTGGTTCCCTTCGCTGAAGCGGAGACGTACAAACCAAGGGAGTCCATACTCGTCAACTGCGGCTCGGCGAAAGAGGGCCAAGACGCTGACGGGAGGAAATGGCAGAGTGACCAGGACAGCAAGTGGCTGGTTGATGGCGGGAAGTCGTCCATCATGGCAGATGCGGACGTCCAGGACCCGTCGCTGCCGTCTCCGGTGCCGTACATGTCGGCGCGCGTGTTCACAAAAGAGGCCGTGTACAATTTCTCGGTGGACGAAAAGGACAGGCACTGGGTCCGGCTTCACTTCTACCCGGCGGCCTACCACGGCCTCCCAGCGGACCACTTCTTCTTCTCAGTGACCACCTCCACCGGCGTCACGCTGCTCCGCAACTTCAGCGTGTACATCACCGCCAAGGCTCTCAGTCAGGCTTACATCATCAGAGAGTTCACACTGCCACCGTCCGACGGCGGCTCGCTCTCACTCACCTTCACGCCGACGGCGATGAACAACGCGTCGTACGCCTTCGTCAACGGCATCGAGATCATATCCATGCCCAACATCTTTGCTGACCCAGCGACCATGGTTGGCTTCGCCGACCAGGCCGTGGACACAGCTGCCGGAACCATGCAAACCATGTACCGGCTCAACGTCGGCGGTTCATACATCGCCCCGGCAAATGACTCGGGCCTCTCGCGCGACTGGTACGCGGACACGCCCTACGTCTACGGCGCCGCCGTCGGGGTGTCCTACCAGGCTGACGACAAGGTCGAGATAAAGTTCCCAAGCCCCGAGGCGGAGTACGCCGCGCCGGCGAGCCTCTACCGCAACAGCCGAACCATGGGTCCTGATCCAAAGGTGAACCAGCACTACAACCTGACGTGGGTTTTCGAGGTGGACGGCAACTTCACCTACGTGGTTCGGCTCCACTTCTGCGAGCTGCTCAACACCAAGGTCAACCAACGGGCGTTCGACATCTACATCAATAACAAGACAGCTCAGGCAGATGCCGACGTCATCGGGTGGACATCGGAGAAGGAGGTGCCCGTGTACAAGGACTACGCGACGTTCATGCCCGACGACCCCGGCAGCAGGATACTCTGGGTCGCGCTGCACCCTTCCATGTCGATGAAGCCCGAATTCTACGACGCCATCCTCAACGGCCTCGAGGTGTTCAAGATGAGCGACAGCTCTGGCAACCTTGCCGGGCCGAACCCCGACCCGTCCAAAATGCTCGAGGAAGCGGAACTGGCGGTGACGCAGGGAAAGTTCAAGGAGAAACCGAGCCATGTCAAGGCTGCGGTCATCGGTGGCGCGGCTGGCGGCGCCGCGGCTTTCGGGATCGTGGCGGCCATCTGCGTCGTGGTGCACCACTCCAAGAAGAGGCGGGCGCTTGGCACCAGCGTCTCGCACTCCTCGTGGCTGCCGGTGTACGGCGGCAACTCTCAAACCAACACCACAAGCAAGTCGTCCGGCGGCAGGAGCGCGGCGCTGGACCCCAACATCACGGCCATGTGCCGGCACTTCTCGTTCCACGATATCAAGTCGGCGACCAAGAACTTTGACGAGTCGCTGGTGATCGGCGTGGGCGGGTTTGGCAAGGTGTACAGGGGCGTCGTGGACGGCGACACCAAGGTGGCCATCAAGCGGAGCAACCCGTCGTCGGAGCAGGGCGTGCTGGAGTTCCAGACGGAGATCGAGATGCTCTCCAAGCTCCGGCACAAGCACCTGGTGTCGCTCATCGGCTGCTGCGAGGACGACGGCGAGATGATCCTCGTCTACGACTACATGGCGCACGGCACGCTGCGGGAGCACCTGTACAAGAGCGGGAAGCCGCCGCTGTCGTGGCGGCAACGCCTCGAGATCACCATCGGCGCCGCGCGGGGCCTGCACTACCTCCACACCGGCGCCCAGTACACCATCATCCACCGTGACGTCAAGACCACCAACATCCTTGTCGACGAGAAGTGGGTGGCCAAGGTGTCGGACTTCGGTCTGTCCAAGACGGGGCCCACGGTGAAGAACCAGACGCACGTCAGTACCATGGTGAAGGGCAGCTTCGGCTACCTCGACCCCGAGTACTTCCGACGGCAGCAGCTCACGGAGAAATCTGACGTCTACTCCTTCGGCGTGGTACTCTTCGAGGTGCTCTGCGCGCGGCCGGCGCTGAACCCGAGCCTGCCGAGGGAGCAGGTCAGCCTAGCCGACCACGCCCTCAGCTGCCAGCGGAAGGGATTGCTGCAGGACATCATCGACCCTCTGTTGAAGGGCAAGATAGCGCCGGACTGTCTCAAGAAGTACTCCGATACGGCGGAGAAGTGCCTGGCCGACCACGGCACCGATCGCCCGTCAATGGGCGACGTGCTATGGAACCTGGAGTTCGCGCTGCAGATGCAGGACACCTTTGAGAACGGTGGGAAGCCGGAGGGCGGGGACAGCGCGAGTGGAAGCAGCACAGTGTCTGCGGCCGACAGCATGGCCGCCTCCGCCGCGGCGCTTGAGTTGATCAGTGAGGATATGGACGAGGAGGACATCGCCAACAGCGTCGTGTTCTCGCAGCTCGTCCACCCAACTGGCCGATGAGGTGTGTAGATGCATGGGGACCAACTTTGGTGTCAAATGCATGCGTGTTGTCGTCGATTGGGATTCACTGATTGTTGCTCGAATGTATTATGTACATCAGGTCATATATGCATATACTTGTGCTGCTCTACTGGTTTATTCTGCAGTTTGGTACTTAGTTGCTGTCGAAACAAGGGAGAAATTAACTTTAATTACCAGTTGCTAAAGATATACTGTAGGAATTCTGTAAAACAAAACTCGGAGATTTTTTCAGTTTTGAGTTGGCTTGGATCACATTCTCATGCAAATTCCAAACTTGCGGCCCAGATTCCATTCCTAACAATGCGACCAAACTAGATTACCACGATATTAAGATGATTATGTGAGCGCATAAACTGTTTCGAGACAATCAAACCATAGGATTGAGTACATATAGATGCTAACAAAGCCGAAGATAGGCATGCGTGCAACACACGCACGCGTATGGTATGCTGCCATCCCACGTAACCTGAGCGACAGTTCAACAAACATTCAAACTAGACCGAATCTCAATCAAGATTGAGGACCCCTTGACGACGATATCAGCGTAGAAACGTTGATTCATAGCTAGGCGGCAAATTACGTGAGCCGCCTCTAAAAATCAAGCCCAATTCTACGGCCCACATAACCTACAACCTATAGAAATGGACATTCGTACATACAGGCCTAAGGCCTTAATGGGCAGCTTGCGAAAGTAAAATCCCGCTTTACACTATTTGAACAAAACAAACTATAAATAATAAGTGCCCACAAGCTTAATATCTGTGAGCCTCTCTCTCTCCCAAATATTTTCTATTAAGCTTGGGTTAGTTTTGTTTTAGGTAAAAATAATATGTATAGAGACAAGAAACAAAGTTTAATATTGTTGGGAAAGAGGGCTACGATTCTACACCGGGCGAAGGGTTTGAGAACAATGAAGGTCCCAAAATCAAGGAGGCAAAGGGTCAAGAAGCTATAAGAAGACATCTGAAGGGTGTAACAAAAGATCTTCAATGTAACACTACGGTTAGGTCTATAAATATGACCAGACCCACTGTAAGGACATCAATTTTTCGGGCCACGAGCCAAATACATCATTTACTCCGTCCAGAAATCTTTGTCGTCTCAACACTCTTCACCCGGCTTCGCAGGCGATAGAGAGCTTCGGCGTGCGACAATACGAGAGAGACCCAAGGGTACAGCTTGGGCTCTCGCCTTCGTCCAGGTCAGGGGGGGGCTTCGCACCAGTCAACTATCCAGCAGAAGACATTTGGAGGGCTTCGCCTCACTAAGAAAGGACAATCATCACCCATTGGGGGCAAGGGATCATGTTCTCCCAACATTTGGCGCTGACAGTGGGCCGAACCCACGACAAGTTGAGATAATGACAAAAGGAAGATCAAACAAAACAACCGACGCCGAAGAGCAACGTGCCGAGATCCAAGCTGAAGAGGAATTGCCAAAGAAGAAGAGGAGAGTGTTTGGCGCTGGCTTATTACCTGGCTTCTCCTCCTGCTTGTACACTGTTTGGCACTGTTCATCTGACACAAAAGCCGAAATAAGCAACATTTTGGAGGCTTTTTCATGCTTATGCATTGTAGCTGGTGCATAAGCCGGTGGAAAAGCCAGGCAAAAAGCCGGCGCCAAACACGCCCGAGGAACGAGCCAATGCGCCAAGGCTCCAAGAAGAGGAAGCTACTAGAAAGGAGATGGCTCTGAGGGACCAACAAGTAGACACAGACGAAGCATCTCAGACATACAACAGATACCCAGGAAATGATGTTAAAGAAAGCACAGACTCCTACCCGAGAGTTTAAAAAGAAAAGCATACTTAAGAAGCTTCGGAAATGAGGGCTTTGGACCAGTTGTCCGAAAAACACTGAAGGCCTTGGACAAAGTTATCCAGGCAGAAAACATTTAAACCAGAGCTTACTTTCTGTGAAGCAACAAGCATCGTCAAAAAAGATAAAAGAATCAGAGCTATCCTAATAAGAAGACCATAGCATGAGGAACGGCAATCATCCAGAACATTTCGACAGACTAGTAAGAATGCACGTGCGTCACGCACGTGTCAAAAAAATAGCACCACTTGGCAGGATCATTAATTAAGTGCAACATCACATGAAAAAAATTGGTAGGATCGATCAACGTTAAGGTTAAATATCAACGATAACGCATTCATGACATTGATTTAATCACCAGCCAACATGTATCGTTATTACGAGATTGTTAATTTCTTAGCATGGTGTCACAAAATTAGTATTCATGATACTTTACTTCAGAATTATTTATGTATAAAGAAAGAACCTAAAAGATATGTATATTGCCCAATCGAGTATAAATAAAAACCAAAGGAGGCAGAGAATTGTTTAAGAGATACGTTGAGTTCTCTTTGAATTTGTATGACACTATGACTAAAGGAGCTCTGAATGTTTTCTTCAATTGTTGGAAATTGGCTGCTTTAGATGTGCCTATTTTGTCATTTCCAGATATGCCTGTTACAGCCATCAAGGTTTCAATGAAGAAAGGCAGTCCACAACATGTATAAAGCACATATAAATCGAAAAAAAAAGAAAATGATACCATCAACTATTCCCCAAACTGTTGTCATTCACTATTGCTTACAGATTTCGATTTTCACAAGGAACAAGGAACAAGGAACAAGTGAACGATTGCCAAGAGAGTGGAGGGAATGCAAGCAGGTACCTGGTTTCTTAGCAAGCAATTCATCTACATTTCAATTCACCAATCATCATTTAAAAAAAAAGTTACAGAAATTGACATTTCAATTCACTAGTCCGTCCACCCAGGGCTACATGCATGCCTATGTTATGCTAGTAAAGAAGCAAGGCCTCAATCATCATTTATAATGTGTAGGGAAATTACCTCATGGGAGAGTGAGCAGGTAGGAGAATTTATGGGAGCGTGGCAGCAGAAATTTTCTGCAAAAATCATATCAATATAATTGTCCCACCGCTAAATTGAAAATCCAACAAATCCTAATCATTGCATCAGGTGTGCCACCTAGGATTCATATCTTCTTATGGCTGATGTCCAAGAATAAATTGCTGACAAGGGATAACTTAGCTAAGAGAAGAGAAGTGACAGACAGATCCTGCTTGTTTTGCTGTGAACATGAAAGCATTAGTCATCTTTTCTTTAACTGTGTAGTAGCCAAACGGCTGTGGTCTGAAGTAGCTGAGGTGTTTGTTGTAGATGTCATTACAGGTTTTGAAAAGATGGCTAGCCACTGGCTTAGTAGTTAAAAGTTTGTAGTTTATAATATGTTCACAGCTGCAATTAGGTGGAGTTTGTGGAAACTCAGGAACATTTGTGTTTTCAGAATGGACTCTGGAGGGATATGCAGTTGCTGTGGAGCCGAATCCTGACACTACTCATGAACATGGAGGAAAAATCAACAGGGCCAGAAAGATTATGCAGTCCAACCTGATGGAGGAGCAGGAAGCTTGGCTGGTTCTGACGCCGGAAATAGAAGATGTAATAGGTTAGAGTTAGCGCTGCAGGCGCCGCTGTGATTTGAACTGTAATTCTGGCTGGTGAGATATGCGAGGGATGACCATTGGGCTGCGTGCCATGGTCCTGAAAATGGTGCTGTAAACGAATTTTGGTCTTGACTGCTTTGCATAATGGACCGGGGTAACCCCCTATTACTCTAAAAATAATAATAATTGCATCACCACAGAAAGCTAAAAAACCGAGAATATGAACGGGATTTGGGAGTCAGGTTACCCAGAGGAGTGGATGCATGTGTATTCCACAGCAACAACTGAGAACAGCTGAATTCAGAGATGCTCGTCGTGGATCTCTCCCAATCACCTTTTGGTTCGCCGTTTTCTGCAGTAAGAAAAATTCAGGGAGCTGCTCCTGAAAGCTGCGCTTCTCTAATCTTAGATTCCAGCAACAAAAATACAATGGGGGTCAGAGTGAGGAGGTGCAAGGGAATTATAGTCATCAATCAGCTTCTCAACATCCTTCAAGAATCGGCCTTCGACCAGAACTTCTTCCTTGACAGACATGCTGATAGGATGTTGCAAGGAGGATGATTAGTAAAACAACAGTAAAGTATTAGCATTTTTCCATAAGAATATGAATTATATGTATGTATTAGCATGTTATAAATTGTACTGCAAGGGAATAAGACTTGCCATGTATCTAGTGTTTTAACAATTAAAATAAATATAACAGGAGACATGATTGTGAACTGCAAGACAAGGCCAGATTAATACATTTGAAGGATGCAAAAATAAATGGACCGTGCTAACGCCCGTACGCGCAGGCGTTTAGCGGCCAGCACGCACACTCCGAAAAGGCAAGTTGCGGTCGGGCCGTCCCGCACTTTCCCATTTTGGCACAATAACCCTTTTTAGCCTAATCAGGCATCCTTTGTCTAATCAAGCTCGGTGGCGACCTGGGGCGCGCGCCAAGCGCAAAATTGCCTCGGAGGCTCGGACCAACAGACGAATCCACAGTGTTCATCTTTCAAAAATACTAAATTGCTTTAATCACGTTTCTTTTGAACTAATCCAACATGTGTGCTTTTACATCAGGCATTTGCATTTGCCAACAAAAAAGCTACCTACTTCATGAGATCCAACACATAAACTCAGATCCAAAACATAAGTTTACATCAATTAGCAAGTATGCTTAGTTGGCATGATATGCTTGCAGGCCAAACAGGTCACCATCAGTTTCAAATTGCTTCTAGTCTTCCAGAAAGTAACATGGTCCTGCGTGTAAAAAAAATAGAAACACAAAGAAATCACAGGAACAGTAAAAGTGCTTGATATATGAACTAAAATGCTAGTTACCATGCTATATGAAGTACTTCAAATATGAACTAAAATGCTTTCTGATATTGTATAAGAAAATGTTTGAGAAAAATAGTATAAATGCTTCCTCATGCATAAATATGCTAGGAAAAATAAGCCACGACAATTATATAACAAAAATTGCATTAAAACATGTATGAAAGTACCATATACCATATCAAAAGATGCCGACATGAATTACTCTAAAATGCCAGGAAAAATAAGCCACGAAAAATATGAATAGTATGGCATGTAAGAGTACTGGAATGAAAATAACTACTGGGTATTTAAAATTGCTTCACTTATGTACATATATTACTAGGAGTAAATGTGCATTAAAAAAAGCACTAAACGGTACACTAGGTTTCGACAATGGAACATCAATGTTGCTACATGCATTGCATCGCCCATATTTGCCCAAAAATTTGTCAGGAACAGATTAAATTATGGGTATATTTGCCCAACAATTACACTAGATCATATCAAGTCGCCTATGAACAGATAGAATTAATACATGTATCCAACTGAAATGCATGTCATAACCTATGATTATATATCAAATGACACAAAAAACAGTAAAATATTGCTGTAAAAAATATATCCTAATATGTACATATTGATGCATTTAGTAGATTACACATATATACAAAAATGCATTAGTACATGTATAAAAGTACTATATACCATATAAAAAGTTGCCTACAAGAATTGCTCTAAAATGCTTATCAAATATTTGCAAATGCTGAATAAAATAGCATGCTATGTGTTGCACAAAACAGGGGTCATACACACAAAATTCTAGGTCGCAGGAAAAGTTTTCCTAGCATTATATACAAAATGTATCGCTAGCATTATATAGATAAAATGCATCGATACATATGAAAAAGTACCATATGCAGTATATAAAAATGCCTAAATGAATTATATAAAAATGCATGTATGAAGTATATTTGAAAACATATAACATGCATTGCAGGTTTGGAGCAGCAGGGAGCTGGATTATGCAAAATTGCTGCTTATCAATGCATATGGGTGTCATTTTGATAGGCTAGTCCAGTAATATATAAACACGCATTCATACATGGGTAAAAGAGCTATATCCTGTATTAAAGTATTTCATAGGTCCATGTAAAATGCTATCAATATTAGTAGGGTTCACATATACCACAAATACTTGTGGAAGTCACCAAAAGTGTTGCTAATCTTTCAGCTTTTATGGCATAAATTGCTCAAGGAGCTATTGTGTCATCTAAGACCACAGATGTTGGTAGGGTTCACATGAACCAAAACAGGCTGATATTGACATGGGCAAAATGCATAGTAAACCTTATACAACAAAAAAGTGTGGAACATCTATTATCACTGGGCACCAAATGTGATAAAAAAATAAGGCAGGCTTGCTGTATCAATTATTACTTAAAAATGCTTATACCGTTATAATGCTCAGTTGTACCTATTATAAGTGTTGAGGTATTACTATTAAAATACTTTAAAACAAAACTCGACTAGGGAGTAGACTAGACATCCACCCTAGCATTTTAATAAGAAGAAGGTGATATCAAACCCTGTTTGGCTGGGTGACATCCACCCCCACTAGCCTATTAATGCCAGGGAGATTCTCTCTATTAAAATACTCTCAATCTGTGCTTGTAGTGACAATGGTTAACTAGAACTTGTCGTTTCCTGAGGATGAAACAGACACAGCCCTCCACAAACTACACTCCAACAGCTTTGCAATGCTCACTTACCAACCATAATCAACTAGTTGAACAAAGTCCTAATGCATTTGGTACAGAAATATTTGTAGTGCCAAAAATTCTTTCATAAATGGGTAAAATAACTATATACCATATAACAAAAGGCCTGCATGAAGTTCTTCAAATGCCAGGAAAAATAGTCTGCAACATCACATAAATTATTCATAATGGGTATAATGATGATAACACAACCCACTAATGGTACTAAAAGGTATTCTAAACAAACAGATATATAAGCCTCATGTTAAAGGAAAAACAATATGAATTGTAATGCCTATATATGTAGTAACTATCATTTCGAAATTTTGAATCCTTGAAGCCCCAATACTATCAGATTACCACATAACCAACACTAGTAAGGTAGCCCTTCCACCTTAGAGTCAGAATGTGCCAAATAAATAGAACATAAAAGAGGGAGTGAGACAAAAACAGAGGAAGATTTAGGGATTCAACAATACCTTTATCAACTTGTGATTCCCAAAAATCACAAATATGCCCAACAACTTACCACTGCAAATAGGATAGAAAGCAGGGATTAGAAATGCTTATCAAATGCTGAATTAAATAGCGGTAATCTGTCTTGCACAAAACAGGGATCATACACACAAACAATTCTGCACCCAAGCAGACCCTACCTTGGAGAGTCATTCTAATGCTACTGAAGAGCCTACAATATCAGAAGTGAGGCTCTCCCCTAGAGGGCACACATCTTCATCAAACAACGAATATGTTGCAAGAACAATTGGAATGCAGAATGGAGACAAGATTTTAACGAAGTTCTTCAAAATGTTACTTGTAAAAGCCTAAGATTTTAAGTGATGATTCAGCCGAATGGAGACAAGATTTTAAGGAAGTTTTTCAAAATCAGAAGAGCTGTATGTTGGTCTGACCTTTGACAGAAAAGAAGAGGCTAGGCAATTCCACAATTTGTATGCCAAAAGAAAAGGTTTTTGGTTGGCACAAATACCTCGCACTGCCCAGGTTTTGTTAATATTGAAGAATTAAATTACAACACATGTCCTGGTTGAATGCTTTCAGTATAAGATAAAACGCTCTACTATGCACAATATATTTGCTGTTGGTAAAAAATTAAGGTGCTTTCAGTATCAGAAAAAAAATGCTTTTAGTATCAGATAAAATGCTATGCTATGCAGAGTATATCTGCTAACGTTTTATGAATTCAAATGCTTCACACGGGTCCGTGTAAAATGCTTTCAATATCAGAAAAAATACTTTGAATGCCAAATATATTTCCTACTAGTACGGAATTAAAGTGCTTCACAGGTCCATTTTTTTCAGAAAAATATGTTAATTTATAAAGCAAAATATGACAAGAACTAGAGTTCTATCATTTTTAAAATTAAACATTGACACAAAACTAGAATATTGCATTACTTATCATGGAAAAGGCACACTTCTAAGTACAAAAAACAGAACAAATGGCAATGATAAATATGCATAATGTCCCAGAAAATTTGTACACATCATGAATTTCAATCAAAAGTGGGTTTGCAAGAGGAACATAGATAGAAATTTATACAGCCATACCTTTGGTTCTGCAAGATAGCAAATACCTGTTCAGTTCCAAAGAAAGCCAAGACGAGTCCTCAATATCATGAAACCTGCATACATAGCGGATCAAAAAGTAAGGAACAAACAGCAGCAGTATCTCCATGTGGGTAAAAAGGCAAAAAAAAACTAAAAAAAAAGATATGCTTTGCTCTGCTTATCACCGTGTACAAAAATTGTATTCAGCATTTACTTAAAATGTTTGACAAGTTTTACTGAATTGCTTCCAACATTTACTAAAGTGATTATTAGCATACTCCAATTTGCTTAGAAAAAGTCCACGTGTGCAGGGGGTATAAATGTCTAGCATCCAGCACTACAATTACTGTTAAAATGTTCATTAGCTCTGAACTGATTTCTATGTGTGCAGGAATATACTTGACTTTGGTTTATGAATGTTATGTAAAGGGGCATCATTTCTCCTAGTGTAACATGAAACAAGAAAACACAGGAACATAAATTGCATATCAAATCCCCTTTTGTCAAGAAAAAATGCTCCAGAAATATAGTTAATTCACTAATATTAAAACTGAGGTTATTCACATGCTACCAAGAATATAAACCCTATTCCGTAACCAGTCTAAATTTGCAAACAAAATCCACATTAAAAATGCCATCAAACCTCATGGAAAATTCGTGCTGTTGGTCAGAACATTAACCTACAAGACGGAGATCTAGATCTCATCCTCAATTTGTAAAAAAAAAAAAAAAAAAAAAAAAAAAAAAGAGCAACCCAGTACCAGTGCAAACAAGGACAAGATATATAAAATACTTAGCAGTGTACATGATGATCTAAATGAATTATTTTCAGCATGCTAGTATGAATTATCTATCCGAATTTAAAGCTACTAATAGTCTGACCAATTTATACTCTTGATGTCCAGGATCTAGTACATGAACAATACATACCATGTTGTTCTTTGGCTTTGAGCCCCGTGATGTAGAAGGGTCATTGTTTTGATTCTTTGACCAAACCATTATCTTTTAAAAAGAAAAGAAATAAATTAGTACATAAACATAAGATGACCTTTGTACGAAACCTAGAAAAAGCAATAACATAAATTAAAACAGAATGTACAAACTAGAGAAGGTCCTACTTGCTGTATCCAATGCAAAATTAGAGATACTGGGTCACCCACCACTCATCCAGATGCTAATCACCTCTAAAATGCATTCTAACTACAGTGTCGGGGAACACAAAGGTCACCAACTACCAAACATATACAAAAGCACTAATCCAGATGCAAGAAAGAATGAGACAATTAAGGTCACATGGTTAATCCTAGTTGGTGTCCAGAATGTGATATACAGACTAAGTAAACTATGTTTAATCCCTACAATGCGATGCTCTCAAACAGAAAATATGGGTGGAGCTATATCCTTAAAGCCACAATGCGAATGAAAACAAGCACCAAAAACCAAAGGAATCTCGTGTTCCAAATAGAAGTCAGAGATGTAATAGAATATCCTACAACATTGGTCACATGTAGCAAACAGAAACACACTACAAAAAAAAAGTAGAATCAAAATGCGTGAAGCTATTCTGAAGATCAAATGATCCACGCATCATGTCATCCATGGGTTTTAGATCCGACTGAATTTTTTTTTTAGGAAACTCCGCCTGAATTTTGGGGTTAACTTAACAATTTAACTGGCTAAGTTATGATCTGCAACATTTTAGCTTTGAATCGAATCTCCAGCAGCAGAAGCCAACCCCGAGTAGAGTATTCATGAAGAGAGAGGGCGGCAAGTACCAGGGGATGACGGGATTGGAGGCAGAGGCGCGCCGGGAGGGGGGACGCATGATGGTTTCGGCCGGGACGCATCTGTTGAGGTCGCGGAGGATCTCGACGAGAGGGCGCTCCCCGAGGGCGCGGCGTCGAGCGGCACGACGTAGTTGTTGGTCGAGGCAACGGCTCCGGCACTGCGGCAGTGGCAACCGAGCGACGGGGGCGGAGGGTGGCCCGTGGGAGGGCGGAGGCGAGCAGAGATGGATCTCGCCGGAATCATTGCTGCGAGAAGGCAAGACAGTAGCATCAAAACCTCGAAACGGGGTCGAATCGAATGGATTCAAGCATAATGAAGAGAGCGAGGGAAGGAATCGTACCGGAATGGAGGAACGGCGAGGCGGAACACATCGTCGCGGGGCGACGGCAAACCCTAGCGGCGGACCTCGCCGGAATGGGGAGAGAGAGAGGAGGACGACGAAATGAAATGGGGAAAATTCGAAGCGTCACGCTCCTCCAGGGAAATTGGAGCTGACATGTGGGCCACGTTTTGCAGTTCGAATTCGGAGAGACTTTTCTTCGGGTGGGTCCTGCACGGGGAGGGCGGTTCGCCCGGGCACCGCGCGATCGCGATCCCGCGGCTCGCGACGCGGCCGCGCCAGCGCGCTAACGCATGCACGCGCAGAAAGAAGCATTTACCAAAATAAATATACCATGCCTCAAAATGCAACCTACAGAGAACTGAACATCACACGTGTGCAGTCTTTTTCAACCCTCTACATGAGGAACAGGGGAAACACTGTTATCAGCGCAGAAATGAGACATAAGAAGCTGTGGGGCCAAACATGACAAAGTTATATGGCTAAAAAATAATATGACTCACGCACACGAAAGACTTCAGCATTGCTAGAACGTGTTTTAATTATTCATCAATCTAAAAAGAGAACGTAGCAGAAAATGCTCATATGTTTGAACTGAAAGGTCAAATTTAGGGGTGGTGCTCATCACACAAGAACAAATCACTCTTGAAAAGAGAGCACTGCAAGAACAAAATTACTTCTGGAATGGAAATGATATTTTAAACATCTTACTGGAGCTATTGCATCAAGTTATTACAAGGAAAAAAGAATAGGGATCCAAACTGAGTTCTTCATTACATCGACAAGGAGTCCACATATTATGGAATAAAAGCCTTGTGTTAAGGGAATCAGAGGTTCCAAGCTACAGCTGAGAACCAAGGAAGAAACAAAGTATGATTTTTTCAATCCCGAAAAGTTAGAAAAACCATTTTTCATGGAACTAATGCAATAACTGTTTAGCAAAAAAAGAAACTGGTTCAATTTTAAAAATAGGGTTGTTGTGCATGCTGATGCTCATTCAACATGACATAGGAGCTTTTGTAATCAGTCATGCTTCTTTTGTGACAAAATCTTAAAGTTTAGGCGTTTTAAAGAACCTAATTAAATCAGGTCTGAAATTATAACATGTCGTTATTGTAGTCTGTTCGAACTTGGGCAATAGAATTAATAGTTTCGAATGCATGGTCTAGCAGTTTTACCACTGATAAGATAACAAATATGAAACAACAATAATTAGATTCTTACTTTATGAACATTTTATAAGACATGTTGCAGGGTGGCCAGGAAGGCAACACTATGATCTAGAAGTGGGTGTCAATGCCCGCAGCGTTGATGGATGCAAAGTCAGGGAGGGAAGAACTACTGAGAAGTCAAGATAGCATAGAAAGACCAATATATTTGAAACAACCATGTGGTACATAGTGGAAGAAATAATTAAGATGTAATAATAATGTCAAGTGCAAGATCGTCATCTAAAACATATATGTTTCCTGTTTCTCTAAACTTACTCAATTTTGTGCTAAGATAACCTGTTTTTGTCTACCCTCAATTTTGGAGGGCTTTTTTATCCACGGTTTTGCGTCAAAAAAAGGAAGAAAGTCAAAACACTAACAACACACCAAATCGTATATCAACAACTTACCTGCTGCCAATTTAACAAGTAGAAATTGTGCCAAATAGGGCCGAAGTGTTCTACTAAAAATAATGCCGTTAGGTTTCTACTGAAACAAGTATCGAAATTCTAGTGGCAGAGTAAAAATATATAATACAAGCTGAGGAAATATACTGAGACTTATTACTCATAGAACCAATATATTACTTGGAAAAGGAGCAATATTATAACCAAACTTGCTTGCAATCCAAAATAAAACTTAAAATTGTTTTGGGACATACCATTCCAATATCAATATCATTCATCTCTGACTTCATTGAGATCCACTTCTCTTAACATAATATGCATATTCCAAGACATTAGCAAGAGTTTGTATGGCAAAAAGTAGATATCATTCCTTAGTAAAACGCCGGCCGTATATTTAGTGATGAAAGAGAGCAAAGTTCGTACCTGCAGAAAGCTTTATCAGCATGAAAATGAGATTGCCAAAACAAAAATAAGCATAATACAGAAAGATTTAACAGGGATAAAACAAGTGTGCAACATGCTACTTTAAATTCTTTCTCACCAAGTATAACACTCAAAGTAAATTCCTAAATATGCTTGGGCTTTTTGTGTCAAGTGTGGAGCATCCACATGATATGAGGAGATTAAGAGGTTTAAACAGTTGTACTAATACCAATGGATGTATTTCTTCTTGAAAATAGTTGTAGGTTTTTTATCTCATCATATGTAATTTTTACTAAAGTGAAACATTTAGGTAATAAGTAACTATTGTACATAATAACAGTAAAAAAACTAACATTGCAGTTTTGCGTTATGCCACTTGGACCAGGACCAACATTTAAATAAGGCAGGGGGAGGCATATCCTAAAACCCAACTCAAAACGTGGAACATCCTCACCCCACCAAGATATGCTAGTTTTCAACCGTTTGAGAGCTTGAATTGAGTTTGCTCCCTCTACCGAGAAAGGAGAAACAGAACTGAAAACGTCGTGCCGTGCCACCACATAATGTCATGAGAGTAAAGCTGAATATTCTTAGATTGACGTATCTAACTTTCATTGTTGTATCTTATAAGGTCGTAAATCCATGTGTACTCAGATGTCATTTATGGTGTGCTTGGCAAGAATATAAAGCTTTCAATAGCTTATTAGCCCTAAAAAAAACTTGTACTTTTCTAAGAAGGGCAGTACAGAAGTCCTGAAATATGTCACACAAACTGTTTACAAAAATGTAAGCAGAAAGACTGCCTAGGACAGAACAGGTATCCAATAGAGTAATCTTATACTTTGAATTAGCATGCCAAACCTTAACAAGTTTAATAAATGCTCTTTCCCAAGCCACGACCTTCCATTCTCTTGTCCTGTCACTAATGCAGAAGTGTAGCCAGCAATAACAAATTAATAAGGAGTGAGATGTCAGAAGATGAAATATTTCTTTTTTACCAAACAGGTGTAATAACATATTACCTCTGTACAATTCCTTCCTGGAAAATCACCTGAAATTGTACTAAGATCAATAGGTGACTGAAAAGTGCTCAAACATGTCTCTTCGGAAGTGTAATGCTGCAATATCAAAGATGAGATTTTAGGTAGGCCAATTTAAGATCAGATGAAAAAACTAATAAGTATCCCGACAGTCAGTACTCAAAGGAATGTACAGCCCATGCTGTCAGTATCAATAAACCAAAAGAGCCTTTTGTCCCAAGAAAATCATCAATAATAGATTAGATTATACTAACCCATGTTGCAATAAGTAAGTAGTGCATTCAAAACAAGAAAAAAATAATCTAAGATCTCAGCAAATATTCCAATAAAACTACCAGAAAAATATCGAATAATTGGATATTTCAGCAATAACGAGTTACCTGACAACAGAACTTAGCATGATCTATGCCTGTATCATCATACGTTTTAGAATCCAGCTGGAAATACTGCAGCATTGGGCAGCAAGGTCCCGCGTGCCAGCGCGAATCTGCAGCAGCCCAGGGATTTTTCTCTCCAGGGTGTCGAGGGTGGAATTCAAAAAACATGAGTGGTGATGAAGTGACAAAGAAGTGACGAAAACGGCGCATATTGTCAGTTAACAAAAATGCTATAGCTCAACGTGTGATATTGCTTCAGAAATTTCATAAGAAATACTATACGCAGCAAACACATAGGGTTAAGTAAACACCCAAAAAATATGTTTTCACGTTCATCATTGATATAGGAATTCAAAAAACATGAGTGGTGATGAGCAAAGACAGTTTGATCTTGTCTGGTTTATATACTGATCGGATGCTAAATTACTATGAAGGTTTGCTTAAATTATGTGTGATGTATACAAGATTTTCGGATGAATTTTGTAAACAATACAACACGATGAACTTGTTAATCCATGAGAAGTTCAATCCCCTAGACATAAAATCCGCATCCATTTTAGAATAGTTTGCAGGCATCATAACATTCCCATGTATTATACTGGACAAGTAACACAATTAACTAAATTACTCGTGGCTGTAAAGTGAACAATTGACGTCAGAAACACTTGAATCAAACATATCGACATTTTTTTATGTCAATTTAGTTTCTGCAAGTGCCAAGAGAAACTAATTCATGTCAGGAATGCACCACATTAATGCCTACTGCAGTTTCTTGCAGGATGTGGATGCTGCTCATTCAATTTGGCAGGGACATTGGTTCATTAGAACAGTATGCAATATGTAGCTAGAGCATCTATCATTCATATATAAAGGAAAACGAATCAGCAATCAATTTTTTGTCCTGATGAACTACGACTCAATTCAAGCATGATAAGCATTGTCTGCCACTAAGAGACAGGATCACCTCAGTTTCCCTGTAAAACTTGTAAAGCTCTTCCACACATTCTGCTGCTGCAAGTGGATTCTTCGAGTCAGCGTTGTCAATATCCATGACTGATTCATAACTCACACTGACCTTGTCCTCATCCTACAGTGTCAAATGAAACAGTAAGCCATATTTCCCATCAAAAAACTCCCAAAAAAAGTCCATCCCCTTATGAAAAACAATAAATCATCAAATGTCAATATCATCGGCCAACTCATACAGGTCTTCGTCGAGGTCAATGGTGCAGTCATAGATTGGTTCCTCAGGGGGGATCTAGATCAACTACTGGTACTGCATCGGTTGCTATCCCCTGATGTTCTGATTGCTTTTTTCTCGCTAAGGAGGCAGCCAGTTGCCTCAACCATTGATGCAATACCAGGTTAAATCAACCTCCAAGAAAATGTCAGAGCGCAAGAAAAGGGTGTGTCCTAACCTGGTCACGGGCCGGCAGCTAGCCAATGGCGGTTTCTGCTCACCCCGCCCACCCTTCCTGAAGAGACGAAAGGAAGACAAGGATTAAACAAGATTTCGACCCAGGAATCATTAAAAAGACACGGTCATTGCAAGTAAATTATGGCAGCACGTGGATTAACAAGTTCATCGTGTTGTATTGTTTACAAAATTCATCCGAAAATCATGTATACATCACACATAATAAATTTAAGCAAATCTTCAAAGTAATTTAGCATCCAGGAGATCAGGAGGTAAGCCAGACAAGATCAAATCTTCAAATCCTATGTGCTTGCTGCGTATATGATTTCTTATGAAATTTCTGAAGCACTGTTACACGTTGAGTATTAACTGACGCTATGCGGCGTCTTTGTCACATCAATGGTCTATTTGTGCCTAACCATAGAACGATATGAGCACGTGGACGACCATCTTTTAAAAGTCAATTGTGTATACATATGCATAAATGTAACTATTAAATAGTCTATATAGTCCAAAGTATGCTAAGATGATCTGAAATTGACTCATTTAAGGAAACTATGAGCAATCATTTCAGGTCATTATTTTCAGATGGCAGTCCAAAAAGAGCCTGAAGCAGCCACTGAGTGCATGTCCATGGTGTGAAAGTAAGACTATATGGGTCCAGGATAGTAACACAAGTCTAGGATGTCACAGTGATCAACAGGTTGAAGCAACTGGAGAAGCTTACCTGACAAATGAAATGTTTCATGCTGACCCCAACTCCGTTGTTTCAATAGCAACATGTATAATCACGAACCATAAAACTGCAAAACTTGAGGCAGATGCAGGAGTAGCAGTAAGGTTGAAAAGAAAAAAAGAAATGCTGGGCCTAATATAAATAGAAAATGGGAGAAGTGCATACAAAAATTTATAAAAAAAAGGGAGAAATGCACACAACTTTTATTTGTACTACACACAGATGAATAAGCTATAACATTTTATTCCATTTTCATAGAAATGGATCAGATATCCTAACTCCTGATTTTTTTGGTGAGGATCAGAGATTTAACAGGTTATGATTTTGGACACACCAATTTTTGTAGTCGTAGTGACCGAATCAATCATCAGGGGATTATCTTCTACATATATGGCATGGAGCACACAAATACCATGATGGCATTAGGACTCTTGAAGTAATGAAATGAAGCGTCAATTAATAACAAAATGTTCTTTGATGCAGATAATTACTAAGATCTGCTTTTATGCAAGCACACCGAAATTATCAAATTCATGTCAGATGTATTGACCATAAAATCACTTCAGTAACATTTTGTGTATTTTTTCAAGCAGAAAGTAACAAATCTTAATGTATAAGAGGAAGCCTTAATATAGTAACACAAATTTTTAGTAACTACCAAATCCAAAAGGATGTGCTACAGTAGTCATGTTGAAGCAACTGGAGAGAAGTTTACCCGATAAATGAAACTGTTGATGTTGACTCCAACTCCAATGTTTCAATAGCAACATATAATCACAGATAAATAAAAATGGAAAAATGTGAGGTAGATGTAATTGAAAGAAGAAAGGGAAGAAGTACACACAACAATTTATTTTGTACTACAGACAGATGAATTCAGTGCCTTATTAGAAAACTGCCTCACATTTTTGCGCCTGTAGAAAACTAAGCAAATTATTCGTGCAGGCATAGTAATTGCAAATGCTTTATTTGCACCTGTAGTGGGACGCCTCAGCTCCCAGCCAGGAAGTTTCACTAGAACTAGATGGAACTCTGGGCGATTGTAGTGCCTGCATAGAGGGACATGGAAACAAACGCATCCCAGAGGAAAAGGAGTTGAGATTACAAACGAAAGCAGATCAATAGAACAGATGGGGAAAAATATGACCAAATCGCTAGAGATTTGTGGAGGAGCAGAATGCACAACTTGCATGAATAAACACAGCTTATATATTGATATTGACATATATTTGGCCAATAACAGTTTCCTGGTACTACTCATTACGAAGTACATAACCCTGAGAATAAGCTGTGTTCTCCGGGTTATGTACTTCGTAATGAGTAGTACCAGGAAACTGTTATTGGCCAAATATGCTGATTGGTGAGCAGAATGCCACTTCAAGCTGCATTTGCACAAAACACATTCATCAATCTGGAAATAAAAGTAGCCATTAATTTCCCACCAGGCATAGGACATAGCACCAATCATGATTGACACTAGGAAACAAAATAGACAACAACAAAAGGGACGGCGAATGCTAATGTAACTCCGACCTTGTTGGACCATACAACACTGATGTGATTATCACACCCTCAATAAACCAGAACAAAGGACGACAATCAACATATCTAGTGTCTCAACCAAGCACAAAATTAAAGAAACATTTGCATGGAGTAGTCAAATCACATAAGAACAGAGTGTATAAAAAATTACAAACTTAATTTACCCCTAGTCAGCTCAAAACATCACAAGGCTGGTTTGGAAACAACCAATGAGCTTATCTTTTTATTCAGCTTAAACAAGTAAGAGGACATGCTATTCATTCTAGTATGAAACGGGCAGAATATTTCACGGTGTGGAGTTAGGTTTCTAAATAAATTAACAGCCTCATATCTATAAGTTGCATAGAACAAAAAAGGCCAATCCTAGCATTACATTTTGGGTTTTTCGAAAGAGTCATAAAAAATACAAGAATATGGCAAAACTGTAAAGCATCAAGCTCTTACCATTTTAAAATTCATCAATAAGTTGCTTAAAGGATTTCCTTATGACATTCTATAGGGTATGGTTTAAAATCTCAAATTAGCTATTAAGTTCTTATTTTTTGCGAAGCAAACCTGCACAAAGAAGCATATTACAAATTTAAAGGGACAGAAAAACATTTAAAGGCATGAAGCTACTTCTATGGCCTAAGATAACTAAATTTTCTAAAACACTTGAACAGGCTTTGTGTTGCTGAACAAGAAAAATATAACATTGAGAAGCATGAGCATACCTGAAAAATGAAAAATCCTTGCCGCAGATACATCCTAATCGTCAAAGACCAAATAAGTCCATTTAATTCGGTTCTTTAGTGACGAAATGTTACAGTTTTGGCCTTTATGTAGCAGGTACGAGCTTAGCATTTTATACTTAATTACATTTAAAATACAATACAGCTAACTAAATCAGTTATGAGAACAATGACATATCGATATTGTAGTCTGTTGGAAATTGGGAAATATTGGTTTGAATGCATGGTCTAGCCAATTAACCATTTATAAGATAATAAATATTAAACAATTCATCATTATACTATTAAAAAATCCCTTGATATTGTTTTAATAGACATATTAAAGTTATATTTGTTTGAAACTTTATGAATCACAACTTATAAAAAGCGCACCAGTACATCTTTACTGCCCGCTTGCCGGTCTTCAAAGCGCAGCTCCTCAGCTCCATGGCAGATGTGAACATGTCGCATTGCACGACATCAAGCCCACAACTTTTCATACTCTTCTGTGTTTCATCTACACCGATGTGTTGCCCGGAGACCATGAGCTCGAAAGCTCATCATCTGTAAAACGTATTAAGGAGTAGAAAAGGAAAAAAAAGGAAAAATAACTTACCGACGTAGTGGCTACTGCTGGGCCTTGATGCACCGGAGAACGAAGCCCAGTGTCGCACTCTGGTGGAAGGAAAGGACACAATATTTTTTTTTGTAAGATAAAAATGATCATTGAAACAACCAAGAAAGGAATTAATGTAGAACATCATGCTTACGTCTAGGTCATCATCCTCATCATCACCAGCCTTGGCAGCTTCCTGTTAACAAGATACTCATAAATGTGTCTTCGATGCCGTCTCCCCAAATGTTCAGTCCCCCTATCTTTGTTCAAGGAAGAAGCTCACTGGTGGTGCTTGGCGGGTGCCAAGAAACTACAGGAACTGCCTTTAGGTCGGGTTGGAAGTGTAACTTAAAATGTCACCTACTCTAGGTCGTGTGTGTTTCTTATCCGGTTATCATGTAATCATGTAATCTTTGTGGTGGGACTCTCCTCTAACCTCCAGTGGGAGGCGAGGAGGATGGTTGTACTCTCTCTTCTCTATTAAATACAAAGATACGCAGCTCTCGTATTCCAAAAAAAAAAAACAAGATACTCATAATTACTGACAGACTTCATAAATGATACTTCAGTCACAAATCATGCTACTGTGAATATGCAGAAAACATGTACATAACAGATCCAGGTGTTGCAATCAGTTAAACACAACAGACATAATTTACCCCTTCTTCCTTCTTTATCTCAGCCTCGTCAAAAGCAGCCTTCTCAACCTGTTATAACTTGACATTGTTAGTACATGATGGACCTCAACCGTGACTTATCAACAAATGTATACGACAAGGCAAACATACCTCCTTGTGCTTGCCCCAGGTCTCTTCTGCAAATGGCTTGACCAATACAGGGTCATCAGCGATAATGATGTTGTCAAATAATGTACCTGATTTAACCTGTAGATAAAAAAAGGTGGGCATAACTAACTTGTATTCATTCCAACCAAGCAAAGGAGGAATAGTTTTCAATATGTACCTGCCGCAGCTCAATACCAATGTACTTGAGGCTGTCAAAAGCAGGTATGGATCATCCTTGAAGTCTGCAAGGAGAAATGTAATTATATTCAACTTTCACATTTCATTAGATGAAAAGTAAACAAAAATCCAGACCCAATTCAAATGATATATTTTCTAGGTTGTCAATCATAGGTACCTTCCATTTACCCTGGTAGTTGGGGTTCTTTGTCTTGATTTTCTGATAAATGAATAACTTGAATGTAAGGCATCAGAATGAAACATGGACTGCACAGGTTCAACAGAATAGCCATACCTTTCGCTTCCGTGGTCCCTTGTACTCTTGGTTCGGAATGGTCACCATGATCCTCGTCATATGCAAAAGGCACATTAAAGACTATAAGCACCCAAACCGTTATGCATCATATAATTAAAAGTGAATGATCAAATTATGAACCTTATTAGCATAACAAGATTTAGTATAGCTGAATACTTGCTTTACAAACTTACTGCACACTGACATGAAACCATAGTATTTTTAAGTATTTTGCAGTATCTATTTGATGGCACATCAAGCTGGAGGACAAGGTTCATATGAGACCCTTTTTCTTGTCAAAAACGAAACACAATTTTAGATCAACCTAGTGGACTAATCATACATTGAAGCAATTTCCAACAAAATTTTAGGTGGCTATGTAAATCAGCTTCTACAATGGACACATTCAGGCGGTCAGGCCTTGTAACAGTGACTTTCTCATTGAGTTTGAGGGGAGGGAATGCAAGCAGGTACCTGGTTTCTTAACAAGCAATTCATCATTTCAATTCACCAATCAGCATTTAAAAATAGCTACAAAAATTGACATTTCAATTCACCAATCCACCCAAGGCTACGCAGGAGATTGCCTATGTTATGCTAGTAAAGAAGCAAGGCCTCAATTACATAACAAAATCCATGTAAGTAGTTGAGAGAATGTGTAGGGAAATTACCTCATGGGAGAGTGAACAGGTAGGGGAATTTATGGGAGCGTGGAAGCAAATTTTCTGCAAAAGTCATATCAATATAATTGTCCCACTGCTAAATCAACAATCCAACAAATCCTAATCATTGAATCACCACAGATAAATACCGCGAATATGAAGGGGATTTGGGAGTCAGGTTACCCAGAGGTGTGAATATGTGCGTATTGACAACAGCCGAGAACAGCTGAGTTAAGAGATGCTCGTCGTGGATCTCTCCCTATCGCCTTGGTTTATCGTTTTCTGCAGTAAGAAAAATTCAGAGGCTTCTCTAATCCTAGATTCCAGCAACAAAAATACAATGGGGATCAGAGTGAGGAGGTGCAAGGGATGCTCAAATATTATAGTCATCAATCAGCTTCTCAACTTCCTTCAATAATCGGCCTTCGACCAGAACCCCTTCCTTAATAAACCTGCCGATAGGATGTTGCAAGGAGGATGATTAGTAAAACAACAGTAAAGTGTTAGCATGTTTCCATGAGAATATGATATATATGTATGTCTTACCATGTTATAAATAGTACTGCAGAGAAATAAGACTTGCCTGGGTGGTTTTCCAATTAAAAAGAAATATCCTCCAATTATAAAAATAAATAACACATTTATCGTCAGTCTGCACAAAATAAGCCAAGAATATATTTGCAATGATGTGAAAAAAGAAAGCTAAAACTGCAATCTTAGCACGACATTTGCATCCTCCAATTATAAATATAGAACATGAACAGTTGGAGAACGGCTGATCAGTAAAGCTGCTTCACCGTCAAAGTAGAAATTTTCCTAAATAGCTTTAACATATAACAGGTCTGAGAATAAGAACACCACAACCAAATCAGCTAGCAATTTTACATTTTTGTGGAATCAAGCATTAGTGTTAGGTGCATGGATGCAGGGTAAGCAAACTTTGAGGCGCCATATATATTTTTCAGTTGTTTGTTCATCTAACATGGCATAGGCACACTAACAGCAAAGCATCCACAGAAAAACACTCATGTGAAAGCATTTCACTTCCACAACTCTTGGACGGGCATTATTTGTGTAGAATGAAAACTTAAAAAAGTGACCTTGCCTCAGAGTTTCAACAATATGGTGGCAAAACGGGAAAACTGGCACTAACAGCAAAGCATCCACAGAAAAACACTCATGTGAAAGCATTTCACTTCCACAACTCTTGGACGGGCATTATTTGTGTAGAATGAAAACTTAAAAAAGTGACCTTGCCTCAGAGTTTCAACAATATGGTGGCAAAACTGGAAAACTGGGTTACTTTTTCCACCAATCTATCAGGCAATTAAAGCATCCGAGGAGGCTACACCCAAATCTAATCTGGCTGTCAAACGCCCTCCCTAATTGTTCTTCCTTGCCCTGAAAGTTAAAAATTGAAAGCTAAAACGAAATAAAAGGATAAAAACTAGCACGCACACATAAAATAAGGAACAAATAAACGATTTTTACCTTGAATACTGAGCTAGTCAATAGCAGGCAACGATGGCAGGGCTGCTATGGTGGCGAGAGAAGCAGACCACGTGTTGAGAGGAACATGGAGCTGAGACACGAGCGGATGAAAAATATCCATTGAAAAATTATCCATTGAACTTCAATAATAACCATATCCCATTAAGCATTAGATGATGGATATACATTACCCTTCAAAAACATCCATATTGTGATAGTACTTCCAACAACAAGAGGAATCCGGTAAAGGAGCAACTACAAACATTAATTCCACCCAAACTCAACTTGCCTAGACCTGTGCCAAATACATCTGAATTTTCCAAAAATGTAGGAGAAAGAAACTTCAAACTCTGAAATCTGCAGTAAACGAACCATAATGAACCATCAGCCAATATTCGCTTTTGCAAATTTGATGTAATTTGTAATTGAAAGAAAGGGACCCCAAATTAAGAGGTTTCTTTGATCCCACTTGCATCATTCGAGCCACTTTTAATAGCTAGTAACCATCATTATCTCGCTAATGCAGCACCAAATTATGAACTGTTCAGAAATACATCATTCAGATAGAGAGAACAATCAACGAAAGAGACGCTAGAAGGTAACTTATATAAATTCAGATCACCAGGACATAAGCAAAATAAACTGGACATGGGTCTACAAGCAGTAATTAGCAAGCATGTGTTTCTCCATTGAAAAAAATAATAATTTTAGAGTCTTGTGCTGATAGGCCATTGTTATCATGAGAAATTGAATATTTTTCTAGAAATTCAATTTCGCTCAATTAAGATATAGTATCTGTCAATACCAAACGACCTACACCAAAAAAATATGTACCATATAGATTTACATGATAATCTCCAGGGTCGTCATTGCCTTATCTAATAATCACTCTTGCTTCGTTGGTCTCTATATATGCATGACATGTCTAATCTAACATAACTAAAGCTCCCAACCCCTCTTCCGCAGAAAACATTGCTATTACAGACCTTATTAGTGACCTCTCATGCAACCAATTTTAACTTGGAAAAATACGATTACTATGACAAAACTTGCTTGCAATCAAAATAAAATTTAAAGTGGTAGTTTGCAGAATATACCATTTCAATATCATATCATTCATCTCTTGATTCTTTGAATGATCCACATCTCTCAACAATATACCATTCAAATATCAATATTGTTATCTTGATTCTTTGAATTGATCCACATTGTCAGCGCCAAAATCAGTACTAAGAAATTGTTGTTGGAGTATAGAGGCCCAAGTGTAGAGGCCCATATAGAGGCCATGTATAGGAGTATGTAAACTACCATCTAGCAATTGTTGTTCTCTTGATTCTTTGAATTGATCCCATGGCCGGCCGCCGGCCGCCGGCGCCGCCCTTCCCCTCTCCCTCCTCCTTCCCACCTCTCCCTCCCTCCTACGCAGCAGCCCTCGCTGCGGGCGCCGCCGCCCAGGGATCTGCTGCCGCTGCCGCGGCCTCAGGTGCCCGCGTGGCCGCCGCCGGGTGCGTCGCCGCGGGTGTGCGGGGCGCGCCGCCGCCGGGACTCCTCGACGTCGTCGTCGCCGCCGCCGCCTCGGGCCCAGCCTCCGCCTCCGCCGCCGCAGATCCGGCCCCCGCCATCACTGACCTGACGGCGCTGCGGGCTGCGGCGGGCGTGCGCGCCGTGGAGGGTGTGGGCGCTGCAGGCCAGCCGGCCCAGCAGGCCACCCAGGCCGCGGCCCAGCAGGACGCCCAGGCCGGCGCCCAGCAGGCCGCCCAGGCCACCACAGGCCAGCAGGCCGCCACGGCCGCGGCCAAGCAGGCCGCCCGGGCTGCTGTGGGCATCGCAGACTAGGCCGTCGCGGGTGTCGCGGGCCAGGCCGCCTCCGCCTTCGCCCGGATGGGTGTTCCGCCGGGCTTCCAATACACCGGCCTCGGCATGCCTCCGGCGCTCCTCCCCACCTCTCCGCCGACTTCCTCCGCGGACACCGCCCTTGCTGCGGCCCTCGCCGTGGCAAAGACCGAGGCTTTGGCGGCTCAGGAGCGTGTGCACGCAGCCGCCCTCGCTTGGGAGCGTGAGCGTGTGGCGGCGGATGCCCTGACACGTCAGGTGGCTGAGGTGGAGCACTACATGCTCCTCTCCGCCGGTCAGCAGCCCCCCGTTCCCTTCGTCGACACCGCCGCCTCGTCTTCCCGCCCGGCCCCGCCCGCTGATCCCCGTCCCCGCCTCGACCGCAGCGATCCGATGGTCGCCCAGCTCCACCTCCAGGTCGTCGCCGTCCAGAACATCCGCGCCATGGTCTCCGTCGTCCTCGACCCCTCGTCCACCTCCTACGGCTGCTGGCGCGATCAGGTCATCCTCGTCCTCTGGCGATACGCCCTCGACGACCACGTCCTCACCAACACTCCCATTGAGGCACGGGATGGGTTCTGGCTCCACCTCAACAGCATTGTCGTCTCGTGGATCTTCGGCACCGTCTCCCCCGACCTCCTGGACCTCATCCGGACTCCCGGCGACACTGCCAGCCAGGCTGGCTGGCTCTCGAGGGCCGGTTCCTCGACAACCGTGAGGCCCGCCTGCTCCGCCCAGCTCCGCACCTTTGAGCAGGGGGACCTCTCCGTCACTGACTACTGCCGGAAGATGAAGGGCATGGCGGATGCCCTCCACGACCTCGGCTGCGGGGTCACCGAGCGGGTCCTCGTCCTCCAGATCTTGAGGGGTCTCAACAGCAACTATGACCTCCTCAAGACCTGGATCCCTCGACAGCGGCCTTTCCCCGACTACCAGCAGGTCAAGGATGAGCTAAGGTTCGATGAGATCACTCGGGGCCTCGCGCCGGCCGAGTCCTCCACAACCTCCACCGCCCTCGTGACGGCTCCACCACCTCCCGCTGCTCCGCCTGCCACCTCACTCCTTACCACTCCCCCTACCGGGCCAAGCGGGGGTGGGGGTGGGCGCTCCGGCCGCCGTCGCCACAGCGGGCGGGGGGGGGGTTCCGACGGGGGCCGCGGGGGTGGCCGTGGCACACCCGCTTCGACTCCTGCTCCTGGGGGTACTCCCTGGCCATCCTTCACCAACCCATGGTCAGGGCGTATCTCGATGTGGCCGTTCCAGCATACAGGAGGCGGGGCTCGTCCTCCACACCAGCCCGCGGCCATGTTCGCTGGCCCCGCTTCCCAGGTGCACTGGACTCCTCCCGCTCCGGCAAGCCAGCCTCCGTCCTGGCCGGGGGGGGGGGGGGGGGGTGGACTCCTCCCGGTCAGCCGTGGCCGGCGGGGTGGGACCAGACGGCGCTGGCCCACTCTTTTAGCACCATGCAGCTGACACCGCCGGTGGAGTGGATCGCCGATTCGGGTGTCTCGTACCACACCACACCGGATGCCGGTATCCTTTCTTCCGCCTACCCTCCCCATCCTTCCTGTCCTTCTGCCATTATGGTTGGCAATGGCTCGTGTCTTCCTGTCACTTCTGTGGGCACTGTTCCTGGTTCTTTTCGCCTTCCTGATGTTCTTGTTGCTCCACAGATGGTTCACAATCTTCTTTCCATTCGCAAATTTACTGCTGACAATTCCTGTTCTGTTGAGTTTGACCCCTTTGGTCTTTCTGTGAAGGATTTGGCTACCCGGCGACCACTGCTCCGATGTGACAGCCAGGGACCCTTTTACACTCTTCGTCTTCCTGCTTCCGCTACCTCTTCGTCGGCTTCTTCTTCTTCATCAGCCGCTTTTGCCACTACATCCTCTTCCACGACTTGGCACCGCCGGCTTGGACATCCCGGCCGCGACGTTTTGGCTCGCCTCTGCCGCAGTGCAGATCTGTCTTGTACTAGGACATCTGATGAGCACCTTTGTCATGCGTGCCAGTTAGGTCGTCATGTTAGACTTCCTTTTTCTGTTTCTTCTTCGCATACGAGCCATGTTTTTTATCTCATTCACTATGATTTGTGGACGTCTCCTGTGCTCAGCATTTCTGGCTATAAGTACTATTTGGTGATTGTTGATGATTTCTCTCATTACTCTTGGACCTTTCCGATGCGTGCGAAGTCTGATACGTTCCCTACCCTTCTCCACTTCTTTGCCTGGATTTCCACTCAGTTCGGCCTCACTGTCAAGGCCGTCCAGTGTGACAACGGCCACGAGTTTGATAACCACACCTCCTGTGCCTTCTTCCTCTCCCACGGTGTTTAGCTGCGTATGTCGTGCCCGTACACCTCCTCTCAGAATGGCAAGGCTGAGCGGATGATCCGTACCATGAACGATGTCGTGCGCACCCTCCTCCTACAGGCTTCCCTTCCTGCCTGCTTCTGGGCAGAGGGTCTCCACACTGCTACCTACCTTCTTAACCGCCTCCCTTCCACTGCCTCTCCAGCTCCCACCCCACACCATGCCCTTTTCGGCACTCCTCCTCGGTATGACCACCTTCGTGTCTTCGGGTGCGCTTGCTACCCTAACACCTCCGCCACCGCTCCTCACAAGTTGGCGCCCCGTTCGACTCGTTGTGTTTTCCTTGGCTACTCCCCTGATCATAAGGGGTATCGCTGCTTCGATCTTACCTCTCGCCGTATCCTTATCTCTCGGCACGTCGTGTTCGATGAGTCTGACTTTCCCTACTCTACCTCCACTACTCCCTCTCTTGATCCCGAGCTGGCGTCCGTGTTTCCGACTGACCCGGTGGCCCCGGCACCTGTATCTATATACCCTCTGTCTACAGGTTTTCCGGCACCGTCTCCCGCGCCACGCGCGGCCCCGGAGCACCCTCCCGCGCCACGCGCGGCCCCAGAGCCCCCTCCCGCGCCACGCGCGGCCCCGGAGTCGTCTTCCATGCCACGCGCGGCCTCGGAGCCTCCCGCGCCCTACGCGGCCCCGGAGCCTCCTCCCGCGCCACGCGCGGTCCCCGCGCGCTACGCCGAGCCCGCGATCGTCTACCAGCGCCGGTCGGTAACGGCCCCGGAACCGCCGCCGGCCCACCCTCGGGCCCTCGCCCGTCTTGACCCGATGGTGTACCACCCGCCTGTCCTTCATCGGGATCCTGGCCATATTCATCCCATGGTGACACGGCGGGCGGCGGGTGTCCTTCGCCCTTCGGCTCTCTCCGCCACCACGGGAGAGCCGGACATCTCTCCGGTTCCCTCCTCTGTCCGTGGCGCCCTGGCCGATCCTCACTGGCACCGGGCGATGGAGGAGGAGTACGCGGCCCTACTTGCCAACCAGACGTGGGACCTCGTGCCGCGTCCCTCTGGCGGCAATGTGGTCACAGGGAAGTGGATCTGGACGCATAAGCGTCGTGCTGACGGCTCACTGGATCGCTACAAGGCTCGCTGGGTTCTCAGAGGCTTTACCCAGCGGTCTGGAGTGGACTATGATGAGACTTTCAGCCCAGTGGTCAAGCCTGCTACAGTCCGCACGGTGCTTTCGTTGGCTCTTTCTCGCTCATGGCCTGTGAGCTGGATGTCAAGAATGCGTTCCTACATGGCACATTGTCTGAGACAGTCTACTGCAGTCAGCCAGCGGGGTTTGTGGATCCCAATCGTCCTGACATGGTCTGTCGCCTCAACAAGTCACTCTATGGCTTGAAGCAGGCTCCTCGTGCGTGGTACTCTCGGTTCGCCACGTTTCTGGTCACTTTGGGGTTCACTGAGTGCAAGTCGGACACCTCCCTGTTTGTCTACCAGCGTGGCCCTGACACTGCTTATCTACTGTTGTATGTTGATGACATCATTCTTGCTGCGTCCAGTCAGCCTCTGCTCCAGCGCATTATCCAGTCTCTACAGCAGGAGTTTGCCATGAAGGATCTAGGTGCCTTACATCACTTCTTGGGAGTCACTGTTGAGCCTCGTCCGTCTGGCTTGTTCCTCCACTAGCGCCAGTATGCGCTTGATATTTTGGAGCGCGCCGGGATGACTGATTGCAAGCCATGTTCCACCCCTGTTGACACTCAGGCCAAGCTCTCTGCAAATTTGGGTGCTCCTGTTGCTGACCCGACTGCTTACAGGAGTCTTGCTGGTGCCTTGCAGTACCTCACTTTTACCAGGCCGGACATCACTTATGCCATCCAGCAGGTCTGTCTTCACATGCATGACCCTCGCGAGGAACACCTTGCTGCTCTGAAGCGCCTCCTCCGCTATGTTCGTGGCACGGTTGACTATGGCCTGGCTCTTCACCGGTCTCCTTCTGCTGAGCTGGTTGTCTACACCGACGCTGACTGGGCTGGCTGCCCGGACACTCGTCGCTCCACCTCAGGCTACGCCGTCTTCCTCGGCGGCAACTTGGTCTCTTGGTCGTCCAAGCGACAGCCCGTGGTCTCCCGCTCCAGTGCCGAGACGGAATACCGGACTGTGGCTAATGGTGTGGCCGAGGCGTCCTGGCTACGACAGCTCTTGGCTGAGCTCCACAGCCCGCTCGCCAAGAGCACTCTTGTCTACTGCGACAACGTCAGCGCCGTGTACCTCTCCACCAACCCGGTTCAGCATCAGCGGACGAAGCATGTAGAGATAGATCTCCACTTTGTTCGGGACCGGGTCGCTATCGGCCAAGTTCGGGTTCTCCATGTTCCTACTACCTCCCAGTTTGCGGACATCTTCACCAAGGGTCTCCCCTCCTCGACCTTCTTGAAGTTTCGCTCCAGTCTCAACGTAACCAGTGTCTAGTTGTGACTGCGGGGGGGGGGGGGGGGGGGGGGGGGGGTGAGTTCTTGTCTTTATTCTTGTATCCAGTCTTGAACTCCGCTGCGCCGGTAAGTCCAGACTGCGCGGGGGGGGGGGGGGGG
>CM017445.1:18715061-18784038 GCA_007726485.1 Eragrostis curvula
AATCAGAGGGTCGGGCCTCTGAATTGTGGACAGGGCAACTCAGTTATGTTTCAATGCCATAGAATTAGGCCTCCAATGCCAATTCCTAATTCCGGCGACATCCAAACACTGGAATTGGCTGAGCCCAATACCAATTCCCAATTTCAGCTCTCAATTCCAACATCCAAACGCTACATAACATTAAAAGAATAACTAGCCATAAATACAACGGCATGTTCCAAATCAGAGACTTCAATCAGAGTAGGTTAGTTCTATTACAAAGTGTCTAACAATCTAAACAACACTCGGCTTGTTCTCTTTAATCAAAAGGGTGAACATGCATTATATAAAAATCCTGAAGTCACGTTCTCTTACGTTTGAGATATTTTGGGCAAAATAGTACGGGGGAGGAGGAGGGGGGCGCTAATGCCACTCCAGCCTCAAGGAAGCTAGCAAAATATATATGGAGTATGTCCGGATTCTAACCTATCAGATGTTTAATATGATGTTGCGGGCATGCAGATCAGGAAAGCGACCACGTTTCTCCTACCCCACAGCACCTTGTTATGTTCTGGAGTATATCACTAATCCGCTGTATATAGTTTAATTTTCAGTGGACATCTAAGTTTAACGAGTATGTCATTGCTGCACGTGCCACGTGTACGGACAGGGTGGGCTGTCATCCGAGGTCAGCATAACTTTCGTCGCCAGATTTGCTCGAACTCGGAGAAGCTGCCAAATGTCCGTCTCTTCCTTTAATTATTAATCAAATATATCTGAAGGACATACACGCGGTGCCCCCGCTGCACAGTAACGTGTTTTATGCAATTTTAAAGGCATGATGTAAAGAGAGAAAGCTTAGGAAGGTTCCACGTACGTACCGGAAGTCAGGCTGCTGCAGCGAGAGCTCTCGGAGGCAACGATACGACACGCACCGAATGAGTTAGCTGCGTTAGGCGACCAAAGCGGCATGGTTCAGCTATTTCCATCATCTGCAGGCTAACTGTATGACATGAACGCCAAAGGTAGCCAGCCAGCTCCCTTTGGACTTCTGGCCCCTGGCCTCTGGGTTGGATACTTTGCCCAGCCCCTGTCAACCGTGAAAAAGTGATACTACCGCGTGTTTCGTTAATTAATATAGTCAAAAGGAACCGGAGCAACTGGGGTTAAGTCAAGTGGATTCTGTACAGAATGGATAAATTGCACGGTGCATGACCGTACTATATGAACATGTGTTTAAATAGGAATAGGAAAGTGGTGCGTCAAATGTGCTGTCTCAAAAGCTAGAGCCTAATTTGCCGCTCTACTTCAACATTAACTAGTCCATTGCAATAAATTTTGGTTCAGCTCATTTAGATTTGCTTTCAGGGATGCATATCCTCGCTCGTCTTAAATCAAAAACCTCCGCACATGGTTTTGTTACCATGACATGTCATGACATACGCTTTCTTGACAACCATGGCATGTCTGCCCATATTTATTATTCAAACAGCGCGGCTAAGTATTCTCCTATTCACGACCCAACCCCACCCAACGAAGACTAGTCAAACTTGAAATGCTTCCCGGCGAGTACAGCGATTGCTATAAGTAGCACCCCGTCCTCGACGCCCCACAAAGGTAAACCAAAACCGAAACGACAAACTCTGAAACACTTCACGTAAACTCTAGCTTAGCCATGGTGAAGAAGCCTTCCGCCTTTCCCAAGTCCTTGCTCTCCGTTCGTCGCCTCCTCCGGCGAAGCCTCTCGGGGCGGCACTACCGCCGCACGACGTCGGCAACGGCGAGGACTCCGGCCGCACCTCCACAAGACAAGCTGCATGACCAAACAGTAGTGGTCGACGTGGAGGGGTGGCTCATGAGGTCACCGCTGTCCACCTTCCCTTACTTCATGCTCATCGCCGTCGAGGCTGGCAGCTTTCTCCGTGGCCTCCTCCTCCTGCTGCTATACCCGGTTCTTCTGTGCCTCTGCCTCCTCGGCGATGACTTGTACCTCAAGGCCATGGTCATGGTGTCCTTCTTTGGGTTGAGAGAAAAGGAGGTCGTCAGGATTTCCAAAGCTGCCCTGCCCAAGTTCTTCATGGAAGAAGTGGCCATGGAGGGGCTGGAGGCTTTTAAGAAGGCCGGAACGGTGGTCGCAGTGACCACGGCGTTTCCAAGGGTGATGGTGGAGGGGTTCCTAAAAGAGTACCTTGACGTCCATGATGTCGTCGGGAGAGAGATCACCGTGGTGGCCGGACGTTACGTTGGGCACCTCGAGGAGGAGGAGGCAAGCATGGTGAGGGTTGGAGGATTTCTCGAGGAAATGGACGAGATGAAGAGCAAATGTGATGGAGCCGTGGGGCTCGTTATGATGGGCAGCAGACTGCACCACGTTTTTTCTCAATACTGCAAGGTGAGTTTCTGCTTATTACTCCCTCCATACATTAGCAGTTTAAACAAGAAAAATTATTTTTTGCACCACGTAGATCAGAAGTGAGTCTTTTGAATCAGTAGAGTTAATTACATTCTAAAAGACATCGCGCTAGTATTATTTAGGATGGTCAATTGGTCATCATCATAGTGAACTGTGTTTGTTCATTTATTGACAAATTGACACTAGTATATTCGCCTGTTCATAAAGAGGATTAGACAGATACATTGAAAAAAAAAAAAAGAATACCACACTGAATATAGATCACCGATCAGGCACGAATTTATGACCTAGCTGTAGCACTGGCCTGCCGGCCGAGCAAGCAGCTTAACTATTATGCCTCGTATGATTGTGATGCGAACTACAATTTTGCCTCGTATATAGCATATATATATAAAGCGAGTCGTAATTAAACCTTTAGTCCGCATGACATTAGAACCTATTTTTAGTAGCTTGAAATGGCAGTAGAAGCAAGGCATCACAAGTACTCCGATCCCTCCGTTTTTACTCTGTTGTCATTGATTAGGACAAGAAAGTTCAAATTTCTGACGTGAACAAACAAATGAGGAAGTATCATGTTGCAAATTCTGACGTCAACATTGCACAAATGTCATCGATGAATGTTCTGCAAAAAGAACTTGTTGTCGATGTAGTCAGAAAACAGTAGTCACGGTATGTATAGCATAGGGGATATGCTTGATTCACTCAACGAGTTCAGTTGGTGTTTAAGCGTAGGCTTCCGATATTTTTCAAGTGCAAGTAGGCAAGATTTGTTAAACCGGACTTTGAAGATGGCGTGTCGAAAGGAATGAGTAGGCGATGTTTGGTTAGAATTTAGAGTGTAGAGGATAATTTGAGGCTCCAAACGTGAGGCATACATGCAACTTAGTTGAAGTTAGGTGGCAACGACTACCTACCTATGTGTCGTGTGGGGTTAATGTAAGTTCGGTTGTCAAGCAACGGATATACTAGTCTGGTCTTCTTAATAAAGAAAGCAAGTGTATATATATTTTTTTCTAGTTTACAGTATTTTAATATTAGTTTATTGCATCTCGTAAATGGGACAGGTGAAAACGAAACTATGGAACCATATGTTTGGGTCTTATCCAAAATCCAATACTTACATTTCGGTTTCCCAGCTATATACTTGTCTGCATGGATGTACAGTACCTTAACAGTACGTACAATCTGAATATATACAGGAGACCTACGCGCTAACTGAAGCCGACAAGAAGGCGTGGCAGCCGTTGCCGACGGACAAGTACCCCAAGCGTTTGGTCTTCCACGACGGCCGCCTGGCCTTCAAGCCGACGTTCTTCGCCGCCGTCGCCATGTACACCTACCTTCCCTGGGGCATCTTCCTGGCCATCTTCCGCAGTGCTGCGTTCGGCCTACTCCCCTACCGCATCTCCGTCCCGCTGGGCGCGGTCACCGGCATGCGCTCCCGCCTCATCGCCGGGCCGCGCCACGACGCCGCCGCCAAGAAGAGCAAGGCAGCAGAGGGGCGCCTCTACGTCTGCAACCACCGCACTCTCCTGGACCCGATCACCGTGGCGGCCGGGCTGAACAAGCCGGTGACCGCCGTCACGTACAGCGTGAGCCCCGTCTCGGAGCTGATCGCGCCCATCCGCACGGCGCGGCTGACCCGGGACCGGAACGAGGACCGGAGGCGCATGGAGGCGCTGCTCGCGCGCGGCGACCTCGTGGTCTGCCCCGAGGGCACCACCTGCCGCGAGCGGTTCCTGCTGCGGTTCAGCCCGCTGTTCGCGGAGCTCGCTGGCGAGGTGAACCCCGTGGCGCTGGAGACGCGCGTCGACATGTTCTACGGCACGTCCACCAAGCCGGCGGCCAAGTGGATGGACCCCTTCTACTTCATGATGAACTCGCGGCCGGAGTACCGCATCGAGTTCCTGGAACGCGTGGTGACCGCGCCGGCCGAGGGCGAGGAGGGCGGACACGGCCACAGCATCCGAGTGGCCAACCAGGTGCAACTCGTGCTCGCCGAGGCGCTCGGGTACAAGCCCACGCAGCTCACCAGGAAGGACAAGTACATGGTGTTGGCCGGAAATGAAGGTACTGTGAAAGGTGACGCCAAGAAGTAGGAGGCCTGGCTGGTTTCCTTCATTAATTTGGGTTATGTAAATGCTTCCTTTGGGCATGTGGCCGCTGGATTCTTTATTTATTGCTTTGATTTGTTTCTCCTTTTTTTAAGAAAAAAACGAGTCTGTTTGTTGTATATGTGGATACATACACATACAATTTTTATTTTTCAATTTCTATGTGTGGTAAATCTTGTACATGTTGAAATAAAGAAGAAAATCGGGAATGTACGTAGTTTGCATATATTGTCACATTGTGAGGCTGATTAAGCGCATGCTGAGACAAAGAGGGGGAAAATCAGATAATGAAATAGGCAAGTCTGCTAACGCTGGGACTGATGCGAACAGAGGAAATGCAGAGAGTGAAGTAGCACCAGCAGTCTGCTATTCTGAATCCAGCATGCGTGGCAAACAGTAAAGTTTATTGAGAGGGAGCGGAAGCACACATGTACAACTCCACATAACTCAATTCACTTTCCTGAGTCGTTGGTATTAGCAGTAGAGCACATCTCCTCAATCACCTCACCGGCACTTGAGGTCCGGGTTGTCGAGGAGGGATTCCGGCAGCCCCTCCTGCAGGCATGCGATGGGCGGGATGGTCGGCGTCTGCTGCAGTCCGTATGCGCTCCAGCAGAAGGGGTCGTCGACGAGCTCGCCGCTGAAGGGCAGCAGCTCGACCTCGGCCATGGTGATGTTGGTGCAGGGCACGGTGTCGCTGCACGCGAAGTGGATGGGCGCGCTGCGGACGTCGTAGGAGCCCCGGATGTTGGTGTAGGAGACGTCGGTGACGTGCACGGCCGTGGACTGGTTCATGCACCGCTTGTCCAGGCAGTAGTACTGGTCCACTATGATGCAGTTGCGCACGTTCTCCATCAGCACCGTGTCGAAGGTGATGCCGGAGACGGAGCCCATGCCGCCCTGCCACGTCTTGATGCGCACGCCGTTGTCCGAGTTCCGGATCACCGCGTTCCGCACCGTCACGTTCGCCACGCACGCCTGCGAGTTGTGCACGCCCAGGCTGCCGATGCTGCAAAAACCAAGCAACGTACGTATGAGGCATGGGTTTCAGAACACCTATATAAATAGTGCACGCAATAGGTACCTTTAATTTCCCAAAAGGAAGAAAAATAATGAGGTGACAGTCAGATTCAGGGCATCTCATGTGTACTAAAATTCTACTGCAACACATATTCTCATCTTGTGAGTTGTGACCGTGTCGAGTACAAACAAAATTTGGCGTATGTGTCTAATCTAGGACGACGAATCACAATGCAGAAGAAGACGAGCGGAAGCTAAGCTGATACTATCACGCATTTACATGTCTTGGATGATTCTGGCCCCTTTCTGGTTTCTTCCTGAGCCTCATATCACGGTAGCACCAAAAATTTGAATCTTTTTTGAGTTTTCAATTTTCCTATTCTAGTACAATTCGAGTAGGAATACAATTGAAAAATAGAGCTTAAAACAAAGAAAAGAGTAGACATGCTTTTGATTTAATTAATCTTTTCTCTCAAACATGGCACTGGCAGCACAAATGAAAGTGCAAAAACAGAGGAAGACAACGGGTTTACCTGATGCCATGTCCAGGTCCGCAAGTTACATTCTGTATGTCCACGTCATAGCTCCCGGTCCCAATTGAGATGCAGTCATCACCTACACAAGAGCAAATTATGTTCAGTTGCCAACACGCCACGAAATTTACAGAAATTAAGCCAAACCTTGCTGCAGCGAAATGTGTTCGCAGCGGTTACCCACCGTTGCTGATCTTCGAGTTGTAGATTGCGACGCGCTCGGTGTTCTCGACGTGGATGCCGTCGGTGTTGGGGCTGTTCGCCGGCGAGCTGATGTACAGCCCGTCGACGCGCACGTCGCTGCAGCCGTCGAACCGGAAGTGGAACTCTGGGCTGTTCTCCACCCGCAGGCCCTCCACCACCAGGTTCCGGCTCATGAAGAACCTCACCAGCTGCGCGCGCAAACCAAGGCGTAATTAAGCAATCTCGCTCCACAATTCCATGATGATGATGATGATGATGCAGAGAAAGGACGACGACACGTCGCTACATACCGTGGGGCTGTCGCACGGGCCGCGCAGTGTGGACCCATTCGGACCCTGCAGAGATTTTGGGCACGGAGCTCGTGACGCTATGTTGTGTGATGTCAATTGGAAGGAAAAGGCGTTGAAACAATTGATTGGTTGCGGAATGCCAGTGTCAGGCGTACCCTGTGAGGCTTGCAGGGGAGGTTCCACCAGTTCTCGCCGTTGCCCTCGATCGTGCCGGCGCCGCGCAGCGTCAGGCCGTCGAGGTTGGCGAAGACCAGCCACTGCCGCCGGTTGTCCGACGCCGGCCAGCAGTCCGGCCCGTCGGGAGGCATCAGCACGCCGTCCAACTGCACGACGCGGCATTGGCATGTTCAGTCAGTTTGGACCCAAGACATGAGTGAATTAGAGACCATGGTGCTGGGAATGGATGGATACAAGCATTGTTTGTTACCTGGAAAGTGAGGCCGGGCTTGCACGGGCCGGAGAATGTGGTGGTGGTGATGGTGAACGTGCCGTCGGACGGCACCAGCAGCACTGCCGACTCGGCGTCGCAGGCCGCCCTCCACGCCTCCCGGAACGCCTGCGTGTCGTCCGTCGTGCCGTCACCCACGGCGCCGTACGACCGGACGTCGAACACGCACGGCTCGGCCGGCTGCACGGGGGTGGCAGGGTCGGAGGGCACAGTGCCCGGCGGTGGCGGCCGCGCCACCGGCTGGGTGTCGTCGTCCACGGGCGGCGGAACCGCCGGGGACGACACCACAGTGCCCCCCTTGCTGCCGCCCCTGTTCCGGCCACCGCTGCTGCCGTGCGACGGCTTCTTGTGGTAGTGGCTTCTGCCGCTGACGCCGTAACCGCAGAACGCCACCGCTATCAACGGCACAAAGAGCAGCCTAATTGCAACACCCATGGTCAAGGCAAAGCTCTGCTTCAAGAAACAGGGGAGAGCCTGGTGTGTGCTTGCTGTGACTGTGAATGTGGGTAGGAAGGAGGGAACTAACGGGAAATGCAATGCAACGGCGAGGCTAAAACGAAAACTGTTGCAATGCCAATGCGAGAGTGTGCTTTTCAGTGTGGTCTCACGATGGCCTTTTGGTATGGTTGCGAGGGGTTGGAGGTTGCGGCGTCCTCTGCGCACTTATGCTAGCTCGGGTGGAGACGAATGGAGCTAGAGGCCACGACCAGGGAGACACTTGTCAAGAGCGCAGCGCAGGCAATGAGATCGGTGCCGTCTGGGGTGGTGTGGAGTCTACTACGGGCTCATCTCGCCGCCTATCGTTTTCGTCACATGAATCTTTGCAGGCAGCAGGTCTCGTCAAAACATGAGCATGTGTATGTAGTGTGCAAGTAGTATAATTGACAGGAACAGAGGAAAGGGATGAGGGTTCAAATCGAACTGCGTCAGGCTTTAGCTGCCTCCTCTGCCATGATAATGTAGAAAAACAGATGGAACTGCAGTTGAATTTTCTGTGGTATGTATATATACTAGTTCTGGTAATTCTGAAATTATAATGGAACTGACCATCTGTAAAGACCACACAAATTTTTGGCTGCAGAGAGTTATCTCAACCATTTTTGTTTACTCGTCCACCGAAAATAAAATAGAACATTAACTGGTTCATCGCAAAGCTCTCTGCAGCTGGAACTAAATAGCTAAATACCGAAAATATTACCATTGCAAAGTTCTCCGTAATATTGTACCTAGCTATTTACCATAAATTTTGGCTGCATAGAGTTATCTCAACCATCTTTGTGAAAGGTGACTTCAACTGGGAGGTTTCAATTACATTTCTTCTGCATCTTTTAGTTTTATTTATCATTAGTACATTAAAGTTCAAGATGTGCGCCAAATCCCAATGCCTGAATTCGCACAAACAATGAGGCAATGGTTGTGATCAGAGATATCATGGGGGGACAAGGATGCAAACAAATATATAAACTGTTGTGTTTGTTTGCCTCCCTGCACACTAAGGCCAGTCTCAGTGGACATCTTTCATCTCACACTTTCCAAAGTGACACATCAGCTTTGTGGTCTTATTCAGTGAAATGAAATTGCATCTCTCAGTTTTCATTTCATAGTTTCATAGATTTGTCAAAATATTAAATTATTGCTAGGTGGCACTCATTTGTTGGTTAAAGTCTTTGGAGATAAAATGAAAGACTCTCAGTCCACTTTCTTTTGCCTTTCATCATGTCGGAAACAACGCCTCCATCCTTTCATGGAGATGAAAGGATCTCCCTTCTTTCATAATAAATTTCTTGCCATGTCGCTAGTTTTGTTGATGTGACACCTAATTAAATGCAAATGAAAGAGCCATTGAGAATGGCCTAATAAAGTGAAAAAAAATAGCGTAATTGTCTCTCTTGCATGTCTTGCTTGGACATGAATGATAAACTATTGTCACAATGATGTCAATCGCGGGCAGAGATCAGCTCACGGTTGCACAGGAGATGGTCATTTAAATGAGAATGTTCCAATGACTCGCAGCTCACAAGCTGTTGTCCTTTTCGTCCTCACTGAGTTTGTGATCTCTCAGTGGCCACTAAAATTGAGATGTGCAGGGTCACAGGTCTAGGAAACCAAAAAGTTGTCAATTATAAGCGTCTGTTTGGTCTTTAGCTTTGATTGGAGGCTTGGAGCAAGCATTCTCCTGGCTCAACCAGATTATGTAAATATATATTCAATTCAAATGTTCGTTGGAGTGCGTGAATTTGTACTTAAAGTATGCTAAAACTGGACATGGACAAATTATCCTCTCGTCATATAGTCTAGCGTTTACGACACAAAATAGCGTCGTAGAGTGAGGCTGTACATTTAAGTAGTTACCAGGCTTTTGTAGTACCGTCGATCAATATGTCCAGAGCGTATCTTGTTAGATCTCGACCGCGAATCGTTTTCATGGTTACAAATGGGCTCAGAATGCCGGGACCACTTCGTCGCATCCGTGCACTCCCGTGACTGAGGTAACCGGCTCTAGAAGCTTCATGCTGTTGTTATTTTGCCAAAAGGAAATTTAAATGTGCTTGGTTAGTGAACTGAAGTGATCACGGGTTAGTGGGAACCATCGTTGGCACAAACTGTTCGAGTAATTTGCCATGGATTTGTCAGCTTAAACTCAGTCAGGTCTAACAAGCCTTTTATCGGCAAATGTTGTTGAGCAAGGTATTTCTACCGAGCAGAACAGTTCTAATTAGAGTAGCCCAACAAGGAATAAGTTGGTTGATGAGGGTGACCAACCTGTACCGAAATTCGGATTGGTAGTTGGGATTTTGCAGGGCCGAGAAACACATGACACAAGTATTGATATCTCCATCAGAGAGCAATTAACATGATGATCAACATGCCTCATTAACAATCAGAGGGTTCCTGCCGTTGGGCCCGTGGACCACGAGCTCTACGTGAGCGAACGAACATGAATGGGAACGCGCAATGGGAACGCGCAGGGCAGCACGAAAGCTGAAGCCGGCGCTGAACAGGCAGGTGAACTGGTGGCACAAACCATTCCCTTCCCGTGCGTACAATGATCGACCACAGGAAAAGGCGGCACGCAGCGTTGCCGATCGGCGAGTGGGGCAGGCAGTCGGTTGGTCGTTGGAAAGCGGAACGCACGGAGAGGAGAGCAGAGCTGGGAATGGGTGGCCGTGAGGCGCCCCGCGCGAGGTCGGGGCGAGGCCCGTGAGCGCGGCCTTTGTTGCGTAGCGCGCCAGATGTGCGGCTGCCCGCGCGCGCACGGGGCCGGACCAGGAGAGTGGCTCATGGCGCCTGCAGCTGCCGCGATGGAGCCTTGACTCCGACGACCGACCGGCAGAGGCGGACAAGGGAGAATGGAATGAAAAAAAAGGCTGCGGGGTCACGGCCAGGCTCACGGGCGGATGGAATTCCCACCGCCACTGCTGCTTTTGCGGTGCGGCTCATATAGTACCGCCGCCTGTTGGTGCCTGCCCCTGCCTGCGCGCGACACCTAAACTTACCTGGGTGGGACTTGGCCCTTAGGGCATACGTGTGCATTTACATTGACATAAAGAGACAATAGCATTTTAACCATAATTCTAGACTTTAATTGTATTTTCACCATCGATTTTCAAATTTTACAAGATCACCATTGATTGCTTTCCGATTTTGCAAGATCACCATTGATATTTTGAAAACTGATGGTAAAATTGCAAAACTATTTTGCAAGATCACCGTTGCTTTTCGAAAACTGATGATAAAATCGCAAAATCTAAAAATCAATGATGAAAACGCAATTAGAGTCTGAAAGAATAGTTGTTTTGCAATTGCCCCTTGACATAAAGGCTCGCTTTTCAAACGGCTTCTTAACTGACTTTTGGTCCAGGCTTATTAAGAGCACAAACTAAAAGTGTTTTCACTTAACATACCAAAAGTGCTTCTCCAAAGAAACTATAGAATAGAGAAGCAAAACTCTGGCTTAGGATAGGTACAACGCTACACGTAGACAGTCTTATATGTCGTCTCATGCAACGCCACGTAGAATTTTTGATGAGGTGAAAAAGAGAGAGTGAGGAAAAAGAAATAGACGGTTGTTTCGCGAAACAACCACCTCAAACGCTAAAATTTAGGAGTATGAAACGACTTACACACCATTGTACAAGTTGTAGTTACCATGCAACTCATAAACATTCATTTTTTCATCCATAAATTAAAAGAAGATGCAATTACTATAAGACAACTAAAACAACCATCCATTGTATGTGTTGTCTCGTAAATCGTCTTATAATTACGTGTGCATGAAACCACCAATGAAACAACACCTTTGTACCTGCCCTTATCCGGCATATCCTCCTACCAAAATATAAAGTATCACAAAAATTTCCACATTGCCACTCGGAAATACTAAATATTAATATTTTACTAGAGCTTCAGAAAGAGCTCCTTCACTAGATATAAGCCAGAACAAAGTTTGTCTTAACAAGAGTTAAAGGACCTACCAAACAGGACCTAAAACTTACTTCCGTCTTACTTAGAATGCTAGGATCACCATCAATTTACTAAGCCTTCCCTTTCAGATTACCTGTTGTTTTAGTTATGTTTTTGGTGTCCAAGTTCATAGTATCTTTTGTGCACCTAAATAAGTTTTTTTTTTAAAAAAGTAAATATCTCAGTGTGTTTACCAAGAAATTATTAGGCATCATGCCTGGTGAAGGAGCACTGGTGCATTGCCTAAATCAGATATGACAT
Organism: Eragrostis curvula; assembly: GCA_007726485.1. NCBI lineage: Eukaryota > Viridiplantae > Streptophyta > Magnoliopsida > Poales > Poaceae > Eragrostis > Eragrostis curvula. Next base: position 18,726,788 of record CM017445.1, read on the forward strand.
TTGACTTGCGAGAGAGCACCTGAAAAGAACTTGATATAGAAAATCCAGAAAAAAAAAAATTAAGGGGTCAAGATTTCATACACCCACATGTTACAACCATGTCTACATAGTCATGCAGGCTGTGTCAAAAAATAAAAATAATTCCAAAATATTTCCGTGCATGAATTAGGAAAGAAAAGAAAAAGGAGATAAGCCTCATCTCTTGCAATACTTTGTTTAGAATGGCGCATAAATCAACATTATTGGGTGAGAAAACTTACTGGTACTGTCTTTGAACATAAATATACCACTTTTTTGTGGGTATAAATATACCTTTTAGAACAACTTGAAAGGCACAAAACATCGAAGCATGACATAAGTACTGGAAATGTGTAAAAGACTCGCTTGTATTTATTTTCATTGCACCACAAAAGATCTCACAGCAGTTATCAAACAAGTGAGATAAAGTCAAATATGTACATAAAAACATCATGAATAGAGTAAAGAAGAGTAGAAGAGAAAACAACGGAGCTGAGGGAACACAACTGCAGAACTCCAAGCTAGTATCAAGCCTACATAGTAAATAGACCCATAATTAAGAAACAACAGAAAGAAATCAGACAAAGTGAGACAGGTATGTAGAATGAAACAATTAGCCAAAATCAAAATAAGGTTGGCAAAAAAAAAAAACAGATGACCACAAGAACACACGCAATGACTATGAAGTTGTCTCAACCAGGCGGACCGAGCGCGGGAGTAAAAACTCGGCAAAGATGGGAAAGTGCGAGGATGGATAAACACCGTCTATATTGTCATTTATGACTTCACAGAGTGCAGGAACGAGTGGGCGTCCTCTAAATAGGATCCAATCAATATGTAAGTCCTGAGTCTGTCGATCCCAACAGAGACAAAGGGCTCTAAATATTAATTTAAGAAATTCGAGAGCACCTTGTTTCTCCCCTGCAACAAAGCATTATTTTGTTAGATTGCTAAAACAAATACTAGGATGACCAACATGAAAATTGAAACATTGGCAGATATAACTAACAAGGTTAACAAGGTCATTAGTTACCATAGCTACACATGGAGCGTAAGTAATCACAGATAAATAACATGATGTAGAATAATGAAATACTGTTGGATAAATGAAGGCTATAAAACTAAACTTTGATTATCTCCTCATGATATATCGAATAAACAATCGAGTAGCATATTCAAGCTATTCTCCTTTCAATTTCTGTTTCTATTTATAAAATGCAAAGCGTCTCAGTATGAAGTTGCTGCTGAAAATTCAATAATTGGGTAAAAGCAAGTAATACTAAGTATGAAGTTCCTCGTACAACCACATAATTTACTGTTACTACAAAACCTCATAAAACCATGTAAACGACAAAGGCTGCAATCATTCTCTTTGTGCAACTGAAACTTGGAAAAAAGAGTATAGATGAATTATCAGAAGAACCTTTAAATCCATGATATGTGTGTATTAAAGAAACATTTTTTCGCACACGAGCATTTGGCCAAGCATCTCTCATGTCACCCACAACACCATGTTCCCTGTAAGAACACCACAAGGAATAGTGTTAACATACTGTAGGAAATTTCTCAGGTAATACTAAGAAAATACAGCATCAGTAAATGACACTTACAAGTCACCTCCGTATAAAATATTGTATTTAGAATGTGGTTCTTTGGGTTTTGGTGCACTTATTTATGGACACGATTAAGCTGTTCAAATGACTTTCTAAAGCTCAAGTCAAATAACAATACTCATTCACCCAAAACCAAGGTGTATTTTGAATCATATTGAATACATTCTTAAGTGCCAAAGCATTTTTGAACAGCAAATTCTAACCATCCACTTGATAATTCTGTCATCTGGTATTGATTTTTCCTACTTCCATATGTCATCAAAACATCTGCGTCTTATCCAACAGTCCTTTGGACTGATATACTCTGCACTAGGAAACTGTAAACTTCCGGTGTTTTCAGAATAATAGTGGATATTCAGAAGTTATATGATATCGCAAGTTCTGATGTTTTAAAAGTTAAAATCTCAAGTACAATCTTCAGATAAAAACAGAACATATAAATCTTGTTGAAAAAAATATCAGACATACCTAGGCTACTGTTAAAAAATATACTGAAAATGCCATATACTACGGTGCTATTTCAAGCTGCACAATCACAAGCTAAAAGTATGTTGGACCCAATGGCGCAACTTTGTAGGAACACAAACTTTTATTACACAAACATGAGTTTTGTGTGCGCTAGTGGTGGTTGAGGTTAACAAGTGCTGAAAGTAGACGCAAGTTACAAAACATGATCATAATAGTGAAGAATGTGAGGTTGAATTTGAGAAGAGGTGAAATAGCATTGATAAAATTTCCAGTCTATACATCTGTAATCATAATAAGAAATAACTGTCTTAATTGCATCAAAATTATGACCGTCTATATACCTTGATCTGCCAAGTAAAAACCGCCCGGTCATAGATTCCTTTTGTGTGTTGAAGCCTCCACAATAGATAACAGGCAAATTGGGTGGCAGAGATGCTATATGTTGCCATGTAAGCAAAGCACTTCTTCGACGAGCACGAGGGCTAATTTCATCAAGATTTGTATTGACAATCTGGAAACTGAATCCAGGTGGTTCTACTCTTTTGAGTTGAAACGTGTGTACAGCATGTTAAGGCAACAGACAATCTTTAGTGCAAACAAGGGACTGTGAAAAATGGTAGAACAATAAAATATCAGAACAGCATTGCGCTAAGGATATTGCCCAAGTAGCAATGCAAGGTGCAGTTGCTCCCCATGAAATGCTTCCTGGCACTGATGGGGATTCTGATAACCAAAAGGTGCCGCCTTCAGTAAGTTCCACCTTCATCAAATGCATAGCAGTTCAGCTCATCTAGGAATAGAGTTATTATTTATGCTTCCATATTAGAATTATAAAAGCAAGATGGTGATGTTTTTGAAATAAAAACGAGATAAGAAAAAATACTGTACAGAATGAATAGCCAGGAATGTCAAACCTTCTCTTTCTCGTAAAATATAGTGCAGTATTCATCAGTGGTGTCCTGTGAGCCTTTTCTTGAAATTCCAAACTGTTCGTAACCTGGATGAGAGCAAGATCTTGGCCATTCAGAGGTTAACTAAATCAAATGCTACCTATTTTAAATTTACAACATCATTCTCAGAAACTCATATCAACCTTTAACAGACAACGTAAAATAGTGTTTGTTTACGGATTATGGAGAGCACGGGACTTTTCTTGCTTGTGCCATGTTGTGGACTCCTTCAGAAATAAATATCAACGCAAGAAGAAGAGTCCGATATCTGTTAGTGGCTAGGATTTCGTTCAGTTGTTTAAATAATAAAAACCGGATAGGACTCTATTAGCCGGCTGATTCTTAGGAGATTTGTTAGCAGATTAGTTTAGCTGCACCTTATACAAGTGCAGGAGTCGGACAGTTTAGGTTAAGCAGAGATTGATCTCCAAACTCAGAGCCTCCTAGGGAGGGCGAGCTAGGTAATCTGCTCCTGCTTGTAATCGTTCAACAGTTAATCAATTCAGTTCCTAGTAGTCCATATCATCTTGGTATCAGACTACTGATCCTGCACCTAATCGCTTCCACATCCCTTGTTCAGATTACGTTGCCGCCAAACCCATCGCTCCACCGCCACAATGAGTGCCGACGGCAAGAAACCCGACGCCGCCGCTACCACAGAAGACGCAGACGGCAACGCCTTCGTCAAGGTCGCCGACTTGGAGACGATCGTGGAAAAGATGATCAAGAAGATGAACGAGTTGGGCTCCAAGATCGACGCCGAGGCTGCCGCATCCAAGCAGGAGAACGCACGGCTCGCGGCCTCCATCAGCAATGTCCAGAGTCAACTCCTCGAGAAGCAAGGGCGCTTCGACAACTCATCGGGCTCCTCCAACGCACCACCGCCGACAACTCGTCGGGCACCTCCAATGCACAACTCTAATGGTGGTCGATCGCTTTTCCAAGATGGCGCTCACGGTGGCTCAAGCTTTCTTCGACCACATCGTCAAGCTCCATGGTTTCCCCTGCTCCATCGTCAGTGATCGGGATCCCGTCTTCACCAGCAACCTGTGGCGTGAGCTGTTTGACCTCGCCGGTGTCAAGCTCCGCCTCAGCTCGGTGTTCCGGCCTCAAACCGATGGTCAGTCTGAAGTGACCAATCGCGTTTTGGGGGTGTACCTGCGTTGCCTGGCGGGTGATCGACCGCGCAGCTGGTTGAGGTGGCTTCCGTGGGCTGAGTACTGCTACAACACATCGTACCAGTCCGCGTTGCAGACCACTCCGTTCCGCGTCGTCTTCGGTCGTGACCCGCCCACCATGATGATGTACCAGCCAGGCCTGGCTCGGGTGGTCATGCTTGACAAACAGCTGCAGAATCGTGATGAGTTCTTGGCGGACACGCGGGAACGTCTTCTCCAAGCCCAGGACTATATGAAGGCGGCGCATGACAAGGCACATCGTGAGGTTGAGTTCGAGGTGGGGGAATGGGCATGGCTTCGCCTTCATCAACGTTCTGCAGCAGCCATCACCGCCAAGACCAATAACAAACTGGCACCGCGCTTCTACGGCTCTTTCAAGGTGCTGGAACGTATTGGCGCGGTGGCATATCGTCTGCAATTGCCAGCAAAAGCCCGCATTCATGATGTCTTTCATGTGGTATTCCAGAAGAAGTACAATGGCGACGTGCCAACAGAGGTGGTGGCTTTGCCTCATGTGGTGAATGGTCGAACTGTGCCAATGCCGGAGAAGGTGGTGAGGGCTAAGCCTAACAAGGCGTCCTGGGACTTGCTCGTGCAATGGGTGGGTCGTAGCCCTGCTGATGCTACATGGGAGCCGCTGGATGATTTCAAAGCTCACTATCCTGAATTCAAGCTCGAGGACGAGCTTTTTCGCGAGGAGGGGGGAAGTGTTGTGGACTCCTTCAGAAATAAATATCAACGCAAGAAGAACAGTCTGATATCTGTTAGTGGCTAGGATTTCGTTCAGTTGTTTAAATAATAAAAGCCGGATAGGACTCTGTTAGCCGGCTGATTCTTAGGAGATTTGTTAGCAGATTAGTTTAGCTGCACCTTATATAAGTGCAGGAGTCGGACAGTTTAGGTTAAGCAGAGATTGATCTCCAAACTCAGAGCCTCCTAGGGAGGGCGAGCTAGGTAATCTGCTCCTGCTTGTAATCGTTCATCAGTTAATCAATTTTGTTCCTAGTAGTCCATAGCATGCCATGGATGATGGACAGGGAAACATTATTTAGGTTTCAGTCGTCTCATCTGCTTATGACAATGGGTACCCATTGTCATGAACATCCAAGGAGGTTACAAATCTATGAAAATGTGATCAGAAGGTCTCAAACATTTATAAATCACCAGGAACCAGGAAACAATTCAGACAAATAAGATATTACCAATGTGTGAAGGCTTCTTAATGATCCAAACTTGCAGACCAATATTGCTCAGGATTTATGGTGACTAGATGCCCTAAGCCTCTAGGCTCTAAATTTACTTGGGAAATTTTAAAGAACACAAGGCTGGATGGAAATAAAATTTTCATCCAGATGAACAATGATTTTATTCTGGATTTGATATCTACTGGTAGGCCAACTATGCTCATACCTTCTCTGGATCCTCAAAGATTTTCTTCCCTAAACGAAAAATAAGATGTAGTTCTGTTTTACTATAAGGAGTCCCGAAAAAAGCACAAGAGCTCTAGACTCGTTTTCCTCCCTTTTCTTATAAGCCATCGGCAATCCAGCAGTGTATCGGTGACTACGACTCTATTGGCAGAAACAAGTCACCCAGTAGTAATAGTAGACATTGACAGTTAATCATGTTAGACAAGTATCCAGCTGTATCTTTTTTACATGGTGGAAGCTATACGAGGTCATTATTCCACGTGAGATCTGTAGAATTTAACACTATCAAGATTCTAGGTATGCCTTGATGGAAAAAAGACACTATAAGGCATAATCCTTGGTTGACATGTGATAGTATTCCTTTTCTAAGAAAGTAGAAGTATTCATGTCTTGTTATCAAATAAGGTTTTCTTGGGTACCTGCGAGGCCAAATCATTATTTTTTTGAAGGCACCTCATACTATTTGACACTTAACTAGCACCTTGATGACTTAATTAATTGTAGCGGTGGCTTGACCAATTCATTCTAGAAATAAATTTCCACCCGTTCCTAATAAGCTAAAGTGTTGATATTAAAATCTTTGTTTCTGCAAATCGAGCAGAGGAGGTTTATCCTCATGAATTATTATTCTTGCGAGATTTAACCACTTATAGCTTGGAAAGGTTTCATCACCCTTTCTGAAACAAAACTAATGCAAGTACTGTAATAATCAAAGCTATAGTATTATCAAGCAATGCCCATGCCAGCATCCAGAAATCAGTATAATCGAAGTTATAGAAAAGCAGTGTTTGTGTGCACAGCAGGCAAATACCTGGCAAGCACTGTTGCAGGTAGTCCAGTTGCCACCTCAACCCTGCATATCAAAGCCACAAACGAAAGGTAAAACCAATTAAATTCAAAGGAGGAAAAGAGAAATTACGAATGCATACAGTGATCACCTATAGAAAGAATTAGCAACTCTGCAACTGTGCAGCAATAGAGCTCAAAATGTAGAACACCAATCACCAATAGAACCAAATTATGCATCAAATTCGTAGACTTAATCAAATGAAACAAACCAAACAATTCTTAGAGAAACTAGCAGTTGCCAATTCAAGTACATTTTTTTACCGCGAATTTATAGATGTTTATTAACCAAAAAAAAAACATTGCTTAATCAAATGACCGGTAGAACCAAGTGATGCATCCCAAATTTATTCCAAACTATTCGGGAAAAGGGAAACTGACTTAATCGAATGAAGCAAACTAAGCAGTTCCTACATACTGTAGTAATTCGAGCCAAATCTGTGCCGCGATTTTATATTTTTATTAACAAATAACATTGCTTTGTTTCGTGCCAGGCCTGCAGCTGTACTACTCGTATCCAACAACAGTATATACACCAAATCAACATCTAGCAGCGCATCTGAACCAAATCAATTGACGATAGCTGGAATCTCAAGCTCCCAAGCTTTGTTAGCTGCATCGTACGTATCGCCACTCACCTTGCTGGGTGCAGAGGATGGTGGGGGAATAGCTGGTGATGACGCTGACGCAGATATCCCGGCGCTTCTCCCAGCTGTTGGGACTCTCGCTCGGCTGCTCGCCTTCGTGAAGGTTCAGCGTCATCACAGTGATCGACAGGCTCGTCATCCCCTCTTCTCTTGCTTCGCCTCACCGCCGCTAGCCAAAGTTCCGGCAGCCGGCGCTGTTCTCAGGACTCCCCTGCCAGAAGTAGGGAGGCGATGGCGGGTGCCTGTGCTAATCGGAGAGGGCAGGCGTGGAGATCGCTGGCGATCTGCCAGAGTTGGTGAAGATTTGGGGGGGAAGTGGGGAGAAGGTGACCTTTGGAATTTGGACCGCTGTCTCTTCGATTCTTTACCTTTTCCCCTTTTTTCGTCGGATATTTTTCCTTTTGGCCCCTCATTTGTAGACTAGACTAAACTCCGTTTGAACACGCAATTTCTCTCAAATCTCGTTCCTCTTTCTTCTTTTTTTTTTTTTGAGGGAATTGTCCGTTTTCTTTAATGGAGTTCTTTGGCTTGAAGCATGTAGAAAATATCAACAATTTATTACTTCCGCCATATTGTTTTTCCTATCCTTGAACAACGGAAATTTTGTCCGCGAGACACTGCTAAATGCTTACATCTCTTCTTTTGGTTTCATAGACATTGAGAAAATGCAACATTTGTTTATAGGACACCGTGGTAGAAGAAGTGACTTTTTTCAACTTTTCTTATCTCGATGCACAAAATACATTTCAACTTAAAATTTGACACAAGCATACATTAATTATTCTTATGTAATTTTTTTCATATTTATTGTGATTGTTTGCATAACTTTTTAACTAAGAAAATATTTATTTTTAAAATCACATTATGCAAACAATCGACAAAAAATAAAGAAAAAATAACATGGATAGAAAATGCAACTATGTACCTTTGTGTCAAATTTAATGTTACAATGTATTTTATGCATTAAGATAAAAAAAATGAAAATATTCACTTCTTTTGCTATAGTGTTCTGTAGACAAATGTCGCGTTTTCTCGGTGTCTATAAAACCAAATGAAGAGATGCAATGAATTAGTACTAAACACCTGTTGACGGTGCAATTTGACCGATTTTACACCTTCAACACCGCCAATAAAAGCCATCAATCAAGGATAAAATAAACATTCTTTTATAAATAATGGCTTTTCACGAGTTTTGGTGAGATATTTGATGCAGGAAGGAAATACGACGAAAATCATAAAGAAATGGAGGAAAAGTACACCGACCGGCCCGATCATAGGCCGGCCGGCCTACTCAGGCTCCACCTGCAACCAAGCTTCTCCCAGCAAGGCCTCCACTGATCCCCCACGTCCAAATGAAGGCCCAACCTAACAGGAAACAACCGACTTATCAAAACATGGGCTGTTGGGCCTAAACTTGAAGGCCACGCGAACTCTGCCGCCTCCACGAAGCAACCGACCATCCAACCGCCATCAGGAAGCAATCTGGGACATCTAGGACAAAGGCGGTGGCGAACCGCCACAATGGGCGGCCGGCCGGCCCCCCCTCTAGGCCGGCCGGCCTGCCTTGGCGCTCCCGCCACTCCATCCTCCGCTATAAGACACCCCCTGTCCTAAGGACCCTATAAATACTCCTCACCTGCTCCGGAACAACTCGCACCTTGATACATACTTCATTTAGTTTCTTTTAGTAGCGAAGCGCTGCTATAGTGTAGTGAGTGAGTGAGAGGGAAGGAGAGTCGGAGTTCTCGGAGGATGTCGAGGCTCTGCTTCTACTTCACCTCGGGTATGCTTCCTGCCTGGGAGTAGTCTACTACGTCTTCCAGGGCGGGCGACATGTAAGGATATTATTGGTCGGATAATGAAGTAAGGTATTCTGCTCTATTCATTTGTGGGTTTCAGGTATATAGTAAGTATTTATTTATTTATTTACTTACTATGTTGACTAGCTTATTGATGTCTCGCTAGTTGTAATGATGGGTGTAAACGTGGTGTTTAGACCTAGAGTTATCCCTGATCTCCCCGTAACCCCACGGAGGACGGTAGCTACACGTGTGACAGGCGTGTTCAGGCCTTTGCAATCCGCCACGTCCAGGTTATCGAGATGGTAGGGTCTTAATTATAGCACGTAGGTCGTCAGTATGTCGGGCCTAATTCTCGGGTTGTCTGCTGAAGGAATGCGTGTGCCCGAAATGAATGATAGAGTAAGGATCTTACCAAGTTATCCAGCTACATAATTCCTTAGCATTAGATTGCCTGGCCAGAAGACTCTTTTATTTATTGCTGCATTCACTAGTACCTCTGTGTGCCACCTTTTTCGGATAATTTGCTAGGATTAGAGTATCTTTTACACTGTTCGTTCCTTGTGGATTCGATACCTTAGGAATACTCCTGAGTGGAAGCTACATCGGTATCCGTACACTTGCGGATTAATTTCTGTTAGGCCATAGGACTGCCAACAACACCTTACGTTGGTAACAAAGAAAAAGTTAGAGATTATCTTACTGTAAATTATATTGAAAACTGTGTCATAAATCTACACTTCATACTGATTCGCAAAGATAGATTTCTACTCCCTCCGTATTGACTTTTGTAAGCTTCATGGCCATTGGAGTTGGAAACCCCAAGGTATGAATGTTTTGGTGGATGGATGAGAACCATGCATGTGACTAACATATTCTTTAAGTATCTTATCCTTAGGTCACATGGAAGCGAGTACGACACAAACCAACCTCTTACCTCAAATCAAGGATGATTGGTTGCCTCGTCAACTTATGGACGGACTTGATGGAGTCACGGTCGAGGAGATGGATCAAGGCTAAGGACATGCTAGACTCAAGCAAGTGTTGACTTGGTTAGATGATTAGCTTGAGTCTATAGGAAAATCCGGACTATCAAGAAGGTTCGAGTTGGTACTCTTCGGTAAACACTAGTGTAGAGATCGTTTGGATGCATGGTGTGTCTCTCAGGCGCTAAGGTTGCAGAGGAAGAGTGCAGGAACCAAGGAAGAAGGTGTTGGAAGCAAGGATCGAAGGAGAAGATCAAGTTCCAGCTGAAGGAGAAGCCACCGTATGATACAGTGCCAGTCACCATATGATACGGTGACTGCAGGAAGAAGATCAGTGAAGATCATCTCAGCAGAAGTTACAGGAGAAGCAGTCACCGTATGATACGGTGGTAGTCAGCGTATGATACGGTGACTATGGACAGAAAAATCCAGAGAAAGGAGTCACTGGTAGAGTTACCGTATTATGGCCACCGTATGATACGGTGAGTCACCGTATGGTTTCCAGGGGAACTGCAAAATCGACGAAGTTGAAGAGAAGAAGGAAAAAGAGTCACCGTATGAGTCACCGTATGATACGGTGACTACGGACAGAAAAATCCAGTGAAAGGAGAGTCACTGGTAGAGTCACCGTATGGTTTCCAGGGGAAGTACAATTTGGAAGAGTTGCTGAAGCTGGAAAGAAGTAGTCACCGTATGATACGGTGACTAAGAGGACAGTGCCTCTCGCAGGAAAATGAAGTCCGAGTCGACCGTTGGATAGTCACCGTATGATACGGTGACTCTAGTCACCGTATGATATGGTGACCAGAGAAATCTGGGCAGTTTTGTTGCAACGGCTAGTTTCGTGGGTGGAGCCTATAAATAGCTGGTTGCTTGCCTCTTTGAGGTGCTCTTGGACAGTCCAAAGGTGGGGAGGTGCTGTCAAGAAGCCAAGTGAAGGAAGAAGAAGCACTTTGAGGGATTTGAATGATCTAAGTGCTTGAGAAGAGTGACACCATGTGCATCCTATGATCTCTAGGCTAGTGAGTGCTTGAGAGGGCTGACTTGGGTTGTTACTCTTGGTCTATGGCAAGACCTAGACCGGATAGGCGTTGGTGGTGAGCTTGCCAAGAGTGTGGAAGCCGTCGCAAGTTTGTACACGGCCTTTGGGCTTCTCGTGTGAAGGAATCTACGTGAAGAGAGCGCCCTTTGGACCGCATCACGTGCAGATCCTTACCTTCGGAAGAGCATCCGGAGTTGCCGGCGGGACGTGCCCACGTCTTCACTCGGAGGGTGAAGAATGCTCTAGAAGGGATCTCCATCGAGCGGAGGGAGGGATCGAGACTCTGGCGGGAGTGACCCAACGTGGAATAGGGGGAGGCGCCATCCTCCCGATACCACGGGAAAAATCATGAGCATTTCTATCCCTTTCTCTTTACTACTTGCATTTACTTATTGCCTCTATCTTGCTTGCTAGTAGTACTTGACATTGCCTTGTTTATTTGTTGCTCTAGTTATTCCCTTGGTTCATCCATATGCTCTCTAGTTACTTCTATCATATGGTTGCTTGTTGATTTCATGTGTAGTTTGTTTGCTAGTTGATCTAAGGTCTCTTCTTTAGTGTGCTTATCACCTAGTAGATCTTCTAGTGCCTTGTGTTTGGTTGCCTAGCTTGTAGCTTATCTTAGGTTTGCTCTTGCCTAGTGAACTAGTTCATACCTTGTGCTTGTGTCTTATGCTATCTCTAGTTCACTAGGTTAAGGATTCTCTTTAGTGTGCCTCTCTAGTTATACTAGAACTACTTGCTAGAGGTTGAGTGGGTGATTTGTGTTAGGAGAAAAATCGATATTGTGCACCGATTCACCTCTCCCTCTCAGTCACACGGTCCTTACAACTTTCAAACATCATATTGGACTATTTGTTTTATTCATTCAAAATGTTTGTGAAAAAATATTTATTTGTTATGATTTGGTTTATCGCAAGATATATTTTAGGTATGACCCATTTGTTTTTATATTATCATAAATTTTTTGAATAAAATGAATGATCAAATGTTGGTGTCTAAAAGTCAACAAACGCTTGCATTTTGGAAACAGAGGGAGTATGTCCTTCACCTCACAAAGCTACACTTTTTAAATTAAGTTTCACATCACTAAACTTTGCATTTGAATCCTAAAAATTCACTTTTATTTGTGTTTTGAATCAGGAAACTACATTTTCTTATCATGTTTTTTAAAATCCAATATTGCCACAGAGTGAGTATAATTACATTTCACAAGATAGATTATTAATAAGTATATTTTTTTATAAATAAGCATGATTTCACAGTATGAAATTGTAAGAATGTATAGTTTAATGAAACGGGTTCTAAAAGTTGAGTCATGTGATGGTTCGTAACAAAAAAAAAGTGGATTATCTGTTAAATATATATTTCCAAGAGTGGTACAATGAAACAAGCTTCATAAAGATATCAAGCCAATATTGTTTACTTGACTGACATGTGTTACCCAAATCTTATACTTCACCCGGTACCATGTTTGAAAAAATAAATTTCATACTCCCGTCATTTTTAATTACTATATAACATCATTGATTTTTTTGTTGAACGTTGACCAATAATATATTTATAAATAATTAATTGCACAACGTGAAATGTGTATTGTTGGATCTATCATCAAAAACATTTTAAGATTAACTTATACATTTAGCTATTTACACAAATATTTATGAATAAGACGAATGGTCAAAGTAACAAAAAGTCAACAACGTCATATATTTAAAAATAGAGAGTAATTGTTTTTAATTTCCAAATTTCATATATTTAAAAAGTATGCTCAGTTACTCCCTCCGTCTCAGTTTATTTGGCATTCTAGCTATGTTTCTGGATGTCTAGATTTATAGAATGTTCTATGAATATAGACAACCATATAATTCAAATTTACATAATGTTTAATTATTCTAAGACAGATGGAATATAGATTTATAACCACCAAGCAGGCCAAGCCGGTGTCAGCTGTCTAGAACCAACCTAATTCCTTCGCGTCTGATTGAAGTTTGTCTTAGAGCATCTTTAATGACAAAGAAAGAAAGAGAGAGCAACTAACTTTTTTTTAAGACCTACCCCGAAAGAACATTATATAGATTAGAAATATAGAACTGAACCCTTCGACTCTCCCTCTCTGCGTGATCCCGACCTTGGTTACCTCTATAGCACACTAGAATGTTCATTCACCATACAAAATGAGAGCATGGTCAGATCACTCCACAACACTCTTTGATAAATAAGCTGCCGCTACTTTTTGTTTCTGAGCCATTAGGCTGACTTCAACAGCGCGATGCATATGCATATTTGGCTCGCGCGGTGTCCTCTGCATCATGAAAACCTGCTCCAACAGGTAAGGCAAACGCTTCAGGTAAAATGGCTTTGAGGAGACAGACGATGCACAAATAGATAACCTCTCTCCTCCGATGCATACGTACGGGCAAGGGAGAAGCACGATGAGGAGACGACGGCGAGCTCCAACGACGCAGGGACGAAAGCGAGGACGGCGTCAATTTCTCCTGCTCCTCCCTCTCGCTCCCCTCCGCGGCGCGGTGGTAGACGCGGCGAAGGTAGGCGCAGTCTGCCATCCAGCAGCAGCACCCGGACGACTCTTCTGCACGCCGGCCTTCCTCGCCAGCCTCCCCGCAACTGCTCTTCGACGCAATGCCTCGGCACCTCCCAACGCAGCTCTTCTGCTGGACATGGCTCGGGGGCGGTATCCGTGGGGCGCGGGGCGAGGACGAGCGGGGCGGTATCCGAGGACCGCGGCGCCGCGAGGGGCAGCGGCGGGGAGGCGGGTGGCGCAGCGGGGAGGCGGGAGCGCGGCCATGGGCAACTGCTGCCGCTCGCCGGCCGCCACGGCAAGGCAAGGGAAGACGGCGCGCGTGGCGACGGCGCGGGACGACGACGCGCGGTGCGACCGAGGGGCGACGACACGCGGGGGGAGCGGCGACGGCCCGCGTGGCAGAGGCGCGTGGGGCGAGGGGCGAGGGCAAGCGGCGCGTTTCAGCTGAACGGCGACGAGATAGGGAAAACGGTGGGCAGCCACGAGCTGAGGGTGACGAGGCGACCTCGAAACACTAACACGTGCACGTGCACGGTCGCCGGAGCATGGACGACGACGAGCGGCGGCGCGGCGACCATGGTGCGGTGGACGGCGGCGGGGAACTCCTTTATTCCGGCGAGTTTGGTTAGGGAAGGAAAAGAAAAACCGGTCAGGGTTGTGCGTTGGGAAGTTTTGTGGCCTCGGCTGCGAGTAATTGACAAACGTCTGACCGTGCGGTGCTAATTCGGCGGCGAGGTCGACAGCGGTCACGCACCGGCCATGGTCAAATTCTTCGCGTCGATCTCAGGCCACGAGTGGAGACCAGCAGGCGAGCTATGGGACGACCACGGCGAGCTGCGGCGGCTGCGCGCGGGCGACCGGGGGCGGCAGCACGGGCCGAGCTGCGTGCGGCGTGGCGGAACGAGCGTGGCCAGCGGCGCGCTGCGTACTGCCTCTTCCTCTTGGCTGTTCTGTTGGAGACACCGTGAAAAATGGCTTGTTTTTTTTACTGTGCGCACCAGGCAAATGGGCTTTTGCCTCTCCGAATTGCCCACCTATTGTTGGAGTCAGTCTTAGGAGATGCAATGCAAGAGGGACATGAGCACATGATCTGTCCACCAAAACACGTTAACGTTGGCTAACAACACGTTAACGTTGGCTAACAAACACGTTAACGTTGGCTAACAAACACCAAAAGTTGGCATTTTCATGTCTCATGCTTCACAGGGTTCATTCGATCATTAATCTCCCATACTTGTTCACGACGAATTGAGATAATATTGGCCCCACGAGGAGAAGTAGTGAATTTGTTCCGCTAAACTAAACAATTAAGGTATCAGAAAAAAAAATCAAACCCATAAATCATGCCACAAATGGCAGAAATGCCAAACAAAAACTTCATCATTGGATTAGGAGCTTGCTCAACCTAACGAACATCTGACAACAGGCACCAAATACAAGTGCATCTGTCATCAAAATCAAGCATCAGCCAGAATCCTCTGTAGAGTTTTAACTGTCTGCACAAGATATTAACAGAAGAAAATGATATTACCATTGACATTTTTAGGTTTCATCCTCACTTGAAGCTGCCGGCAAATTTAGAAGAAAATGAACCATAACTAAACACAGTGGTCTTATAGTTGATGACGTCTTCAGCGACCACTGGCATCAAAATGTGCATCATTGGCAGCAGGATATACTTGTATTGTTGACCAGCTATATGGACACGTCTAACGACAAAATGACTTACTTCCTTCCATTGCTTGAGAAGAGTTTCTGCCCCCCACCGTTCTTCCAAGCGCCATGCACAGGCAACCCATTCTGTGGGCCTTGCGGTTCCCTTTCTGGTCGTTCAGGACTCGCATTAGGACGACTTAAGTCAAGGGTAGCTAGTGAGTTATCGCCTAAACGAGCTCTGAGAAACTTCGATGTCTTCTTTGGTTGTTTATTGTTATTATTGCTGCTAATTCCTCCCCCCTTGCTCGCATTATCCTTGGCACCAGCAGCCCTCGAGATGGTATCACTGTTTAGATTCACCTCTGTATTGGATGAACATCCGGCAGATAGTTGGATTGCCTTGGAAGGCCGATACCCATCCTTTGAAAGCACCTCAGCCTCTACTTCCTGAGCTTTCTGGTTTGATTGAAGCCTCCTCACACTGTCCAGAAAGTTATCTGCTAGTGCATCCTTCACATCCTTAGCAGCATTACTTTCTGATGAAACATCAGGAGCTTTTCCCTTTCCCTTCTTTTTCCGGTTGCCCTCTTTAGAGCTAGTTCCACTTCCACCATTTTCTTGGACACTTCGGAACCGCATGTTAGTAGTATATGCATCAAGAAGTCCCCTCTGCTTCTGAGGATCAGGCAACAGCCTTGCCATCTCAGGAATAAGGTGCGAGAGTCCAAACTGCTCAACATACGAAAGATACTCTGAAGTATCTATGATACCTTGACGGTATTCACCAGCGATCTCTTTAAATGCAGAGTACCTATCCTCATCCATTCCTAAAGCAGCACGCATTCTTTCAACCAGAGCTTTGTTTGCAGCACGGACATCTTCTGCAACAGGCAAAGTTTGGCTATTTTGAGGAGATTCTTGGATTTTCTTGCCACCATAAGCTGTACTTGATGATGCCTGGCCAGAGGAGCCACCAGACGCAAGATTAGGCGTAGAAACAGAGTGCTTCATCTTGTTTGGACCTCCAGGATTCCATGCTGAATTGCTGGAGACAGCTGGCACCAATCCATTTTCTCTTGTTGCTCGAGTTCCAATTCGAAGCTGAGAAGAACCAGAAAGGAGTCCCTGATCAGGTGTAGGCCATGTCTGTGTAGAACTTGAAACAGGAGGGAACAGTTCAGCATTTTCAGGTGGACGTGGCCGAGCGGTATGAAGTACTTTCACAGTGCCCTGTTGCTTCTGAAGCCTTGCTGCAAGTGTGCTCTTGGCTAGACTTTGTAACCCCTGCTGTGTTGAAGCACCCCTGTTGTTACTAGACCCAGGTAAAGGAGGGAATAAAGAATCATCCCCAAGCCTGGCAGCACCCCTTACGCTCTGATTGAGAGCGAGTGCATATCTTGATTGCTGCTCTGAAAGTGAAGGAAATGAGGCTTCATCAGGAACAGAGTCAGCTCTAATATCTGGATCCGAAAGAGGAGGAAAGGACAACTGTTCAAGCACTCGTCCACTCCTTGAGCTTTGGCCAGTTTCTGCTCGCCCAGAACTAGATTGAACACTTAATGACTGTAATGACCCTGTGACGTTATCAACTCGGGTCGAAGGGCCATCATTCACAGTTGCACTGCCATTCCGCCCAGATGATGAGATTTGACTGTCAGATCCATCACGATGAGCATTACGCCCCCTGCCTCTGCCACGCCGTTGATCTTCCTCAGTCCTCCGAGGAAATATGAAACTAGTAGGTATCTGACAAAGTAAAATTATAAGTGTTAGCTTGAACTAATATGTTGACAACGTTAGAAACAAAAAGAAAAGAAAAGAGGGGGGGAGACCAAGTAATACCTGAAGTGCAGCATTCCTCTGAGCACGAGACATTCGCCCACCATGCTCCATAGCATTATGTCTCTGTTGAAGTACATAGGTCAGTCAACAAGAACACATAAGTTAATAAACAACTTTTACTAAAACTTGCCTTGAGCTCTGCTTCACTCTGGAAGACAATAAACTTCTTTGACAAACATGCTTCATCTTCACAGAGGAAATGATCACTCCGAAAATGATTCTGAATTGAATAAAAAGATGTATGAGAATGCATTCCAAAGCAACACTGTAAATGCAACAAGAGCAAGCTAGTGGGCAGTGGCACATATAGAAGTAAATTTGCAACATATGCATAAGATGGGGGAGGCCTGAACAGATCAATTTGGTGCAACATTACCTCTAGGTCATCATAGTTCTGAAAATAATCATACTGCCCAGGACGCAGTCTGTAAAAAATCAGAGTATCAACACACCATGTATATTCTTAGCTATGTTACCAAGGATGAAGATTGCACGATACCTTTGACATATGTGGCAGGAATAGTGTTCTCTGCACATGTGTGTGTAGATCTCATTTTCACCATAAAATGAAATATTGCAATAATCACACATCGGGTGCCCAGAAAAACCACTACGCTCTACCTCAGTGCCATCCACCTCAGAGTCACCAGTTTTCATATGCTGAGTTAACTGTGACCTTGTATAAAGCTTCTGTTCACAGATGAATACCTGCCCAATACATATGAAGAAATAGTCATGTCAAAACATATTTTAGTGTCTCTCAGTATCATATTTTTTGACAATCTATTGCATGGGTCACATTTACAGTATGATTATATGTCCAAAAAGTAGATATTGCAAGAAACTCACAATATTCATCGTATTTAAAATAGCTTCACAAAGAACTATAAAGAAAGATAATACAAATTCATCAGTTCTCATCTAAACGAAACAGCACTCTGTTAAAATGTACATAATGAGGCGATAGCAAAATGGCAATCATATGGAATTCTTAGGACTCACAATAGTATATTTCTTTATTTATGGTTGCAAGTGGTATTAAAAAAACTGAGTCTACAGTCTACCCAATCTCAACCCTAAATCATAGTCTATCGGATAGACTTCTATTAGCTTTCCAGGATGCACATCTCTCATAAAAAATGATGAGACTGATAGCAATGCCTAACAAACATTTAACTGGACAAAGATTCAAAAACATTAGCCATAGCTCAAGAAGTCAACAGTTTCCTATTTACGTTAATAATATAAACATAGGAGAGGCAGCCATTGAGCATAGAGTTACATTGATACGAGTTGGTGAACTAAAGCAACACAGCATGCGTGCAGCTGCACAAATGCACACAAAACTATGTTTAACTGAAGATAGACAAGGATAATAAGAAACTAAGACTGGGTATTGTAGTACTACATAGTAAATATTTTATTGACCAAGAACAGATCGCTGGTCTGGTGGACACCACAAGTTTATATATTAGGTTAATTGGTTAACATTAGAATTAGAAACCTGATAGAAAAACTTATACATTTCCACTTTCAGCGGATTAACATACAAATGCTGAAATCAGTATTTACTCAAACAATATACCACAAAACACAAAATATAAATATAACAGTGCCAGCTCTACAACAAGCAACAATACTAAAGAAAGAAAGTAACAATTGGTTAACTTTCACCAAGGTTTTACTGTGGACTAAATACTTACAGCATAGGCATCATAGCTACTAACAAATATTCATATCCAAGGAAGTATTATTTATCTACAACAAAAATTCCTGCCTGTATGATGCATTGTACATCCACAATGTAGGGCTCACAGAACAGAGTGAAGCCATAGGATAAAAGGCTATCCAGTTAGATCATTGCAAAACATGGTCGACTATTTATTGCTTTAGTCCATGAACTAAACTAATCAAGGGTATACCCAGCACTGACATCATTTAGTCCAATTCCCAACACCCAAAAATAATAACTAAGTAGAAATTAGGTAGCCAGAATTTCACCTTCCTCCCCTCCAAGCAAAGATTGCACATGAACAATCTATGCTGATGGTACAAATGCCCCTTCAACTGTTCTATGCTCCTGAACTTGCTCCGGCGCTTTGCTTGAGCAGCAACAACAGCCTGATCTTCTGCATTGTCGCAAACACTACAAGAAAGCCGGCACATCGCTCGTATCATCCTGTAGTGATCTCCGTCATCAAAATAGGCCTGTGTATCTTCATGGTACCAGAAATCTCCTGCCTTTCCTTCATTTACCCCATCAGGGAACACAGAGAAATCAGTGACCACTCTCGTGTAATCACCCAAGGCCTGTTAAAAGGAAAGATAATTAATATATTGTTTCTTCTTAGAAAAACAAATAGCAGTTTCTAAATCACCTTAAAATAGCCCTACAAGATCAACATATTCATCAAATAATAAGTATATAATGATAATACAGCACATGTTTCTATGAACAAATATAACTGGGAGCAGGGCAACTGTCATTAGCTCTAACAGAGAATCCAACTTACTCTTATATGCATGAAATTCACACAATAATAGAATTATATGCCCCAACCAAGTCATATTGTAAATACTGGAACGCTCTGAACCAAACTTAATGTTGCGGTGCCAGTAAGTGCATAATGTCATCATATAAGTTCCAAGATTATCAAACATCTATATTGCTTGCAACACTATGTTATAAACCAAACTACAGTTCTATCGTCTTATCCAGCACAGAGTTGTTAGACCGGTTGAAATCCCCAACTGCTCAGACACTAATTCCTGTGATGGTTCAAGTCCACAACAATCAACCACGAAATCAAAACCCTGATATATTCGAACTAATTCCCGATTCCAATCGCAGCACAAGACCCTTCCCTAAATCTAATTTCTCTAATAACAGGATTCGATCCCGCAACCCAACCAAAACCCTAGACCCCCAAGATTCACGGGCGAACCCACGCTACAGATCAGGAACCGATCCGGTCGAGGCCGGAGGAAGCAAACCCTAGGGAGACGAACCTTGGTGACGAAGACGGAGGGGCAGAGGGTCTTGCAGATGCAGCAGTGCTTGTCCTCCAGGACGAAGCGGAGGCGGACGACACAGGTGGAGCACACCTCGCGGTGCCCGCACGGCCCGTAGGCCACCCACTCAAGCGTGTCGGCGCACACCGCGCAGCTGTCGTCCATCTTCGGCGACGGCGGAGGTAGGCGAGCGGCGGAGATCGGCGGCGGCGGCGGCGAAGGGTTAGGGCGCGGACGGAGGGGAGGCTAGAAGGTTCGGGTCGGCGAAGCGGTTTGTTTTCTTTTTATCTCTTTTCTTGTTTCGCTCGCCGCGTTTGCGGTTTGCGACTTTGCGCACCGGGGGCGCACGGGGGGCGCCGACTCGGTCGCTCCAGGCTTGCTTGTTGGCATATTTTATCGTGCTGCAATCGGGGAGGCCGGAAGACGGACCAAATGGGGACGATGCTTCTTCGACTCTTCGAATACCTTGGGACTCAAGTTCTTCGCGGTCGGTGTTCTTTACGGAAAGCGCCCCTCATCAGCGTTAAAACTCTGTAATAGCATGCGTCACGGCCATACGACGTGACCCAAACAAAACGCAGTCCGTCCCGTTCGGTACAAAATGAAGCTCAATGTGTTGTCCAGCAGTGGTTATTGATCGCAAAGCTACAAAAAAAATATAGCAAAAAAAGGAGGGCCAAGAATAAAAGTTAAGTTTAAATAGGGTGCTAACATTTTTATTAGACAAAATAATTATTTTCTAAATTAAATAATTAATTAAGGATAAATAAAATATTGGTTGTTGCTGGTCGGCGGTCGCTCTTCTTGCCGCGAGTAGTCGCCTTAGGTGTGTGTGCCGCCACTTGATGTCTGTATCAAGTTGGCGGCTCGGTCGCGTATGAGGTTGTAAAACTCTCTTTTTTTTAACGAAATACGTGCAATGCGCGTTCTAGAAAAAATATATTGATTGTTGCATTCTGCCTAGTTTGCAATAGGAATTATTTTGTGTGCAAAATTATTTTAAAACTCGACTAGAAACCTATTTGGATTAGAAAATAAGAGAGAAAAATTATAAAAGGAAAAGAAAATAAAACAAAAGGCCCAATCTTCATTAGCATGAGCGAGTGCATTGAGCCAGGTCAGTGAGAAAGTCGTATAACTATTCCGAAGTGCTTTAAAGGTCAAGTCGGTGAGAAAGTTATATAACCATTCCGGAGTGCTCTTATGAAGTATGTCGTAGAGCTATAGTTGCGACTGTACCAGTATACATCGTACGTTGCACGAGGAGGAGTGCGATGTAAAAGTGGACATGCATTGCATTGCAATCATATGCATTAATGCCTGAAGTTTGATGATGATTATGTCGTGGCTATATGGATGTTGAGAAGTGATGCTTCTCAAAGGTGATATACAATGCGGTAATCTTGTGGATATTAAGATCTTATTGGTGGTTTTGCATTGCATTGATATGCATTCCGGGAAGTGGAATTGTCTATGTTAATAGGGCACTGAAGTGGTTTATAAGCACCTTTTGGAGGTGTTATAATCTTTACATTATCATTGTGGTAATATTAAAGTATTACTCTTGTTATTATTGGAATTATTAAACTGATGCTTAATTTTACTTGGTTTTAAATAGCTTGTCAAAACAATTTGCTTGCCGAGATGTTTCATCTCACTCTTGCTTTAATCTTTCCAGGTACTTGATGAGTGACATGATGGGATGGAGAGTAGCAGCACACATCCGTTCACTTCACAATAAACATTTAGTTATACACCTCTTTAGTAATAAAAGAATGTTTGTTTGTTAACTGTCGAAGTTTATTCTTTGCGAAGTGGAGTGGTGGTTAACTTGAAGTCTCTATTCATTCACTCTTTCTAAGGTCGTTTGTCTACTAGTGTGATGCGTTTCATTATATTTATCTATGATTATTTTGCTTCTGCGTTGCTTACTTTTACAGGAGATGCTATCGAATTTTTTATATTTTCGGTAGAAGACTGTTGAGATGGTTTTAGTAGCAACCCGGGGTAATTGTGGATTCCGAGATGTTACAGCTTGCCTTCGAGAATTTTTTTGTCGCTTTGAGCTTCTTATGTGAACCTTTCTCTACACGTGCATTTCAGTGTGCAATTTGACGGACTATAAGAGCAACCCGGGTTGTAATTTGACGGACTATAAGAGCAACCGGGGCTGCAATTTGACGGGCTAGAAGTGATTGTGCATGCACTGATTTTGTCTTCATTCTATTGACTATGCAGTTCAAGTTTGTTGTCTATTAATGCGGTGCATTTAGTATAGTGGGCTGCTTAAATTAGTCCAAAATATCCTCCATATGTTTTAAAGTATTCACAGTTGCAATTTATGAAAAAAAAAATCAAAATGCTCCACGTGTTTGTCTCTGTGTGTGTGTGTTTATAAATTAAATTACCTAGTATTTCTGTTACAAAAACAATAAACAAAAATAAGAGTGTCATAACTTAATAATAATAAGACTATGTCATATAATACGACGAACCATCCTGACTTATTGATATAATAAGTTTATAATTGTTTGATATAATCAGCCATACTCCAAAGTCATCATTGTGCTCGATGTCAGAACCATATTGCACACAAACTAGCCCACTTGGCTAAGAGATATAGAAGCACTTCGCGATGTGGCGATTTCAGGCTCCCGTGAGTGTTTAACACCTCTGATTGTTTAGGATTGTACTTCTTTTTTTAATAATTAATAAATCTCTATTTCCACTCATAAAAAAAACTTTGAGCTCAATGTGCCCTGGATATCCTTGGGCAGCTTAATAAGTAAGTTATTCTGCAAATATTGATCTGAGTGATCGCGCGTCGGCTAAGCATAAAGATGCCTTTGTGTTCTTTTAGTTGTTTCGGATGGTACTATTCTGAGATGAATAATGTCAACAAATTCACTTCTATTTTTAGAAGCCATGTTGAGATCTGTCATGACTTACATTTGCGATGATTAATGTTTTCTTTTGGGAACGTAATGAGTAATTGATCGTGAGTTTGAGTTGAAATGCAGAAATTTATATTACATAAACATTTTTGTTTATTGCGTATCATTTATTACTAACCAATGTTGATAAAAGATTTGGAGATGTCGGAGTAGAAGGTAATGTGTTTTGTTGTCTCATGATGTGTAGGTCACTAGAGTCGACTTGGCGGTTAACGACGGAGGATCAGGACCAAGCAAGGCTTAGGGCGAACGATCATGAGGATGTGGTGAGGTCAAAGATGATCCACATTATACGCATAGAGAGATGAAGAAGCACAAGCTAGTTTTGGGGTTGAGCTTCAAAACCATGGTGTTAATCAAGATGGCGCAGTTAGATTTACTATACTATTTAAAATATTTTTATATCATTGTAAAACATTAGCATAGTTTATTATTATTATAGATTGGATGATTTATCATCATCACTCAATTTGAGTGTGAGATGAGTCATCATTTATGTTGAATAGTGTCTTAGCTAACCTATTGTATTTGATTTTGTTACAAATAAATCTTTTGAAGAAAACGTGTCATGCATTAAAAATAAGAGAACGTGCCATGCTACCCAGACATATGGTGGAGTATTTTTATAATGGTGTATTTAGAAATAGGAATTAAATGTATTTTAGATATTTTTATTATTCTAAAATTTAGCTATTTTGGACTCAAAATGGTATAGTGGGTAAATTAGAAATAAGAATTAGGGATATTTTTTAGCTATTTATATAATCCGAGTTTAATTAATTTTTGGACTTATAATGGCATTATGGGTAATTTAGAAACAGGTGTGAAGGATATTTTTGGTTATTTTTTATTATCCTGGATTTATCTATTTTCTGACTTATAATGACATGGTGGGTAATTTAGAAATAGGTGTGAGGGATATTTTTGGATATTTTTTACTATTTCGAATTTAGCTATTTTTTGACTTATAATGGCATAGTGGGTAAATTAGAAATAAGTGTGAGGGGTATTTTTCTATGATTTTTTATTATTCCTAATTTAGCTATTTTATAAATATTTATAGAGGGTTTTGTGACTAATGGTTTCATAATCGCAGTGGTGGATAATTTTTTCTTCTCATTTTTTGGATTAACGTGGGAATTTCTAGGCCTTGAGAGCGAACGTGGTGGCTCCTTTCCTCTTGATCAGTTATGTATATAATAGATAGTGGGCATTTAATTGAAGATGGTTTTAGTTTGATGGGATAGGCTCTTGATTTCTTAAAAACTGGGTGGTTGTGTCAAAAGGTAGTTTCTTAAAAAACAGAGAGATTCAAAATGTTCATAATTAGATGGGTGTAAGAGCTAAAAGAGACAAAATTGTTCTGTAAATTTGCTTGTTTGGTTCGTGGGTTAGAAGGTGTATTAGTGGCAGTGGCAAGTTTTGACGAAAAGTAATTGACCGCAAGTATGAGACCATGTTACCTAATATTTTTGCTTATAGAACAAAAAAAGAAGAGCGTCATAGTTTTGGAAGGGTGTGCTATGGGCTGCCCAAGTAGCTAAAGCTGGTTATAGATGTCAGGGAGAGGGAACAATGCAAGACGTTGGGTTTTAGCTATTAGCTTTTTGTGGTAAATTTTTAGTTTCTTAGCACAGAAAATGCTATCTTTTCAGAATCCTGTTTTATATATTCACCTTCTTGCTTTTCAGCTGAAAAAGCTAGTAAAAGTTAAAACAAATAGGACCTAAGTCTATGAGAGGATCGAGAGTAAGACTAGTGTGAGTGAAGCTCCACATATTGCTGAATGCTGATGCCCTACCTTTGTTGTTGGCCTCCCATGGTTTTTCCTCCTTGGTCAGAGCCTCAACGCCGATCTAATCTCATCTTTCTTTTTAATATAATGACACACTCTTCTGCATGTTCGAAAAAAAAAGAGCCTCAACACGACAAGTCAAGTTAGTCAGGTCGGTCTTGTGATATTGGCAGGGCCGGCTCTGGGCCGGGGCAATGAGGGCGACCGCCTAGGGCCCAGCCCAGACAGGGGCCCCAAAGTTTCTGCATATATAATGATTCAAACATGCGTAGCCCAGTTAAAAAGTAGGCCCAAGAAAGCCAACGCAAGCTTACAGGCCGGCAAGCCCAAGCAAACCAATGGAAGCCACGATCAGATCTTTCTTTTGCCTGGGAATCGATCGATGGCTCATCCCGTCCAGCGTCTGTTCGTCTTTCCCGCAGGCAGCGGTGCCGCTCGCCTTCTTCCGATCTAATCTCCACCCATGGCTTGATAACTCCTCTATGTTTATCCCACAAATTCCTGATTTAATATTCAAGATTTTTCGCCTACGATCATCGTTCCCGACTTGCTGCAAATGTGCAAATCAGTTTTGTTCCTCTACTGGTTCTTGCGGCCGCTTCACCGCTCAGGGTTTAGTTCAAGGCAGGACTGAGATAAATTAAGGCCATACCTGTTAATCTGTTAATTGCCTATGTTTTCCCTATATTTAATTAGTCCTTTCATTTACAATTAACAAATTTCAGGTTATTGAGAACATGCCCAGGAAATATTTGTTTGCTTCTGCAAAAAGGAAGCATGCCCAGGAAAATCAATTTATTGAGTCGCAAAAGAAGGGTGCCATATGTAAGTTCTTTTCTTTCCAAGTAATGCTGCTTCACAGTCCTGAGGAATTAGGAGATTCTAGTAACAAACAACAAGGCCAAACAAGGCCAATAGCCTCTGATGCTAGGGAATGCTAGTGTATATGAAAATTTTAAATAATAAAATGAGGGCAACTGATGCTAGAGAGCAGGAAAGTTTAAAGCATTATCTTATATCAAAAATGTAGAACTGGCCCTATTGTATATTTTCAGCTTTCCTATCATGTTTATCGGGCCAATTGCCCCGGCACCATGGGTAAGGGGAGCCATCTCCGAAACCCCATCAGTAAAGATGCAATCTCCCCCACACCATTCCCGAATACACATCTCTCTCCAGAACACCAAAAAGCTCCACATCTCTCTTTTCTCACCCGATTCTGCCCCTGTCTGTGTCTTCTTCCCTGCGCCGCCGCACCTGCCTGCTGCTTCTTCCTTACGCCGCTGCCCCTGCCCGTTCTTCTTCCCTGCGGTGAGCTCCCGCCACGGGACCTTGGGCACGCTCGGCAGCGGCGTCGCGGCGAGCGCGCAGGGCCATGGCATCCGCATCGCAGCAGGAGCATGCACGGCGAACGTCACGGCCTTTGCGTCGCGGTGACGCAGCTGGATGAAACACGACCTGCTGTGCGTGCGACTGCCGATGCGTGCTTGCTTGTGCTGCTCCTGCTTGCTTGCTTGCGCGGCTGCTTGCTTGTGTTGATGCTGCTTGCCTGCCAGCTTGCTTGTGAAGCTTCACGAGAGGTTGTGGAGGCACAGGAGCCGCTCCTGGTTGTGCTGGACCGGTGAAGAATCCCGAAAATGAAAAAAAAAATGATGTTCTGCTTGCTCTCGTGTGTGCCCAGCACGAATTGAACTGAGAAATAAGAGGAAGATGAAAGGGGAAGAAAAAGGAAGAAGAAAGCTCGCAGCAAGGCGCTGCAGGCCAGGGCGCAATGGAGCCCGGATCGAGAGCAGGGCGGCGGCAGCGGGAGGGAGACGAGGGCGGCGCACTCGGTGCGAGGGAGGGGGAGACACGGCCCGAGCCGGCGCGGCAGCATGGCGCGACCTGCCTTCCTCTCCTGCCACCGCGTCATGCGCGCGGCTGCCTTCCTCCCCTGCAGACCCCGCGGGCATGGCGCGCGACCCGCGCGGGGAGGCTCCGGCGGCGTCGCTCGTCCCTCGCCACCTCTCCGCCGGCGTCACCCCGCTGCAATCGGGTTTTGATTTATTTCGACCTCGATTTGGTTTGAAACCTTCACGGGAGCACATAGGGGCATTCTGGGGAGAGAAAAGCGAGATTTGGCCGGTGTTGGTGTTTCGGAGGGGCGGGCGGGTTCGGCAGTGGCGTTGAGGAGAAGGCTCCTTTGCTAGTGGGATTTTGGAGATGATCGTCTTTAGGAGTGGGGTGAGAGCAATTAACCCTATGTTTATCTGTTTCTCCATTATATATATTTTGTGAGTGAACTAAATATATACGTAGCCTTAAGGGCCCCAACGTCGTGTTCGCCCCGGGGCCTACGAAAATACAGAGCCGACCCTGGATATTGGTGGTCTTTTTGTTCCTTTTCCTGGACTCCCTTAATATCTTCCAAGCATTTCTCCAGTTGCTCCTCATTCCGTTGATGATTACTGAGCTCTTGCTTCAGCTCCTCGAGTTCTCTGTCCTTCTAAAGAGCAGCTTGCCATGCAACTACACTTGGGACCTGTTTGTTTCCCACCCAGATTATATAATCCAGCTTATATAATCTATAAGCTAGGGAAGAGTAGCTTATTAGATTATGATAATCTGGCCTGAGAATTGCTATAATCTGGCTATAATCTGAAACCTGTTTGTTTCAGTTTATAGATTATATGAGTTAGATTATATAATCTGGGTGGAAACAAACAGGGCCAGCTCTGATCTGTACTTTTTACCGTCCTAGGTGGCTTCTTGTCTCATGGAAGATTTTCTTTTGTTTGCTATTTTTGATTGCACCACAGTTTAGGAAGTCTTCGCTTTCCATCTCCTCGTCCACATCCGGCTTCGAGGCGGGGCGAGCTTGGCTGGATGGGGCATGGACGAGCGGCGGCGGCGCGAGGCTGCGGGGCGGACTCCGCGGAGCGACCTCGAGGGCGGCGAAGCGCGGCTCTGCCTGGCTGTCCACGGCGGCACGACGACGGCGCGTTGTCTCGGTAGCTCTTATTAGCGATGGGCATGGTTCGGGTCGAACCACTGGATCGTCGAACCGGCCCGTGAAAATGATTCCCATGGGTACTACGATTCAGGTTCGATTGGTTCAGAACTGGCGAACCCTAGGGTCGGGTGGATCGACCCATCTCCATTGCCTGCGCCTGTTCCACGAGTTGTCTCGTCGTCGTCATCCGCAACGGCGTGGAAAGATTGTACAGCGGGGGCATTCCATAACCGTCTTGCGAGTCCTGCGGTCGCGTGCATGCACGCCAGTTGTTCGACGCAAATGTCATGTGACCGTGACTAAGGCTGTGCGAAAAGCTCATGGCCCGTTAGCTCGGCTCGGCTCGGCTCGGCTCAGCTCGGCTCATTCACTTTTTTCTAATGAGTCTAGCCAAGTTTGTAGCTCGTTATGTTTAACGAGCTGGCTCGTGAGCCAGGAGGTCCCAACAGGCCCAACACCTCCCGGTCCCCTTCTTCCTCTCCACACCTTATCCCTTTCCCGAATCGCGCTGTCACCGCACATTGCCTCCTCGTAAGTCCCCATAGCGCACCCGCCTCGCTCTGTTCGCGAGCCACACCACTTGCCTCGCTTGCCCATCACTGCCCACTAGCAAGCTTGCCTGAAGGAGGCGACGTGACGCGCGGCGGCCAGCGGCTCAAGCCGGGCGGCGCCACCCCTCTCCCTACTCCCCTCGTGCGGTGGTGCCGGCTCCTCCACGTCACCAACCCTCATCCCCTCTCAGCCGCGACGACCTATGCAATGTCGGCCTCTGCCTCCCCACCCAGCATGCTTTTGTGCTCAAGGGCGTGAAGATGAACCCAACGGCATGGTCGTCGTCTTGTTTCCCAAGTTGCGACAGAGATGTTTCCCAAGTTGCGACAGAGATGCTCGAGGCAAGCGGCGAGCTTAACGAGCTGGCTCGCGAGCCAGCTTGAGCTTGTATCGAGCTGAACTGAGCCACCATTCCAGCTCCTTAAGATAACGAGCAGAGCTGGCGCCGAGCCAGCTCGTTATCCTAACGAGCTGGACCGAGCCTGCGCTCGGTAGTCCAGCCCTAACCGTGACCCATGGTACAATTTAGGAACTGGTTTAGCAATGTTCCCGTGTCCGTGACCACTCAGAAACTGTACAGCCATCATACAAATAAATTCTATTTGGATTAGTTCTTACAAATGAAAGCAAACTACCAGACGACTCTTGTTATCAACAGCAATTTTTGTGGCATATGTTCAACGGATATCATATCATGCTGAACGAGTAGCAACCGGCATCCGACAAGCAGTAGAACTGGCGCTCCACGTGCGGTGTCGGCGCTTGGTCCTCTTCGTCGCGTGGCAAGGCGTCCTCAGGCTTAGAGCGACCGAGCAGGCCGGTTACGGGGAGGTCCGTTCCGTGCAGGCCGGGCACGGAGGTCCGTTACTTCTTCATGCGTGGTGCCGGGATTGAGGCTCAAATCCGCGCCTCCGCCGCGTTGCTCGATGTCCGATGGCCATGCCTTCCTTCTTCCTCAACCATGCGGGACTTTGCCATCATCTATCTGACGCCCCAGCCCAAAGATTCACTAAGGTCCATGGCCAAAACCTTTTCATGCAGTGAAGAAACACCAGGTACAAGATGTATTTTGGTTCTCCTTCTTCCACCTGCTGGCTTTTCTGTTTATCTCTTGATTCGATCACATGGGTTTCATCATTGGTGTTTTGGCTATTCCAGCTAGGAAAACTGCACGGGAAGGACTTTTCATCTGACGATCAAGGTATAAGGGCCGTAAGGGTTGCTGGTCATGCCAATAAAATATATGCAATTGCTGTGCATAATTAAATAATTCGATGCATTTTCAGATGTACATTATATGTGGTAGAGTTAGTTTAGATTCTTTGTAGATGTCCTCTTTCCCTGTGGTATGAGTGTTTAGATTGGCAGCTTGCATAGATAATGTGCATTTTAATTCGGTTAAAAATATTGCTTCAGCTCTTTCCTATCACTTGACATCAGGCTCAATACTTCCATCATTTTGCTAGAGGCATGAAATGCAAACTATTGAATCTTGAAGGTTCTGTGCACCAGAGACAGTTTTGCTTCTCAGGTATGTCATAAACATAAAGAGGCCATGGCTTTCAAGAAATGTTTCCTCTACATTTGATGCCTGATTCAGTCGTTCTTTTTCCTATGTTCTTGGCCATATCCATACCCTTGCAGAAATGAATGTTTGTTTAGCTCATTCATGTTACATTGCTTTGTCAGGAGCAGCAGTTCGCTGACTGTGAGGAGAAGCCTGGACAAACAGAGCTTCTCTTGTGAGAGTGCGCTGTGTTTGTGGCCTTGTGGGAGGTGTCCAAGAACTCTGGTGCGGGGATTGCGTGTGCAACTCAGCCTTGAGTCAATGCGTTGCCCGTGCTCTCTTTTGTTGATTCATCAGTTTGCATATACATTCCTGTTTTTTTTTTGCTTTTCTGAACTTCCTTGCCTTATTATGTTTAGATTAGAGTATTGCGCCTAGAGACATGCTTGTGCAGATTATGGTTCGTTTCTGGTTTTAAAAGTTGTGCTTATGCCTCTCCCTGAATCATGTTTATTTTAAAGCCAGCCACTCATTAGCTGTGACATATTACTTAGATGCAGTAAGGGTATTGTTTTTCCTAAGTATCCACCATATATTACTCATTAGCTGTTCTGTTTTAACTGAAGAAAACTTTGCCTGATCTTGTGTCATGTATGCTTGATTTACTGCCATCTTTCTTGAAGTGACTACAAAAGTGCTCCAGTATTTGTACAACAGATCTTGCAGCAGAGGTAATTGCTTGCAGTGCTAGCCATCTAGGTTGAAAGGAAAGGAGTGTGCTGTCTTATTTTTTGTAGTCTGATGCATCACCTTCATCGATGGTTTAGTATGTTCTTGCCTTCCCATTTCAATTTATCATTGTCTACCATCTGTTCAAAGTAATGTACTGTCTTGCAGTTTGCAACAATGGTGGAGCTGGCGCAGATCAGCAGGAGCAGAGCAGGCACTATTGTTGTGAATGGTAGGCTCCGGTTCCTTGCTGTGAATTTTCATCAACCATTGGCTGGTTACAGACTTCTCAATTCAACTAGTAATTTGCCCGTGCGTTGCAACAGGAGATACAACTATTAATTGATATGAATATACATAGTGTTAGAGCATAATTTTATATGCTACCGCATCAAGATTTTGATGAAAAATCCGACAAGCCGAAGAGTATCAGATATTGATGGCCGAAGTAGTGAAATAGGATTACTAAACCATGAAGCAGAAGTTAACATAGATATTTTCATCAGTCGCGAACCTAACCTCGCTCCAAAATTTCCCATTAGTGTAGACTTCACGCAAAGAAATTTATCAGCCTCTTGCACTATTGTCGTTCATTTTGACATGCAGTAATGAGATATCTGAACATAAAAACCCGATTGTTAACATAACTAAACGTTTATTTTTTACAAAAGAAAGGGGAAAAAAAGGAAACAGGGCTGATCTGCTGGCGAAAGTAAACACACAGACGACAGAAAATTGTTGTTGGTTCAACTGGAAGGTTGGTAATCTGGGACCGTTTGACAAAACTAATCTGCATCGTATTATCCAGCCATTTATTCAAACCCATTAAAAGGGGGATGGTGCTGCACTGCTGCGAGAGGAAACCTGAAGCCAATAAAGTTCATACACTAATTGCACGCATGCTACGTAACAATTCGCTGAAGCCAATAAGGCATCACATACCTTTCTGCGCAAGGTATGGCAAACAATGAATTCAGCACCGGATACTCTGCTCCCTATTATCGATGATGAGTTCTTCCAGTTCATTGCAAACTGCCTTCAAGGATGAGCGTGTTCGAAGGAACCCAGGCTGTCAACACACCTCTCATCAAGCTATCGTGCGCTATTTTTGTGGTCTCTATTTCTCACTCATCTCAACGGATTAAGCCTGCATCCTTTCATTTCAGAACGACAACGAAATCGTCCGACCAACCAAGCGCACGAGGCCTGCGCTGTTGGATTTAATCAGGGTTATCCTTTTTAATATATCCAATTAAATCAATAAATCTCAAGGCACATTTGATGCTAATTAAACATGTGTGTGTAACAGTAGCATTAAGTCTGTGATTGAACATACATGCATGCATTTGAGGTTGTGGCGTTTTCAGCCATAATGCACATGCAAAACTTATTGCAATCAAATGGCCAATTGCTCCCGTTACTTGTCTTTTGGTTTTTCACCTCCCGCACCATTAGATGCTTGCATGGTTAAGGCAATTAAAAGATTAATTGCTAGCTTTGCAATTCTTTTGGTTTTCTTCTCCCGTATGGTTTTATCTGTGGTATAAATACCTATGTGAGAATGAGAAAGAAAGAAGACACACACACACCACTAGAACCATTGTTGTGCTGCCTTCTCGTCCCCATCGCAAGCTTCTGCGCGCACAGAGTTTGCGAGAGCAGGCCTCCGGAACCACGGCTCGCTGCGACATCTGCATGGATAGGCGGGCGATCAGGTTTTTGAGGAGCGCAAGGCGCGACTGCTCGCTGATCGACTACTTCCCGGTGTACGTACTTCGTCTTCTTCTCGGTGCTGCGATCGACTACTTCAAGCAGCCCACATGTCGCTTATTGGAAATGGCACCGCCGGTGCCTTTGGGTACATCCTAAACATACTCTTGTTTTCCATCATGTTCTTGCTATTTTGTGAAATAAGAATGAACATGCACTTGGTTAATCTTGTCATAAGGTCACTCGTGCTACACATTATTATGTTTTACCTTGAGTATTTTGGAATTATAATATGCCGTAATTTGCCTAATTATCTAACATGCGCAAGTCCGAGACGAACCCCGGCAGCCAAGCACATGCACGGGAACACGACAAGCGTGTACTCCCCGGTAAGGTAATTCAGCACGTCACTGCATCATGACGGAAGGCAGCCACACAGGCACGCCGGCCGCCGCGAGTGCCTGGAACTTCGTCATGGCGCGCTCCGCATGCTGGAGGAGAAGTGTGGCATGGTTGCCGGCGGCATGACCCGTCATCGACGATGAGGAAGCCCTGCTTCTCCTACAGCGCACGGCGTACCATTGAGAGACACGAGAAGCATGATCGCTCCAGAATCCTATGCCGGATTTGGACGTTCTCTGCTTGCAAGACGTCGTTGATGGAACGAAATCAACGAATCACCCTGTTCTCATCGTCCTCGCATGTTGTGCAGGTGGCCGGACGAACGCCACCCGAGTAGGCCGTGCGAGCTACGCCGTCGCCGTACCCAGCGAGACACGTACGGACACTATTTACGTGAGGCGGACCCCGACCTCGAGTGGAACTCGACTTGTACTCGTACGTGACTCGACGACGTGCGGAGACATACGGCAAAGAGGTGATCCCAAGTGTCAGGACCCCGATGTGGGCGACAAGAACACAAGAACAGAACCAAGCTGAATTGATAAGAAACAGTTCAAGATACGCACCACCAAGGCAGAATTCGATTACTTCAGCTCGGAAAACCAACCAGATCCGGTACAGATGGATACGGAAGCTACTTCTACATCTAAGAATTAGGTTTAAGCAGCAACTTTCTCAACCCTACAACGCGCAGCCTC
The DNA here is from genome assembly GCA_007726485.1 of Eragrostis curvula. Classification (NCBI taxonomy): domain Eukaryota; kingdom Viridiplantae; phylum Streptophyta; class Magnoliopsida; order Poales; family Poaceae; genus Eragrostis; species Eragrostis curvula. The sequence goes on from CM017445.1 coordinate 18,760,159, forward strand.
GCAACTTAAGTAGTAGCGCAAAATAAAAATTACAGCAAGCCCCTTTCGGGTAATAACCAGCGATGGGTCCCCCAGTACAGTGAAACGCGGTAAAAGGAGTGAATCAATCTTAGCCCTCCGATTGAAGTGAAACGGTATCCTTCCTTGCGCGCCGTCCATTCTTCACTGGTTCGCCATTAGGTTGTTGCGCCGGCTTTAGCAGTAGGGTGCTGACATCCCCTCCTCCTTGAGAGGATCCTTGACCTCGAGGATCTTCATTAGATGGAACCTCCGTGGTATTAGGAAACCACTGTTTGACTGTTCTGTAATAGAACGATGGGAACGTTGCTTTGATGAATGAGACGTCCTCCCACGTAGCTTCATCTTCAGACAAATTCAGCCATATTATCTTCCACTGTGAGATAACTATGTTGCCTCTTGGGACAGCTCTTGTTTCCAGCACCTCTGTTGGCTCAATCTTAATGTGACCATCAGATGTAACCAAGGGTAGATTCTTTTGAGGAACTGCCATTGGACCAATGTGTTTTTTGAGTTGGCTCACATGAAACACATCATGTATTTGAGCCGAGTCAGGAAGCTGAAGCTTGTAAGCTACCTTGCCGATTTTGCTCATGATTCTGAATGGACCATAGAATTTAGTGGTAAGCTTGATCGGTTGCCTGATATCAAAAGCTGCAAACCGAAAAGGCTGTAATTTAAGGTATACCATATCTCCTTCAGCAAATTGTCTTTCAGACCTCTTTGCATCAGCATATTTTTTCATTCTCGATTGTGCTACTGTCAGATTGTTCTTCAATTTAGAAATCATAGCTTGCTTTTGTTGTAGGAATTCCAAAGCTGAAGATTCAGGACCAGGAATCATTACTTCATTTATCATTGGGGGTGGAGTGCCATATAGAGCTTCAAAGGGAGTACATTTGAGGCCAGTGTGGTAATTAGTGTTGTACCACCATTCAGCTAAAGAAAGCCATTGTTGCCACTTCTTTGGTTCTTGAAAAGTCATGCACCTCAAATAGTTCTCGACACACTGATTTACCCTTTCTGTTTGTCCATCAGACTGTGGGTGATATGCAGAGCTATAATTGAGGTCAACTCTCAAAGCTTTAAATAGATCTTGCCAGAGTTTGCTTGTAAATATCCTGTCTCTATCTGATATGATAGAAGATGGTAGTCCATGCAGCTTATAAATGTGATCTAAAAACAGTTGTGTGACATGCTGCACTGTAAAAGGATGAGTTAAGGTGAGGAAATGGGCATATTTAGTGAACCTGTCGACCACCACCATGATGACATTCTTGTTGTTAGATTTGGGGAGCCCCTCAATAAAGTCCATGCTTATAGAAGACCAAGCCATTTCTGGAACAGGAAGGGGTTCCAGAAGTCCAGGGTATTGACAATTTTCACCTTTAGCTCTTTGGCAAACAGGGCATTGGGTCACAAAATCTTCCACCGATTTCTTGAGGTTGGGCCAGTAGAAAATCCTCTTGAGCCTTTGATAAGTAGCTCGAATTCCTGAATGTCCACCTACTGCAGAAGAGTGTAGGGTGGTGAGAATTTGTTTCTTCAGGGTGTCATCAGGTCCAATAACTATTCTTCCTTTATATCTGAGGATACCAGCATGTACTGAATAATTGGGGATAGCTGATGAGTTAACAGCCAGTTTCTGTATCATTTCGGTATACTGTTGCTCTGAGCTGTAACTTTTCTCAATGTCGGCAGACCAGTTAGGACAAGCTGCTGAAATTGCAAAACAAGATTCATGTTTCCTAGAAAGTGCATCAGCGGCACCATTGTCCTTGCCTTTCTTATACTCAATAGAATAATTGAATTCCAGTAGTTTCATGAGTAACTTCTGTTGGATCCCCTCACTGATCCTTTGGGTCATCATATGCTTTAAGCTTTGTTGATCTGTCTTGATGATCAATATATTGTCCAGAAAGTAGTGTCTCCATTTTTTTTAATGCTTGAAGAATAGCCAGGGCTTCTTTATGATAAGTAGATTGGGCAGCAGCTTTAGGTCCTAGGCTCTGACTGAAATAAGCCAATGGTCTGCCATTCTGCATCACTACAGCACCAATACCAGAACCTGAAGCATCAGTTTCCAAGACAAAAGGTTCATTGAAGTTTGGAAGAGCCAAGACTGGAGAAGAAGTCATGAGTTGTTTCAACTGTATGAAAGTTGCAGTATGGGTTTCAGTCCACTTGAAAGAATCTTTCTTGAGAAGATCATGTAATGGCCGGCATATCAACCCATAGTTTTTTATGAACCTTCTGTAGTAACTAGTGAGACCTAGGAATCCCCTCAGTTTTTTGATAGTTGTGGGAATTGGCCAATCCACAATGTCTTGAATCTTTGTAGGATTAGTTGCCACCCCATCACCACTGATTATATGGCCCAAATATTCCACTGAGGTAGTTGCAAACACACACTTACTTAGCTTAGCCGAGAGCTTGTTGGCTTTGAGAACTTCAAAAACCATTTTGAGATGAACTTTATGATCCTCCATGTTGTTGCTATAAATGAGTATATCATCGAAAAATACCAGCACAAACTTCCTTAGATACTTAGAGAAGACTTGATTCATGAGAGACTGAAAGGTTGCTGGGGCATTAGACAACCCAAATGGCATGACTGTATATTCATAATGGCCAAAGTAGGTGCTGAAGGCAGTTTTATGGATGTCTTCATCGCTCATTCTAATCTGATGATAGCCACTTCTAAGATCCAATTTGGAGAATATCTTTGCTCCAAAAAGTTCATCAAGTAGATCTTCAATTACAGGTATGGGGAACTTGTTTTTCACTGTCTGATCATTGAGATCTCTATAATCAACACATAATCTCCAGGAGCCATCCTTTTTTCTGACCAGTATAGCAGGAGATGAGTATGGACTAGAGCTTGGCCTGATTAGATTGTCTTGTAACATTGACTTGATCAATTTTTCTACCTCATCTTTCTGTTTGTGAGGCATTCTGTAAGGTCTCTTGTTAGGAGGTTTGCTACCTTCCTTGAGTGGGATTGAGTGATCACACGATCTTTGAGGAGGTAACCCGGATGGTTCATCAAAGACTTCCTTGAATTTTGCCAAAATGATATCAATACTTGGAGGAACCAGTTGCTGGTTGAGAGACTGATCAGACTGAATCAAGTTGATTTGAATCACAAATCCCATTATTCCCTTGCATGCCATTTTCTGCACTTGCTCAGGATCAATTAAAAATTCATTATTGGGCTCAGTGAAATCAGTAAAAGACATCTTCATGGTTCCATCTTTAGTGATTGTGAGGCATCTCTTGTCATCTCGCAGGTCTAGACCAATTGGGCTGTGCTGCTTGATCCAGTCACATCCAAAAACAATATCATGGCCCTTGAGAGGTAGTAATTTGAAATTGCTTGTAAAAGTTTCTTTCTTGAGAGCATACTTGGCTTGTAATATTTAAGCTCCAGTTTCCAAGAACCCTCCTCCTGCGACTTTGACCTTAAGCTTGTTTGTGGTACTAATAGTGCAGTTTGTTTTAGCTGCAAATTGTGAATCCTTGAAAGTATCTGTGCTTCCACTGTCAATGAGTGCAGTAGCACGTTTACCTCCAATGTGGACAATCACTGAGAATGTAGTGGTTGATGTCAGTCCTTCTGCAGCCGTAGCAGAGAGCATCATCAATTGCTGTTCTGGTTGTTCAGGCTGTTCCACTTGATTCTCCTCTTGAGGTTGGTCAACACCATAAGCTTTTTCCATTTGTTGTTCCACAGCTAGCCAATTCTCAGGGCTCATTGCCATTGCATTGATGGCTCTTCTTTATTTGCACACAAATTTATGCTGAGGAGTCCAAGGTTCATTACATCCCCAGCAAACCTGCAGTTGTTTATTTCTGCCAGGTTGTTGGTTTTGGTTAGGAGGTTGTGGGTTGGGTAGGGGGGCTTGTCTTGGATTTTGGTTGGCTTGTTGGGGTGGTTGTGGGAGTTTGTGTGGTGAGGGAGCTTGATATTGGAATGTGGGTTTCTGGAATTGATTGGTTATGTAGGGCTTCTTGATGAGAGTTCCCTTTTCCAGCTCTTTAGCTCTCCAATAAGCTTCACTAAGAGACCTTGATTGTGTGCAGTGAGGTTGTGTTTGATGTTATCTTTCAACCCTGCAATGAAACTGCCCACATAGTAGAAATCTGACATGGCTGGGTGTTGGCTTTGGATGAGACCCAATATTTCCTCAAACTTAGCAATGTAGTCAGATACTGAACCAGTTTGCTTGAGTTGATGAAAGTACTCAATTACTGAATAGTTACTGTACGACGATATTTTGTAACAGTATGAAATAAATTCATGTATGCATGCAGAAACAAAGGCGTGAGAAATAATAACGAAGGTTTACGTGCATGCCAGGCATAGATATGCAAGTATATGCCTTATGGGCCAAATTTGGTAAAGAACAGCCCAACATCAGTTGACGTGCGTGGTGTATAATTACCGGTTGTATTCAATTTGCGGCCGTATACGCGTAGACAAGACTATAGAAATACGCGGCAACAAATAAAGATAATGTATTCTCTCGGGATAATAACGAGACCAGTTCTGAAACTCAATCCATCGTGGAGTTGAGTTCGCCGATTTCCCGTAAGCCCGTCCAAAGATGAGATAAGTATCGACGTATTGATTTAAATATTTACGTAGGCAACAATATGGTGAATGAGTTGTAGGCCAGCGTTGCATATGAGGCCCATCATTCAGACGACTTTGCAAGGCTACGTACGTTGTAGTTCATTGCGTTAATCCTGAACGATTTGTTCTGTTGAGATAGGGATCGGATGGGTTTGAACCTTCCCAGGAAAATCTCAGAGTTAGCGACAACAGCGGCGGCGCCGTGACGAAGGGGTTGATCTCACCGCTGACCCTAACACTTGCCTATAAAAGGCCATGAGGTCGACGCTTCTCGGTTGATCGTTTTCCACCCAGAAACACCCCACGCCCATCGCCGTCTTTTCGCCTTCAACACCCATCAACCATACCCATCTGAGAGAAACGCAAGCAGAGAGAGAGAGAGAGCGCAACTAATTCCATCCACCGGCATGGTTCATCCGCCAGGAATCGTAATGGCGCCGTCCTTCAAGAGTAAGGCTTCATGTTGTTTTTCTCATCTCCTCATCGTCTCTCTCAGTTGCTAGATTGGTTCGCCGGTCATGTACAATTCGTGGGCTCAGATCAATGATCGGTTCGCCGATTCTTACGCTGCCCCGGAAAGATCTGCTAGCTGCCGTGATCTACATCAACTCCTGCCATCTCATGATCAATCTACACCGGCGCCCACCATTCCAATGCAGTCAATCAGCTCTCTCACCGAGAGTTTTAGAGATACAAGACTAGCTCTCCATACGAGAGTTTCCTGAGTACAAGCCCAGCTCCCTCATCGGGAGTTTTCAGATTACAAGATTAGCTCTCACCGAGAGTTTTCAGAGATGCAAGACCAGCTCTCCTCACGAGAGTTTTCAGAGACGCAAGACCAACTCTCCTCATGAGAGTTTTCAGAGTACATAACCAGCTCTCCTCACGAGAGTTTTCAGAACTGAAGGCCAGCTCTCCCTATGAGAGTTTTCAGAATTGGTAACCAGCTCTCCATGAGAGTTAATAGTCAGCACAAGCTTGCGCCATAGTTGGCTGGTCCCAGAAGTGATCGTGAGAAGTGTGATGATCCACCAAGTTATGAGAAGAAGCCTGGATCATCAGCATCTTCAGAGAAGTAGCATGACAGGCTAGCGGCCTATTTAAGTTAGAAGCAGATTAATGTAATACAGATTGCCTTTGCCTCCGGCAACTCTGATTATGTATAGAATAAGCTAGTTCGTATGTCAAATAAACAAAGCTTTGGGTGACTAATGTTACATATCCTGAATAAAGATGTGATGTGTCAACGTGTTTTCAGTAAATACCAGTGTTGAGTATTGGCTGTCCTCAAGTACAAGCAGAAGTGCAGCTCTGTTTCGTATGTTTGCTCAGCTATCTGAAACCTGCAAGCGCGCCTAGTGCTTATGGTGAAGTCTGAACCCTACTCCTTGACCGACGAGGCTTGGAGATTTTACATTGTCATTCCGTGACCGACGAGGCCGGAAGTACGTCATCCTGACCGACGAGGCGGGACATCTCTTTGTTTGTGACCGACGAGGTCAAACATTTTACAGATTTCGCTTCAAGCTCCGTGACCCTTGAGTTCAGATAGCATATGCCGATGACCGACGAGGCTTCGGCCCTCTCTTACTATTATTTTGTATTGCATCGTTCATGTACTTTTGGAGACCATATTACTCAAGACCTGTACTGACACGACCATTAGCGTAGCTTAATCGGAGGTTTTCCATGGAGATCAATCTATGGATGTAATTAACCGGCGGCCTCACGAGGCCCCGGGAGCTTGTAACTACACAATCGACTGATGTTGGTCAGATTTATCGATCGAGGCGCATTTCGATGTAAAGTCCCAAGGATTATGTATTTTGTAATTCTTCAAAGGATTAATGAAATTTATGTTCCCTGAGTTCTTTTTGTTTATTTTGTATACGTTAGTATACTGGCACGCCCGCATTTTATTCATAGTATACGCACTAGGGCCACTCCTTTACGGAGTGTTTCTCTTCGCGAAACAAATTGGCACGCCCAGTGGGACCGTGTTCTCCTCCCATCTTTGCTGCGCTACAATGGTCGTTGTGATGGTCTTTCAAATTCTCCAAATATGATATGCATAAAAAAAAGGTTTATTTAAAAAAAAAAGCCTGATCAAAGACGTTTCTTTCTACAGGTGGTATCCCTGCACATGTTTCTGCTACTGTGATGTGCCAGTTCGGTAACCTTCCTGTCACCGCTACCTTTGTGCATGGTGGCAAGGTTTACACTCATATGACAGCTGAGCTAGAGAATGAGTCAAAGAAGGCTAGGATGTCAGCATTTAACAAAGCCAAGAACGAGCGTCGTGAGCTTGTAGTTGAAGCTAGCAAGCTGCTGAAGAGATCAGGGAAGACTGAACTCCGTGGTGAGAAGACTGAACCAGAGCTTGTGGTAGCTTTAGATGCAGCTTGTGCGAACATGAGACAGAGCATGGTCCTTGCTCGCCACTCAGGCAGTCCTCATGCACGACGTAACTGCCGCAGGAAGTATGCTAAGGCAAAGAAGCTTAGAGAGCAGATTGCTTCTCGTATCATTCCAAGCAAGGCTCAAGAGGAAGAATGGTTCACGAGCAAAGTGAATAAAGTGGCAAGAGTGCAGACACAACGTGCCTATGCTCATGAGGCATTATCCAGGGAATGGTTGCATCATCCTGCTGAAGTTGCTAGACTCCCCGTCCGTGAAGCTATTGTTACAGAATTTTTGAGGCATCGTTTGGGAAGGAAACATGTTCAGTCAGGCCTGGGGGCTGCGCCTGCAAGCCTCTTTGCACCCTGCCTGCATACCAGTGCCGCGGGTGAGCCATCTTCGGCTGCCAATGCCAATCAATTTGCTGTGTTACAGACTGAAACGCCTGCACCTCGTGCTGATGAGTTACAACAGCAACTACAGCAACTTCGTGCACAAATGAATGACTTTGAAAGGCAGCTGCAGGGTCCTGAGATACCTCAGGATACACGTACTGGGGGCAGGTTCAGAGCTTATGCACTGAGAGGTCGTCCTCAACATGACCGTCGAACATGGGCTCCTCGCCACAGAGATCAACCTACATCATCCTATCATCCAAGGCAATTTCGGCAGCCAGCACATTGGAACCGTCGGCCTTACCGTCAGGAGTATTCAAACCAACAGAGAACAGAGCACGTACCTCAGTGGCGTGTTCGGGAACCTCAACGCGAGGTGTTTCCTAGGAATGACGCCCCGCCATCACCGGCACAGCGCTCAGTTCCTCCACCGGCACAGCGCCCAGCTCCACCGCCTCAAGCACGACACCCAGTTCCACCGCCTCGACCAGCCCCGCCTTTGAGGCCCCGTGCTCCATACATATTCAATGAGAATCAGAGGAGACGTGAGCGAAGGAGAAGGAACCGTGAAGTGATGTTGCAAGAGTTGCAGAGTATTGTGTTGAGGTATGTGCAAGTTCGTGTCCGGGCTGATGGCCGGGTGCTCTGATAATGAGAGGGTTACTGTTCGTGTTGCGCCGAACCTTGAGCGGAACCCGAGGTATAACTTCCTTATTGAGCGTTTGGCTCCAAGGCCACGTCAGATGGCTCCAACTGATGATGTTCCAGTTGTGAATGGACCTGCTAGACAAAGTAACGCCGAACAACCAAGAGTGCCCTCTCCCGTTTCAGATGAAAGCAAAGAAAAGGCTCCTGCAGTTTCTGAGCAACAGGTGCCACCACCACCGCTTAACCCACTTCCAGAGCAAACAGACCCAACTCTCAGTGCTTCAACAAGCTATGATACTACATCGGAAGGATCCGAAAAGAAATCACCTGACGGAGATACGCTAATGTGCGGCGTTGTAGAAGTCCATTCTGCTGAAGAGTCCGACTCAGACTGGGAACCACCTGCAGTAACACAAGATTTGACATATTGTTCTGAAGATGAGATCGTCCCAAATCCCAAGGCCTTTTTCAACACTGCTCTGCTTTCTAGTTTTCAGTCTCAGGGAAGTGTTACTTCGTGCCCAGAAAAGGATCAAGAGGATAATAGTATAATGGCTCTTTGCTGCCCAGTTACCGGAAAACAGAGGTCACAGAGAGGAAACACTACCCCATATGACCGCCCAGGAGCTTATAGAAGCATTTCTTCACGCTTGCCTGTCGACCAAAGCCAACTGCAGAACATGGCCTCACGTCCTGGTGCGGATACTCGCCTAAAAGCGAGTGCACAACAGCGTGTGCAGAGAAGCCCAAATTTGTCAGATGAGGAAGGACATTGTAGTACACTGGATGGAAGTTCTGATTCTCTTGAAGCATGCTCATATTCTCCTCACTACTCTGCACTTGCACACTCCATGTTATCTGGAGAAGATAATGATCCTGAGGGCATTAACATTGCACCAGTACATATGGCTAATGAAAATGAGAATCCGCTAGGGTCATTACCTGGAGGCCCAGGTGCCCATGCGGCAGCAGTTCCTCATATTCCACCATTATTGGGCGTGAACGGTGCAGGGGATATACAACAACAAGTTCCTCCACAAGGCGTTATTCAGAATGAGCAAGTTAATATTCTCGGAAGGCAAGTGGAAGAGTTAACAGTCAAGTTTGATCATATGTGTGCAATCATGTTGAGTATGATGGGCGGGAATGCACCACAACAGCAACAGCAGCAGCCACAAATAGACCCGCAGATAGAAGAATTTGAGGCCGCCGCACGTATGCGTGGCCCTGCTCCCGGTCAGTCTGAAGTTGTACAAAACCGTGTCATTGGCACACCGCCTCCTCACGTTAGAGCCGCACCAGCATTGTTCTCTACTGCAGGCCCATCAGCTGCAGCTTTGAGGAACTATCATGACATTGCCGAGGATGTATTTGATAGGAGAATGAGGCAGTTTTCAGCGGAACAAGCGCCACGGGTGTCAGAAACTGAATTGCAAAAGCCATATGAATCTTGGCACGACAAAGTTCCATTCCCGGCTGGTTGGCATCCACCGAAGTTCCGTCAGTTTGATGGAACCGGCGACGCTACAGAGCACCTTGTCTACTTCGAGTCCGTGTGTGGTGATACAGCCAACAATGCATCTTTGTTGCTTCGTCAGTTCTCAACTTCTCTGACTGGTGCTGCCTTTCATTGGTACAGCCGTCTACCGGTCGGGTCAGTGTCAAGTTGGACAGCCATGAAAGAGCTTTTCAAGTCACACTTCATCACGATGAGGAAAGATATATCAATTCTTGAATTATCGCAGATTAACCAAAGACAGGGTGAGAAGATAGAGGATTATATTGTCCGTTTTAGAAATAATTATGTGCGCCTTGCAAGAGAGATGCATGCTGAGGATGCTGTACAAATGTGTATTCATGGAATGCATCAGCATTGGCTAGTGGGAGTATCAAGGCGTGATCCAAAAACATTCAGCACACTTGGAGATGCTGTCGCCGCCACCAGGTTAGAGTTTGAGAAGGCACCTCAGATTATGGAGATGTATAAAAATGCTGGTATGACTGATAATGCAAGAAAGTACAATTCTTCGTCCAAGCCAGCTGGAATGAATAATAAAGGAAAGGCCCCAGTGGAGTCTAACACCACTAATACAGTGCCGGTTTTGGGAGCTAAAGGGCAACATCAGAGACCAATGGGTCGTCCAGATCTCAAAGAAATGTTGAGCAAACAATATGTCTTCCGTAGAGACCTTGTTAAGAGTCTTTTTGAACAAATGAATGAGCGGCAACTTCTGAATTTGCCTGACCCGTCCAGACCTGATCAAGTTGCAATGAATGACAATCCTCTTTATTGTCCTTATCACCGATATGTTGGCCATGTTATTGAGGATTGCATTGCTTTCAAGGAGTGGTTGCAGAGGGCTGTTGATGAAAACGCCTAGCTTTGAAGCCTGAAGCCATGAATCCGAACTACCATGCTGCAAATATAGTGTCTGTATGACATGTTGATTCGTCGTCGGTTTACATTAATGAAGAAGAAGAATATTGGGCACCCTTTTCAGAGGTAGAAGAACAACTTCATGGGCTACGCCTCACTCCAGTTGCCCATAATACAACACAGCAGTCATGGCAGCAAGTCCAACAAAGGTGCCCTCCACGGCCTCGCCAATTTAATTATCGCCCACGCCCTGTGGCAGTACCTGAGAGGGTTAGAAGGTACTATCCAAGTCAGCGGCGCATGCCACCTCGATTTGTCCCTGAGTCTGAAGGTGACGAACCTTTCCCTCGTATGACTCCTCTCCCAACACTAGGGCAGTTCTTCCCTAAGAACTGGGGGCAACCAGCTGTGCAAAAGGAGGAAGAGACAAGTGTAGAGGCTCCTGCATCATCAGACATTGTGACCTGCAACGTTATTTTGGAGAATGACGAAGTGGAAAATTCAGAAGAGGGGAAGCAATTACGCCGGAAGAGCGTAAAGTGTTAGAAGGTGACACATCTTTAATTGAAGAAGTTCACGTGAACCTGAGAGGAGGTAAAGAGTTGTCTGAGCCATTGAAATCACGACAATATAGAGCTGAAAAAGCCAAAAACTTGCGGCGTCCAGAGCCTGCTTCCCAAGACCATCAACAGACATCGTCATCATCACAAAAGCCTCCTAAGGATGATGATGTGGACTATAATGTTATTGCTCATCTAAAGCGAATCCCCGCTTTATTGAGTGTTTATGATGCTTTGATGCTGATGCCTGAACTTCGAGCGGATCTCATTCAGGCTTTGCAAGATCCTCAACAGTTTGAGACGGCGATGGCCAAACACCGACTTCTTAGTGGCTTCGCTGAAGTTAATGAGATCACATTTTCAGAGGAGGATAAGATGGTAGAGACTGTCAACCACAACCGTCCTTTGTATATTGAAGGAAACATTGGGAGTGCGCACCTCCGTCGGATCCTTGTTGATCCAGGTTCTGCGGTGAACTTGTTACCTATCCGCAGTTTAACACGAGCCGGTTATACTATGGACGATCTTGAACCAACTAGTGTGGTGATATGTGGGTATGACAGCAATGGTAGCCAGGCATTAGGCACCATTACTCTGAAGCTTCAAATGTCCACTTTCAGTTTCAAAGTGAAGTTTTTTGTGATTGAATTTACCACTTCCTACTCGGCGCTGTTGGGAAGGCCATGGATACACAAGTACGAAGTGGTTCCGTCTACACTTCATCAGTGCTTCAAATTTGTTGATGGAAAAGGAGAGCAACAACGAATTATTGGGAACCTTTCTCCTTATACAATTAAAGAAGTTCACCATGCAGATGCTAAGTATTATTTTAGCACAGGAGATGACATCAGTCTTGGGCGTTCTACCCCAGCCATGGATATCCTTGCACGAAATTCAACGGCGTCTTCCTCAGACATGGAGTTTCTAGTGACACCAGGTTCAAACTTTTCAAGGAGAAAGGGTTCATTCCCGAGGCTTCGTGGTGGGAGAGATAGGGGAAGGCCACGATCATACACATCCATGGATCGGCAATATACTCCTCGAGAGGCCTCAAATGGGAGCAGTTCAGATACGTTTTGGAGTTGGAGCCTTCAGCCGCACCCGCCAACAGCACCGTTACTCTCGATTAATATGGAGGCTCCTCCGTTGTCTTTGCCCTCAACTGATACTTCAGCGAGGTCAGAAGCTAAGCCTTTGATAGAAATAGTTCCGATCGCAACGGCAGGAGATTCGTCGTCTGCTCCTTTGTTTGATTATAATACTAATCCAGGTGAACTTCCCACAGCCGCTCCTGAGGGCCCAAAAGGCGCCCCTTCGACCTCCTCACAAGCAGATCCAGCTCCTAGCCAAGAAGAGGCAGCCACGCCATCTATCGAGGGTGGCGGTAGAGTGAAGAAAATGGTGGCCAAATTTGAAAAGGTGTCGCCAAGTTCTTCTATACTACAACCTGCATCACTTTATACATCTGTGTGTACCTTTGGAGGTCTGGGCTGTCCCTGATTTGCAAGGGTCTGCTTGCCCGACACTCTTTTATAAAGTTCCATACACACGACCTAGTGACATATTTTTAAATTTTCCAGATTGTGAAACAGATGCGGAGGAGGTCTTGGCGACTTTAAGGGTAGAACCTAATCTGGTCCCCTTGCTTGAAAAATCAGGAATCAAGCTACAAAGAAATTGGCGACTCCCATTACCGCCCGATGTGTGCGAAGAGTGGTGGAGCCAATCTGAGAGGCTTGTAAAGAAAGGTCGACTGCCTCTCTGTAGGTATGGTCTTGGCTATCGCTCTCACTATTTGTGGGATAGTGATGAAGAAGATATAAATGACGAGGATAATAATGAGTTTGAATGTTTTACTTGCAATGTAATACATGCAGGTGATGACTGGGGGCTTGAAGATGACGAGGATGTAACGTCCGAAGAAGAGGGCTTGGTGCAGTTTTATGAAGTCCCTTACCAACCCCGTTCGGTCTGCGCTGCTGCTAATGCGCGTCACGGCTTGAGAGACGAGCAATATCTCCTTGATAGGATGCATGAAGCAACCACGGTTGTTCATGGAGAAGTTCTTAGTGCTGCCCCTGCTCCTCATCACTTGGAAGACGGCGGGCAGCAGACTATTGATGAGCTTGTAGAAATAAACCTTGGGAGCGAGGATGATCCTCGCCCAACTTTGTAAGCGCGGCTCTCACGCTAGAGGAGCGAGAAGATTATAGAAATTTTTTAATGCAATATCGTGATTGTTTTGCATGGTCGTATAAAGAAATGCCGGGCCTAGATCCCCGTGTTGCTACTCATAAATTATCTCTTGATCCTCAATATCGCCCTGTTAAACAACATCCACGACGCTTCCGTCCAGAACTGCAGGATGATATAATTGCCGAGGTAGATAAGCTGATCAAGGCTGGGTTCATAAAAGAAGTGCAGTACCCTCGATGGCTTGCTAGTATTGTCCCCGTAATGAAAAAGAATGGACAGGTACGGGTTTGTGTAGATTTTCGTGACCTGAATCGTACTTGCCCAAAAGATGACTTTCCTATTCCAATCACCGAAATGGTCATAGATTCTACTACAGGTTATGGAGCCCTCTCTTTTATGGATGGGTTTTCCGGATATAACCAGATCAAGATGGATGAGCATGACGCCATTGATACTGCCTTCCGAACGCCAAAAGGAAATTTTTACTATACCGTAATGCCATTCGGTTTAAAGAATGCAGGGGCTACATACCAACGAGCTATGACGGTCATTTTTGGTGACCTTATACATCAGTCAGTAGAATGCTACATCGACAACTTAGTCGTTAAGACGCAAGAGCGAGAAAACCATAAAGAAGACCTCCGTGTAGTGTTCGAGAGGTTACGCAAGTACCAGCTCAAGATGAACCCGCTCAAATGTGCCTTTGCGGTGCAATCTGGTATATTTTTAGGTTTTATTGTGCGCCATCGAGGGATTGAAATCCAGCGCAAAGACATAAAAGCGATCCTCAAACTGCCACCACCTGAGAACTTGAAAGAGCTTAAGTCCTTGCAAGGAAAGCTAGCTTATATAAGGCGTTTTATTTCTAATTTATCAGGTCGTATACAACCTTTTTCAAAATTAATGAAAAAGGGGGCACCATTTGTGTGGGATGAACAATGTCAAAATGCCCTTGATAGTATCAAGCAATATTTGCTTAGCCCGCCTGTCCTCATCGCCCCCGTTAGAGGGCGGCCCCTTATTTTGTATATTGCGGTGCAACCCAATTCTGTTGGTGCCCTTTTAGGACAAATTAACGATGATGGGAAAGAGGTGGCCTGTTATTATCTTAGTCGTACTATGGTTGGTGCTGAATGCAATTATTCTCCTATTGACAAATTATGCTTAGCCCTGATATTTGCATTAAAGAAACTCCGGCATTATTTGCTAGCTCATGAGGTCCAACTTATTGCAAGAGCAGACCCTGTAAAATATGTTCTCAACCAGCCAGCCCTTTCAGGAAGAATTGGAAAATGGGCAATGCTTATGATGGAGTACGATATTCAGTATGTACCTCAAAAAGCTGTCAAGGGTCAGGCCTTAGCTGATTTCCTAGCTGCACATCCTGTGCCTGATGACTCACCATTAGTAACAGACCTCCCAGATGAAGAGGTGTTCACAGCTGACATAGAAGCTCCTTGGGAACTTTATTTTGACGGTGCTTCACGAATGGAATCTGACCCTGATGGTACTCCACGTAGAAGGGCTGGTGCTGGAATAGTATTCAAGAGTCCTCAAGGCGAGACAATCTATCACTCATTCTCACTGATGAAAGAGGAATGCTCAAATAATGAAGCTGAATACGAGTCCCTCATATTTGGACTTCTCCTTGCCCTCTCCATGAATATACAGATCCTCCATGCTTATGGAGACTCTCAGCTTATTGTGAGACAAGTAAATGGCGTGTATGAAGTACGAAAACCTGAACTGGTACCCTATTGGGAAGCCACGAAGAGGCTCATGGAAAAATTCGAATTTGTTCAGGTTGAACACGTTCCCAGGAGCCAAAACGCCTCAGCTGACGCGCTTGCAAAATTGGCTTCGGCTCTCGTATTACCTGACGGTCAAGCAGAGATCAATATTGAAGAGAGATGGTTACTGCCTGCTGTACTTGAGCTCATTCCAGAAAATTATGAAGTCAATACTGTCCTGACTATTGAGTCAGATGATGAAGACTGGCGCAAGCCATTTATAGATTACTTTAAACATGGTACCTTACCAAATGATCCTGTTGCAAGACGCCAACTTCAGCGACGACTGCCCTCATTTATATTTAAGGCCGGTGTCTTATATCGGCGGTCCTTTGGGCAGGAAATGCCTCTCCGATGCTTCTCCCGGAGCGAGGCTGACAAAGCACTCAAAGAAGTTCACTCGGGAATTTGCGGCGGCCATCAAAGTGGGCCACGAATGTATCACAGCATTAAAATTGCTGGGGGCTTTTGGCCCGGAATGATGAGGGATTGCATTGAGGTAGCTCGGTCTTGTTATGACTGTCAGTTACATGGGGATGTCAAGCATCAGCCTCCAGTCCCTCTTCACCCTACTATACCCTCATGGCCATTTGATGCTTGGGGCATTGATGTGATAGGCTCCATCGATCCACCATCGTCAAAAGGACAGCAGTTCATCCTAGCGGCCACTGATTATTTTTCTAGATGGGCCGAGGCAATTCCATTAAAAGAAGTGAAGTCCGACAATGTCATTAATTTTCTGGAACGTAACATCATCTACCGTTTTGGTGTACCACATCGTATAACCTCAGACAATGCAATGGCCTTTAAATCAAAAAAGATTGCCAAGTTTATACAGAAGTATAAAATCCAGTGGAATTACTCTACAGGATATTATCCCCAAGCTAATGGCCTGGCAGAGGCATTCAATAAAACTCTTGTCAATATTCTGAAGAAGACCGTCGCGAATAATAAAAGGGACTGGCATGACCGTCTCTTCGAAGCATTATGGGCGTATCGTGTTACAGTTCGCACGCCTACGCAGTCAACACCATATTCACTGGTTTTTGGTACTGAAGCTGTACTACCATTAGAAGTGGAGCTTCCTGCCCTTCGTATTGCTGTACATGAAGAAATCACACAAGAAGAACGTGTCCGTCTACAATTTCAAGAACTGGATGCACTTGAGGAGTGGCGCCTTGCTGCCCTCCAAGAATTACAATTCTATCGGCAAAACATGATCAGATCATATGATAAACTCGTGAAACATCGAGTCTTTAGAAAGGGTGACCTAGTGCTTGCCCTGAAACGTCCTATTGTAACCACAGGCAAAAGCAAAGGAAAATTTGAACCAAAATGGCATGGACCATATGTTGTAGAACAAGTCTATGACGGTGGAGCCTATCAGCTTATCAATCAGGAGGGCATTCGTCCAATGCCCCCAGTTAATGGTCGGTATCTCAAGAAATACTTTGCTTGAAAGTCGAGTTAACACCGACTTTTGTTCCCCTTGGCAAATGATGAAAATGGGGAACTATTTTTCTTTTTTTTTTTCTGCATATTTTCCAAAACTTTGTTGCATAAATAAAGGGTGTCACCCACCCAACAGTAAACAAAAGAGGCTTTTCTATACCACACCAAGCTGGTTCTTCAGAGTGTGGATGCTTGTGAACTCTCCAACAGGGAAGACAATGAAGAAATTGTGGACAATTTGGCTTGTAAGCATATATTACACACACTGCACAGAAAGCACGTGCTACCTGTTTGAGAATGGGCGTTGGTACTGGTTTGTTCTTAACCCGAAGCGACAAGTTGTCGTGCACCTCGAATCGCCTTTACCCATTTCTTCAGCCATAACCACCGAGCCATCCGGGGATGACTATAGGAAAAAGAGCAGGAGAGGGCTACCTACCCAACACAAGTTGTGGGCTAGTGTGCAGCTACTTGCCACCCCGGATTGGTGTGAAACAAGGGTCCTAAAAAAAAAAACAGTGTTGCCCGCGAGGTTTAGTTACACAAAGTGTGAGCGGTGGGATCTCAAAGGTACCAGCAATCAAGTTCAAGATGCAAGCAAGTCCGATTATGAAGATCAAGATCAAGTCAAACAAAAGTCAACAAAGCACCATCAAGTTCATCGGTGCTCAAACTCAAGACGTGCAAGGTCACACAAACAATAGAGCCGTTCAACGAAAATTCGGTAACGAAGCTCTCCACTGAAGATGACAGCTAAAGAAGTATGACAAGCTCTGTAAATACCTGAGAGTAACCATCGCTCACCTCCCTCGTAAGAAAAGTGAGGCAACTTTCCATGGCCAATTACCCCTTCCATAAAACTTCCTTTTACTCCAGAAATCATCATCTCAAGGAGTACGAGGTTCATAACATGCTCTAGCTGGGGATACAGTTCAGGAAGTGCTCAACGTCCCATGATCACTCACTAAACACGTGGCTTAATTTTACACACTGATACAGGAAGACAACACAACAAAGTTCAGTTGTTACAACTATTCATTGTCTCTCTGAAGATGGGGTTCCTTTGTAACCACGCTCTAGGCCACTTCATAGCTTGGTGATAAAGAAAAGCCCACATTTTAAAAAATAAAAACATCAAACAAGTTTCTCATGTTGGCATTATTTCTGTCAAACCATATCTGCTGTTTTTGCAGATCTTAATATCTACCTCAAGCAAATTATGGGATCAGAGAAGTACTCCAGTGCGGCACGTACGGATCTGTGAACCCTTCAACTCAACTGGCTGGCACCGTGGCAGCTATACGGTCGCAGAAGAGTTGATTAAAATCTCTTGAAGCGTGGCATGGATTTTCGCTACGAATTGAAAGAGTTATGGATAGTTTCATTGGCTGGCTCCGCAGGCAGCTAAGCGGTCGCAATGAAGTATCCATGAAGTTGTTCGTTCATAGCATGGACTTTCGCTGTGACACAGGCATAATTCTGTAGTTATTCAGCTGCAGAAACAAATTCTATGGCCTATGTTTAGCATGGACTTTCGCTACTTCATAAGTCATTTCTTTGTAGCATGTACTTCCGCTACAGTGTAATAACTTTTTAGTTAAGGCATGGGTATTCGCCTACAATAATTATGTAAGCGGTATGGACTTTCACCGCCAAAAGTGATATACTTGCTCACATAGCAATGTGTACTTATCATCAATTTTTCGGTATGTTATCTCAGTACAATATTCATATGTTAAGTTTTTTTTAAAAAAAAATGCAAGGAAAAATAAAGGGTGCTGCAGTACGCATGATCTGGCATGGCCCCTGCAGTTTGTGTCATTTCTCTTAAGGATGAGTTTGTCCAACAAAAAATGTATGTGTATTATGAGCTGCCAATGCATGTGGCGTGTGATTATCACTCAGAATAAAATATGGCACAACCAAAGCCAAAGTCAATATAGGACTAGGAAATGGACTATGATGAGTCCGCTGGGAGCATTCTAATCTATCACATCTGACTACTAAATAAACAAAATAAAAAGGTGCAACAAGGATATGTCGCTCATTCCTTAACAGGATAATGCTTGACAAGGGAGCGTAAGGCTTGTACCACTGCTGGCAGGTTGTCATCGTCAGAGTCTTGAAGACGTTCATGTAGCTTCTTGCTCAGAGCACTACCTTTTGTGATAGCCTGGTTAAGTCTGACAGAAGAAGTATTGATATCTTCACTAACAGTCTGTTCCTGTACGAGGAAATCGTTATATTTGGTCTGTGATGATCGTACAAGTTCAAGGTTGCTCTTTGTTTCAGCAAGTTGTGCCTCAAGCACTTGTATATGTGCAACATATTTAGCTTCATATGATTTAAGCTCCTGCAGATTCTCATCACCAGCAACCTTCATCTTGCTGATCTTCATACGAGACCGAGTGATCTGCTCGCTTATCGAGACTGCCCTTTTCAACATAACGTCAACCTCTTCATTTCTGGCGGTTAATTTGTTGATTTCATCTGCCGGCTGTTGACCAGATTCAAGTTCTTTTTGAAGAGCTTTCATCTTTGTTATCATCAGTTTGACCTCATCAGTAAAGTGAGCACGAAAATAACGCTCCCATCCGTTTACTGTCTCTGACAGTTCCTTAAGAAAAGTGTGCTGGTCAAATTCTGTTGCATTGCCAGTGCTTGGAGGTCTCTCAGACCAGTGGTGATTTGTTGAAAAGTAAAACGAGTAACAGGGCAGGCAGAGCTCGGCAAGCAAAGGGCAGCACCCGGGGTTCTGTCAAGGTTTTTTGGGGCAGGTGGTAGAGTGTGAGGGTCAAAGATGGCGACTGCCTCTTCCACATATTTCTGCACAGCACCTTCAACCTTCTTCTTTATTCTTCCCAAAGACTTAATACTCCGAGCAGAGTTCCATTTTTCAGTATCTAAACAAAAGAAGGGTCATTAAAAAGGTGACGAAGAAATTAAAACAAAACGAGAGGAGGGGTCATCATAAAAGGAAAGAGTGAATGAAGGATTACCTTTTTCCTTTTGTGGTTTCTTTGACGAATTTTCAGTGATACTAGCATCGGCTTCTCTTTTTTCATCACTACTGAGAGAAGGAACACCCTCTCCTTCAGTTTTGTCGTCTTCAGCCTCGCCGTTAGGAAGCTCGTCATCGCCGTTGGCTTCCCCTGAACCTTCAGCAAAAGTTTTGAGATCCTTCTGATTGGTGATAGTAGGGAGATCAGATGGAGCCTCTGTTGTAACTGAAACACCATCAACAACCATTCGCTCTGCATCCTCATTAGCAGAAGCCACTTCCGTTATGAGATTATTATCAACAAGGGTCGCAAGTTGAGTATTCTCCATAGTTTTACCACTTTGATCAAGGACCTCCTTAGTTTTGCCATCCTGAATAGTAACATCGCCTGTACCGGTCATAGCTGGAGTAGCACATTTTTGAAGAGAGGCTTCATCGGGCCTATTTGAGATGGCACTAGGTTCAATGGCACTGAGCGTCTTTGCCTTCTTAGCCGGAGGTGTTGTCCCTAAAAGTTTCCCCATCATAGAAGATGTTGAAGCAGCAGCGACCCCTGTTCCAGAACACATAAGTAAATGCTTAATATGATTGATGATAGACAATAAAGTGTAAAAAAAATGCATATAGAAACGAACAGTGGAAGTAATCGACAGGGAAGAGAGGGAATTTTACCAGCAAGAGCAGTAGATTTGTTGTTTGCCGCAGCTCGAGGGCTCTTGATGGTAGCACAGAAAATGTCGGATTTTTGCAAAAAAGACAGAGTAGACGTATACCACTTCATATATTCGTACGAGCATTGAGGTCGCCGTGTGCGTGGCAGCAGTACAAAGCTATGACCCCCAGGGCGTGGATGTCCAAGAAGCCGGCGAGTTAAGAGCTCTCTAGTTCCTTCTAAAGTGTTTTTCAGCTGGTCAGAAAACTGCAATTGCCCATCCATGAAGAAATCAGGCAACTCCTGGTCGCAATTGTGAGCGCGAGCAAAGCGATGGGGGCAATAAACTTGATTATTCTGAAACTGACAGCGTCTGTGTGACACCCCACCAACTATGCTACTGATGATGATATCAATCTCAGGAATTTTTAAGGACCTCTCCTCGTTTGGTGTCTCACGACAATCGTTTAGATGTACTGGACCTTCTTGTGCGAAATGAATCGGACCCTGGCGGCCAATAAAATCTAAAGAGAGCAAATATTGGTTCTGCTCATCAGTGTCCAGAAAGATCCGGTGGGCGCTAGTAAAATCAACTTGAGGAACGTCTGGCATGCCACAATCCACGACAAAAGGTGGATACTTCACAAAATCAATTGGGCATGTGGGAACTGATGGCACGGACTTCCAATATGCTGCATACCATCCCATGATGAAGTGACTGGGCAGTACTAATCTGTGGTCACTCGCTGACGAAGTATTCTTTGTTACCGAGTGGTAGACATTGTCCAGGCTGCTATATAGGAACGCTAAGCTTGCTACGCCAATAGCTTTCCTAGTCCCTTGGGCAATACTGACCGCAGCTGAAAACACTTCTGGCCGGATATAGAGGCCTGAATCAACGGGTACACAGTACAGACATAGCCAGGTGGCAATGAAAGCAGCTCGATACACAAGCCGGGAGTGCTGAACTCTGTAATCAACTTGAAAACCACTGAAGTAAGCTGTTGGAGTTTCTTTATCTGAAACCCAAAATTTAAAAGTGGTGAGAAAGGGATCCTGTATTGCTGCATAATGATCTATTGGGAGAGAAGTCTCGCTTATCTCTTTATGTCGTTTCTTGTCAGCAAGAAAATAGTCAAGCCACTCTTTGGTCCTGACGAGTCCTTTGCCAGGATGGCCCTCCGATAGCCGTCGCTTACAGAGGCTTACAAATATGGCTTGCAAAGTTTCAACAGCTTCATGTGCACTGAAGGGGAGTGGAATAAATTCATCATATGCATGGCCAGAAAAGGGGATTCCCATGGCATCCTCAACTAGTAGCAGCGAATATCCAGTTTCTCCTTGACTGGTGACGATTGTATGACCATCCACATTCCAAAAATCAAGAAAGGCTTGAATGAGTGGCCAAGATTTTTTGACAAAGAACAAAGAACCAAAGATTCCCCTTAGAACGCCAGCGCGTTCTAATTCTTTCTTGTCCTCTTCCACCGAAAGCATCATTCGTGCCCAAGTATAATACTTCTCGTAATAGGGTATTCCCACAAGAAGTTCAGGATCCCTGTCTTGTAACCATCGTTTTTCAGGACAGCGAATGAATTCTTGAACTAGAGTACGTGTTGGAAACTCTGCAGGACCATCCAGAACAGGGTCTAAGACTACCATCGTCGTTGGACCTGAAGCCTTTATAGGTGTTTCCCATGATTTACTCTGAGATCCTCCAGTACGCATTAGTCGTCGAGCCGTGGGAACTTGACAACTTGACTCAGAAGGTGAAGAAGCATTAATGACAAGTTTGGCGCTACGGTCTAGTTTCAGATATGTGCATGCAGTGCTAAAAAGCAGCCCAATGTCTTCATCAGAATCACTGCCTGTGTGGCTTATTGTGTCATCAGCAGTTTCTTCTTCGGAGTCTAAAGAAGCTTGTTTTCTTTTGGACTGAACGGCAGATGGCATCTTACTTGAGTTCTGGTCAACCTAAAAATAAATAAATATAATAAGGATTGGTATTATACCCATATAACGGCATAAACAAGCAGCATGTACAAGTCCTAAATATATTTGAACCAGCAAACATGTTATACCTGTGAGGTTTTGGATGCATCTTGATCTGGTCGTATAGCTGTATGAGGGGCTGAACTTGTGCCTTCACTCAAGGCTCCCTGACTGGCATCCATGACCCTTCCTCTAGGATTACGGTGAAGAGCTGGGGGCAGTCGTCTAGTGTCGACACGATCAGCCGAACGAGTGTGATTCGAGTCGTAATAGCTTTGACCCTCACGGTTGGGATTAAAGCCACGTCGTAAAGGGGGCTCTTGCTGCCGGAGAGGATCGTGATGATGATTTGGCTCTTGATCAAGATATGCGGCAGGTCCCGATTGGTCTGGGGGCCCAGTTCCCAATGGCCCCGGATGGTAGGGTCGTCGATGATTCCTCCTTGTAGGCCTGCGGTTCGCGTGGTGAGGGTATTGATTACTTTGCTGAGGACCCTGCCCTTGATAATAAGGTATCCTCTCAGTGACGTCTTGCGCAGGTGGAGGACCCCCTCGCAACCTTTCTTGATGATAAGGTTCAGCTCGAGTTTCGTCTCGACGCGACTGATGATTATACCCCCGAGGATCGCTTTGGTAGGGAGCTGCTGCCGGAAGGTCGTTCCGTCGCGGTGGAAGGTTGTGCCTTCGAAAATCCTCCAGCCCAGGAGGAGAAGCGTTTCTTCTGTAAGGTGAAGGAGGCGATTGATGCCGCCTACGATCGAAATCCCTGTTAAAGTTTCCCATGCATTACCTATAAATTTGTGGAGATAAGGATTCAATATAGAAGATACTAAGGAAAATATGGGATTAATGCTACCTTGAAAATCCTGCACCAATCGGTTGTTGGCCTTTCAAGCTGAGCGTCACTGCGATTTGGAGCTTCGTGAACTCTGAACTAGAGGAAGATTGTTGAAGTCTCGCTGGGGGCAGATTACGGTGATTTTTATCGAGTATATATATACTAGCAAAAGTGCCCGTGCGTTGCCACGGACTGATCGGAACAAAATGTAATGAATCTTAGCTAATTTAATTGTACAGTTTAACATTGATGACTACTATAACACTTCATTTGGACCATCAAATGGATCAAAAGTAGCAGCTGTATGGGTTGAAGGAAGAAATCTGGCAAAATAATTCAATAGAGGTGTCTGTCTGCATAAAAACAAATCAAGAAATCCATTACATTGGGTCATATTAAGCATCATACACTCTGTTGGGCGCTTGTTGGGCCTGTTGACATAGTAGTAACAATGAAATATGAGGCAGTTTTAATTGGGTGTCTGATATGGCCGTCGATGCCTCGATGGCTTGAGGATGATGGTGCCACACGGCAGCAAAGGGTGGGAAGGACATCGCAACAAAGAGATACTAAAGAAAACACATGTGTGCAATGCTACAGACAAAGATTAAAATTCATGACAGCAAGGCTAGATAGCAGATATAATACTAAAAGAGTGCCAATATAAGCAATTTATTCTGCAAGAAAATTTTATTTTAGCATCTAGCTTCAGTTCATTTTCTGCCTGTCAACACTATATATGCCCTCATTCCCTTAGTTGTGACACAACACATGGAAATTAGAGGTACAGATCGCCCATTGGGATTTCAAGGATACTCTAAGGAGTTTTGTGGATTTTAACTTAAAACAACGCCCCCTACAGATTTAGACCCCAATAACCCCTTTTCAAACAGACCCTTGATGTCACTCTCATAATTCATAAATTA
>CM017445.1:18784138-18815218 GCA_007726485.1 Eragrostis curvula
CAAAGTAGTTATTGCCGAGAGTGGCTCTCGGCAAAGTTATTTTCAATGAATTTTTTCATGCTTTAGAATTCTTCAAATCAAAAAGTTATAAATACAAAGTTGTCTAAAATCTAGAGGCCTACACTTTTTATTTGGGTCATTTTTTCATTGGACAAAGTGATGGTAAACTTGTTCAAAAACTATAAAGGTTCAGTGGAGTTCATAGAAACATGAAGAGGTACATTTGAAATTTATGAACAATGTGGCTACAATTATATCGTATTAAAAAATGATCAAAATAGAAGTTGTAGGCCTTCATAAGTTACACATCTTCGCTGTTGAACACTTTGAAATTTGAATTTGCTTTGTCAACGAAAAATACATATGAATTTCATGGAAGCGAAAATTTGAATTTTTCCGGGTAACCTCGGGTAGAGAAATAGTAGAGATGTAATTTGTAGCTCTTGATAGGTTAGAGAAATAGTAGAGATGTAATTTCTGAACCTTTTTATTTCAAATCAAAATGTCAATGAAAAATACGTTTAATTTTCTCAAATTTGAAAATTTGAATTTTGAAAAGATACGTATGAAGAATTTGTAAAAATAAAAGTGTTAGATATCAAAAGGTTATAAAAGTTTGTAGTTGAACATTTTTTAATTTGAAATCAAAATGTGAACGAAAAGTACGTTTGAAATGAAATTTAAAAAAAAAAGAAAAACAAATATTTGCCGAGAGTGTCTGCGCTGGCGCTCGGCAAACATTAAATTACGTAAAAAAAAGAAATTAATTTCTTTGCCGAGAGCTAGATCTCGTGCTCTCGGCAAAGTCTGCATTATTGGACTTAGCCGCGGGCGCGTCTTCTTCCTCTCTCTTCCCTTCTTTCTTTCTTCTTCACCGCATCTCGCCGCCGCGCGCCTCCACCTTCCTCCGCGCCCCCGCTCGCCGCCGCGCTCCTCCATTGCTGCCGCACGCGCGCCTCCATTACTGCCGCACGCGCGCCTCCACTGCTGCCGCCCACTGCTGCCGCGCGCCACCACTGCTGCCGCACTCCACTGCCGCGCGCGCCTCCATTGCCGCCGCGCCACCACTGCCGCCGCGCGCCTCCACTGCCACCGCGCGCCTCCTCCGACGAGCACCCTCCCGCGTCGACCCCCCACCCCAGGCCCCGACGACCCTTCTCCTCTTCTCCCCCGACGACTCGGCGCGGCGGCGCCTCTTCCAGATCCCGCCGCCGCCAGCCTGCCCCTCCCTCGCCTGCGGCCCCGTCCCTCCACTGGATCCCTCCCTCGGCCTGCGGCCCCGCCCCGCCGCCGCCGACGCCAGCAGAGGAGATCGACGCCAGCAGGTGAGTTTTTTTTCTTGTGTTATCTATTATTGTGAAATGAAAATGGAAATGAAATAGTGAAAAGTGAAATGCTTAGAATGAAATAGTGAAATTGTGAATGCAAATATGAATTGCTTGCAAATTGTGAATGCTTCAAAATGAAATCGAGAAATTGCTTGAAAATGAAATGGATTAAGGACCATGTGTTAGTTTGTTGGACTCAAATTGGTAGATTGTTGGACTGAAATGTGTTAGCGTAGTTCAAGAATTGATGAGCTACTCATGTTTATATTTGATGATAAATTTCTACCGATGCTATTTTGGTAGATGTGGTTGCCGACCATCGTGCCGTTGATTTTTTTTTTGGTAGGTTTTGGGAACCTCTCTGTACAAGGGAGGTGCTGTCAAAATTTTGAATTAACGGCTTTATGTTTCATTCTTTGCAGGAGAGGAAGAGGCTTTTCCACCGTCTTCCACTCGGCACTTTGCAAGACAGCAAGGTGAGACAAAAAAGCCCCTCCTTTTTCCATTCATGTCTGTAGTTTAAAACGTAACCTAGTTAGGCATCTCCCGTTCGAAATAGATACAGTTGGAGATATGCCCGATGGTTGCATATCTATGACCGTATCTGTTTCGAATTGTCCACGTATTTGGATAGCCCGAGGATGCGTAGATGGGGTTCATTTCCATGGTTTACTCTGGTTTGAGACAGAGTTTCGGTACCATCACCCTGTTGTTCTCCGGATGCACAATCTCCCGCCCAGGACGTGTATTTGGAGAACAGCAGGGAGGTGCTGCCGAAATTCTGTCTCGGACCGGAGTAAACCTTGGAAACGAACCTCATCTACGCATCCTCGGGTGGGATTATGACCTATCTTCACCTAGTGGATAGTTGGAACATCGTGTAGATGCAAATGATTTTTATACTACTCGCATATATGTTAGAGGACGGTGAACCGTCAGTGGATGTATACGGGCCGCTCAAGTCAGGGTGTGTTGACACGTGAATGGATTGACAAGACCGAAGCTTTCTTGGAACTAGCATTGCCAAGGTTAAGAAAAAGAATGTCACTTGGTGTCCCTGCAACCATTGTACAACATGCGGCAACATACAAAGAGGATCATGGGTGAACATCTTTATTAAGAATGGCTTTACGCCAAACTATACCCATTGGACTTACCAAGGTGAAGCCGCACGTATCAGAGACGAGGTCGTGAGACAACATGTCGGTGATCTTGATTCTGATGCCAGGGTAGGAGACATGTTAGATGACTGTCATGAAGCACAAGCCGGTGGTTGATGAAGAACGTAGGGCGGAGGAGCCAGAGGAGACCACAAAGGCCTTTTACGACATGTTGTCTGCTGCACAACAACCTCTTCATGGCATACCAAGGTTTCTAAACTGTATGCTATTGCACGCCTAATGGCTGTAAAGTCACAGTTCAGCTTGAGTCGGAACGCCTTCGATGTTATGTTGACAGTTGTTGGCACCCTCCTTCCGGAAGGTCATATTCTGCCAAAGGGCATGTATGAGGCACATAAACTCCTTCGTGCACTTAATATGCCATATGAGCAGATACATGTGTGCCCGAACGCATGCGTGCTATTCAGAAAAGAACATGCGGAAGCAAAATACTGTCCAAAGTGTTCATCCTCTAGGTACCAGGAGGTAGACTGTGGTGATGGTCAAAAGTGGCAGCTCGCGGTCCCGATGAAAATCCTACGGTACCTCCCGTTCTTATCGAGGATCCAACGTCTTTACATGACCGAGGAGACCGCAAAATAGATGACATGGCACAAAGATGGTGTTCGATACTCTCTTGATAAGCTTGAACATCCATCCGATGCTCGGTCCTGGAAACGGTTTGATGAGATTCATGACATCAAAGCTCAAGAGGCTCGTAATGTACGTGTGGCACTTGCAACAGATGGGTTCAATCCTTATAGTATGGGGTCTGCCCCGTACAGTTGTTGGCCCGTTTTCGTCATACCCCTCAATCTCCCCCCCCCCCCCCCTCCCCGTGTCCTTTTTCAATGACAGAACATTTTCTTGTCGCTGATAATTCCTGAGAACCCGGGGAATAATATGTCTATTTACATAGAGCCTCTGATTGATGATTTGGAACGTGCTTGGGAGGAAGGGGTAGTGACATACGATCGAGCTACAAAGACAAACTTCAGAATGTATGTTTGGTACCAATACTCTCTGCATGACATGCCGGCGTATGGTTGTTTCTGTGGATGGGGCGTTCACTCGAAGTTTCCATGCCCAGTATGCAAGCATCTTGTGAGTTTCATTTGGTTGAAGAAGGGTGGCAAGTTTTCTTCGTTCGACCAACACCGACAATTCCTCCCTCTTGACCATCCATTCAGAAGAGACAAAAAGAACTTTACGAAAGGTGTCATAGTTCACGACCCTCCACCGCAGTTCTTGAAAGGTCCGCAGGTGCGTGCTATGTCAGATGCTCTCCAGGTCGATGAAACAAATGGTTGTTTTGTGGGATATGGTGAGCAACATGCCTTCACTCAGATCATGGGCTTGTTTAGGCTTTCCTATATGGGTGACATTCTTCTTCCACATAACATCGATCTAATGCACACTGAACTTGGCATTGGCGTTCCACTCTTCGGAACAATCATGGACATTGCTGATAAGACAAGGGACAACGTTAAGGCAAGACTTGATCAAGCAACGTTATGTGATAGACCTAAGCTAAACATGATGCCTCCTACCAAAGGCAAGGCATGGAAAAAGCACAAGGCCGACTTCGTCCTGACGAGGCCACAAAGGAGGGAAGTACTAGAATGGTTCAAAACATTAATGTTCCCTGATGGGTTTGCAACGAATCTGAGTAGGGGAGTGAACTTGACTACTATGCGAATTAACGGGGCCAAGACTCATGACTACCACTTGTGGCTTGAGTGGCTTCTTCCGGTGATGGTTCGAGGCTATCTCCCTGATCATGTGTGGCTAGTGTTGGCAGAGTTGAGCTATTTCTTCCACCAGCTTTGTGCTACGGAGATATCTGAGACCGTTATTAAGGACATGGAAAAAATGGCGCCCGTGCTCCTCTGTAAGTTGGAGAAGATCTTTCCACCTGTCTTGTTCACTCCGATGGTGCATATGATTTTGCACCTCCCGTCTGAGGCACGATTGGGGGGGCCTGCGCAGAACCGTTGGTGCTACCCAATTGAGAGGTGTCAGAAGGTTCTTCGAACGAAATGTAAAAATAAATGCAAAATTGAAGCTTCCATTGCAGAGGCATTCGTTTTGGAAGAGGTGTCAAACTTCACATCGAAGTACTATTCTGAGAACCTTCCAAGAGTGCATTATCCACCCTCTCGTTACAATATTGTCGAAAATGAATCGACCCTCAGCCTTTTCCAAGGGCAACATGGAACTGGAAGTGAAGCGATCCACAAGTAATTGACACATGAAGAGTGGCGCACTGTCATGCTATATGTGTTGACCAACCTTCAAGAAGTGGTGGACTACATCAAGGAGTTTCACTTGCAATTCTGGACTGCATCAAGGGAACCTACCCCATATGAATATGATACCCTTCTTAAAAAGGGTGCGGGAGCTGGAAAGCCCGATTTCATTTCTTGGTTAAAAAAAAGGTATTTAGCATTTTCTTTGTATTATTACATTAGAAGTTGCTCGTACGTGCGAATAATATAACTAACTGGGCTGCTTGCTTGCAGGCCCATACCGATGCGGCTATGAATCCCGAGCTGAGACAGGTTGCCGATGGTTGTCGCTATAAGGTCAAGTCATTTTCAAGCTATGACGTTAATGGGTACCGCTTTCACAAAACAACCTATGAGCAAAATTGGCCCAACCAAAAAACCACTAATACCGGAGTTTTTACGCTCGGGGATGATGGGGTGGAGTATTACTGAAGAGTTGAAGAAATATACGAACTCTTCTTTTCTGGTTACAAACCTCTTACTCTTGTAACATTCAAATGCCATTGGCTCGATCCTCAAGTTGTGAGACGGACTCCTAATATTGGGCTAGTCGAAATTCGGCAGTCCTCCGTCTACCCAGGAGACGATGTCTATATTGCGGGTCAACATGCCAAACAAGTTTACTATCTCCCATACCCGTGCCAAACCGACGACCGTCTAAAGGGTTGGGATGTTGTGTACAAGGTATCGCCACACGGTAAACTACCTTTACCAAACAGTGAGGATTACAATACTGAGCCAAACAAAGATGCTGGAGAGTTCTTTCAAGAAGATGGGCTAGAAGGGGTTTCGTGATAGATTTAACCGAAGAGATAGAAATGGAAGTAGACAACGAAACGGTTGTTCACGACGATGAAGCTGGAGATGAGGTTTTCAACGTCAACGACTTGAAATTACTTGAGCAATTACAATTAGGCATCGACGACGATGACCACATTCCCCCTTCGGTGCACGAGCAAGATGATATCGACATACGTGATAGTGACGATGAGGAATATGAACAAGATAATCCAGATGATGATGATTATTTCTAATACATGTATGGTGCATCTATTTAATATTTGCAGTACTATGTTCTACTTCTGTTTTATTTATTTACTATGGTCCGGGGGCGGGAGGGGTTGATCGAAGAGTCGAGGCAGCAGCGGTGGTGGCAAGCGTCGAGGGAAGGCTGCGAGGGCTCCGTCGCCTTCTCCTTCCCCTTCCGTGCATGACTCTGGTGAGGAGGAGGAGGAGCAGGGGGTGGGGGAGGAGGAGGAGCGGGTGGTGGGGGAGGAGGAGGAGCGCGTGGTGGGGGAGGAGCTACCTTCCGTGAACGGCTGTGAGTCTTCTGAGGACGAGGAGGGGGAGGCTTCACAGGAGCCTTCTAGTGTCTTTTCTTGTGGTCCTGCACAACTCCCGAGTCAATTGATTCCTGTGGATAGACGGCCTGTGATTCGACCAGTACTGCCTAGGTACGTAACTTTAAATGTTGTCGATTATTTCGCATTTTATTATATGTTCAAAATAACAATAGAAACTAACAATTTGTCCTTTTCACTTGGCAGGACTTGATCACGATCGCCCTCCCAATGGCATCCTTGATATTTTGTGCAGGCAATGTTACCCTGGCGTGGTGCAGTACAAAGGCAAGCAGGAGCCGGCCTTGACGTGGGAGCACTACAAAGTCGCTCAGGATTTGCCAGATTCGGGTGGCATGTGTTTTGCTCACAAGGCGGAGCGGGTGATGATGGAGCTATGGGTAAGTTTTCGTTGCACTGCATTGTCAATACATCGCTTCTATTGGATAATATCGAAGCAATGAAAATATGCATCGCATCTTTATGCAGGATTTCTTCAGATGCGAGCCAGGCATAGAGGACATGGCGGCTCGTGTGGTGAACAAAGTATGTCAGAAACTCGTTCCTGACATGTTCTACGAGGCGCGGATCCAGGCCGTCATAACCTACCTCGGCCAGGTCAACAAGACGACGGTGACCAAAAATGACGCACGAACCATGCAGCTGACCCGAGCACAATACCTTCTGGTAAACATGAATACTCAATTCTTCTCAAATACGCTTAATTTGAACTTCTAATATTTATATACTTGATGATGTGTAGGTTGCCTCCGGCATGGTTGGTCACCCATTACGACACATGGGACTTTCTGTGAGGAGGTGGTGCGACCCGGCAGCGGCGTTTGAAGATGCCTGGGCCAGCACACCATCAAGGCAGCCAAAGCCTTAACAAATACGCGGCTACATGGGTACGTGGCTTCATTTCTTCATTATAACACTCTTCCAGTCAACATAATTTCTAATCATCTCTCTGTTCTCTTTCCAGTCGGCGGCACATGGTGGCCAGCCTTGCGGCCAGTTCAAAGCGTTTGCTTTGGCCCACAAAGGCAAGGCGACCTCCGACGTCGACTTCAACCCGGAGGACCCCCCCCCCCCCTCGGCGTACAGCAACGCCACCGTCCACAGTCGCATCAGTCAGTACACATCAGCGGCAAGGCAGATCCATGGACAAGATTGGGACCCGAGCACCCACGACCTTGATGGAGAGCTTGCGATGAGGGTGGGTGGAGGCAAGAAGCATGGCCGGTACTGGATTCGCGACAGCATAATCGACACGGCCTCTACTCCGACCCTCTCACAGATTCGAGCAAGGAGCACGAACTCAGCCCCGCCGATACGCCCACGGCCGACCGCGACATAGATCCAGATTGAGCAAGTCCAGGTTATTTCTGTTTCATTCGACGTTCATTGATTTCGACATATGTTTGCTTTGCATTGTAACATTGAGATGTCATATTGTAGGCGACGATGGAGGCGAGAATTGAGGAGAAGTTGCGGGAAGAGCGGGAGAGGTATGAGACGATGATGAGGTCGATGTTAACGTACTTTCAGAGTACCGGGGCGCCGCCGCCTCCTCCAGACCTATTCCCGGGACTAGCCGGCGTTCCTCCTCCCGTTGGCGTTCCTCCTCCCGTCGGCGTTACTCCTAACGTCGGCGCTTCTCCAGCCGGCACTCCGGTGAGTCACTTGAGATACTTGGACTTTCATTTTTTCCCTCGCAATAGGATATCCAATGTCTTAGCTTCTATGAATCTTGTGTCAAATGCAATCTTTTGATTTTGCAGAACCAATCCGAGGCATTCAACTTTCCGATCTCGCCTACAAGCCCTTGGGCGGGGTGGCCACCTCAATGAACTTGTAGTTGTATTTTTATTTCATGAACCTACTATCCTTAGCTTGCATTTCATGGACTTTTAGTTGTCGTTGTCGAGCACTTTGTATTTGAACTACGTGGACACTTTGTATTTGAACTATGTGCACTCTCTATGTGGACTTGAGGTGAATGTGATGTGATTTAGTATTTGTGGTCATTTTATATGCTTGTGATAGTGATGGTGATGATAAATATGTGTATCTGATGATGCTGATAATATATGTGTCGTTTATTTGTGATTGTGGTCCAGGTTGTAGCAAAAATAAACAATTTATTGCCACCTGGAACACTTGTTTGCCGACAGCCAGGCCAGGACACTCGGCAAAATGACCAATATTTGCCGAGAGCCCTGGCCTGGCTCTCGGCAAAATGACCAATATTTGCCGAGAGCCCTGGCCTGGCTCTCGGCAAACTGCCCAGGGTTTGCCGAGAGCCAGGCCTGGGCTCTCGGCAAAGGGGCCAGGGTTTGCCGAGAGCCTGGCGTCAGTGGCTCTCGGCAAACTAAAAGCAGCCTGGGCTCTTATCCGATTAACACATTTCAATAGCTACAGTAAGAGATAACTGGAAAAAAATAATGGGTATTTCGCTTATAAAAAGAAAAATTAAACATACAAATTTAGAATATTGATATATTTTACACTTAAATATTTCACAAAAGAAAGCTACATGTGTGGAAGCAGTTTCGTAGCACTATCACTTAATCATCAATTATAGTTATCTTGATATGCTAGCGTTAAAGTTAGCATTGGGGGACCCGATCTTCAAAATGCCACAATTTCCAAATGGGGACATATTTATTTGCACCTTAAACTCCATTTATATAGAAACGTTTGATTGGCACTTGTTACTTTCGGGTCATTATTAGCAAACGTGTCGTGTCAAATATCATAGTTGGTGGTACTAACTCCACCGAACTGAAATTGTGAGGGCAGCCGATTAGCATGCCACACCTCATTTCTGTTGTCCAGGCGTTATTCCATTGATAAATACACTCGTTTGTACGTGTGAGGTAAGGTTTTTTTTTTCTTGAAATTCGTACCCATCTTAGGGTGAGTGAACATAGTATATCCATAATTAATAGATAATTCATTACCACGGACTGACAAAGCTGAACATAACAAAAAAAAAAAAAAAACGCAGACAAGGATAACCGGGAAAAGAAAAGGCACAATATCTCTGTTCTGTTGATTTTTGATTGAAGTTGGCGGCCAGAAAAAAAATCTGTGAGGTACTACATTCGGTCGTGTGGCAAAATTATATGAAGCTAGCTAGTAGGATCTCGCATACTAAAGACAATGCATGAATGAAACTTGGCCTCTCGAGCAGTTCCTGCTGCAGTTATTATTATATCCGAATGCAAGAAGACCCAAAACATGTTGGTTATCACAGCTGAACTTTTGAGGCCCCGTTTTAATCCGAGGAAACTTTGAGGGCTGTACGCAAGGAATCATAAACTCTAGTAGAACTGGGAGCTGCAGCATGGTTATATTCCTTACTGGATCAAATAAATAGTCATTACACTTAACATCTTTGATTAACATGTCCTTTTGCAATCATTGACAGTAAAGAAAACATTTTTTTCTCTCAGGCACTCGTGAACAGCCTCGTACGTATGCATGTTTCTTGTAAAAGATATATATATTTTATTAAAGTCCAAATATATATTTTATTGTAGAGATGTCGTAAGATGTCCAAATAGTGTGTGTACCCTCGTACGTGTTTGTGTACGTATTAAAGTCCAACACTTGTTGTAGTGAAGTCCAGCAAGCTGCAGTCACGTCAAATCATCACCATGAATATTCATCAACTAATGAAAAGGTGCGCAGGCGTTTAACCTCCGGCTGGTGTAGTTTCCTAAGTACCATGACATGACATGTTAGTTGACGAGGCGTTATCATAGCTATAGCATGTTGATGTCACAGCTAAAATCTTATATATTCAGAGCGCATACACATATGACAAAATAAGAATTGCCGCGGAGAAAGGATCAAGTAAAAATCTTTTTATTCTCTGTCATATGTGGATTGGAATGATTAGACGTTGCGATCAGTAGTTGGTGTAGATTATTATCCGTGACAACTTTGAACCAATTTTCGTCAGAGTCTACTCTGAAGTCATCATGCAAGACGTATGTTACATTCATCGAGAAGACTAGCTTTGGCATGTCTTGTGTGGAATAGGACACAGTTCAAGATGGAAAAGAACTGAGAAAAAATTTCAGGCAATGATGGAAATTATTTGTGGATATAAGCAGCAGAAGTGTTGATTTTGCAGACTTTCCACTCGTAACTGTTACTATGCCCTCTTGCGTGCACGAGAAAAACTGACCAATGGTGACCGAGGAGTCTAACAACTTTTGTATTCGAACATAGGGTGATGATTAGAATAAAATTGTCACATATTTTCTGTCTCCACATGCAGACATCAAGTAAAAGGCCAACCAAACCAATGAATGTGTGCATTACACAAACTATGTAGCTAGTCCAAGATTTGTTAGACAGAGTACTAAACTACATCTTGGATGTACTTCTTTGTCATAATTAAAGTCCATTTTTCAGATAGGAAAGGGATTATATATATGAAAAATAATCCTGACCGTCTGGCTTTATGTTTTTCAAAAAACTAACTTTAGTTCGGCCAGACCTTGCATAAGTGTCACAAGACAGGACGAAAGGTGGTTGAATTGTATTAGATACATCTTTCGTCCTGAATTATCTGTGTTTATTCTATTTATAACAAGAACTACATTGACCCAATATCAGACATTCTCAACCACATATACCATACATAATTTTTTTTTGTAAAAATGAAACTAGGAGACAACTCTTAAGACTAGACTAGAAAACACCATAGTGCGCACCTGCTAGTGGTAGGTGGAAAAAGTGCGAGACATCAGTCGAGCACCACATATATTTCAGCAAACTGAAGCGCTGACAGGTATCCTACTCCTGACTAGCTCTATAGTCAAAATACTACAGGTAAACAATGATGCACTTCGATCGACGATATACATCATGACGATGGGCCAAATATTACCAGCCTTTTACTGTCATTAATTAGTCATGCATATATTTTTGACTTCATACACCCAAATTAGCTAGTTTGTTTTGCCTACGGTCTCATAATTCAGAAACACTGAAATCTTATCTCTGTACCAGGTGACAGAATTTGCCTGTGGGGGATTTGTAGTGGGGCTGGTGGCAGTCCACACCCTTGCTGATGGGTTGGGTGCAGCCCAATTCATTAACGCCATTTCTGAGTTTGCCCGGGGGCTTGACAAGCCTATGGTCACACCTGTTTGGGCACGGACCTTAATACCGAGCCCAGCTAAGCTGCCACCAGGGCCACCGCCATCCTTCAAGCCTTTAGGATTCCAGCACTTCGCTACCGATGTGACTTCTGACCGGATAGCCCATGTCAAGGCTGAGTACTTCCAGACCACTGGACAATACTGTTCTACCTTTGATATCGCCATTGCTAAAGTCTGGCAGGCTAGGACTCGCGCTCTCAAGTACCATCCCGAGAGCGAGGTCCATGTTTGCTTCTTCGCCAATACCCGCCACCTCCTCACACAGGTGCTTCCCAAGGATGGGGGCTTCTATGGAAATTGTTTTTACCCAGTCACTGTAACGGCTACCGTGGAGGATGTTGTTGGTGCAGGATTGCTTGATGTCATAAAAATGATTCGGGATGGGAAGGCAAGGCTTCCCCTAGAGTTTGCCAAGTGGGCCTCTGGGGATGTGAAGGTTGACCCATACCAATTGACATTTGAGCATAATGTGTTGTTTGTTTCTGACTGGACAAGGTTAGGATTCTTCGAGGTTGACTATGGATGGGGTGCACCAAGCCACATCATACCATTCACTTATGCAGATTATATGGCGGTGGCCGTTCTTGGTGCTCTTCCCGTGCCGAAGAAGGGAACTCGTATTATGACACAATGTGTGGAGGGCAAGCATCTCATGGACTTCAAGGATGAGATGAAGGCCTTCTTTTAGAGGTGTGATGATATGTTGCAAGTACTATGTGTTTATATGCGTGCTGGATTGGAATAAAACTGTTGTTGACCAGTAGTCGCATTGGTCATAAGAAAAAGTATTATGCTTTAGTTTATTTGGTTAAGTCGGAAACAACTATTATTATATGTGATGGCGTATGACCCTGAATTATGAAGAAAAGTATGACTGAAATTGCTATATTCTTTGCTACGAAATGTTTATCGCTTGATATCTCAGTTCAATTAGTATTCATTTATTGCTTACGGATTCTTTTGTAACCAATTACAAAACTGGTGTCAATGTTCAGGCAACTATATGTACAACCGAAACAACATTTTCACAAAGCACTTTTATAGTGCACAATATCACTAGTATAATTCAACTGATATTCCATAGGGTATTTTTATAAATGCTGCACAGTAGGTGCAATGGTGGCTGAGCAGCAGCAGTGACCATTTCGTGCGGCTGCAGAACAACTTCCAGCACTCGGTCCTCGCTATCTCTGTATTCGCGGAATCCTTTCACTAGACAAACCGCCCGTCATTGTGCCAGGGCCCTCACCTGCACCCCTCGCCCCCCACCCCCTGGCCCGGCGACATTGTAGAAAATGAGGCAAATGAGGAACACTCCATGCCTTCCCTTCTAAGTGTTGAGCTTACTAGCCTCCCCTTGCTTGCCCTCTCCTACAAGGACGAGAAGCTCCAAACCGTACAACTTCTCTCCAACTCACTCAAACTCCGTTGTGATAGGTTGCAAGCTCATGTTATCGATTATGGTGGGCGGCGAAAAGTCGAGGGGGCTCGAGATCAGGTGTTGGTTGACCACCTGAGCTATAAAAAACCACTATTGGGGCGGGCATTGCTAGCTTTTGTCGCAACTTTAACATCAAAGAAATTAAATACGCCCTTTCGAATGGCGGTCCAGGGCACCACACCGTTACTGGAAAAGCCACTATAGTGGCGGCGAGTGACATGGATCAACTAATGATCGGGGGACACCTGCCGCTACAAATAATAATAAAAAAAGAAAACATAAGGGCATTGGGCCCATTGCCACAATATTTTAATCCATGCCCTTGATCATGCATCGGGTGGCTGGGGAGGGCTCCGACAGGGTGGTGGAGGCAGTGAGTCAACGGAATTGGCTAAAATAAAATCTTCTACACGCCTCAGTTCTCAAAGGGGCCACACACACACACACACACACATGCACACACACACACACACACACACACACAGAGAGGGCAACGTGGGGATTATTCTCACCAATGCGGGTCGGGCAAGGCTAAGAGGTGGGCTCCCAATGGAGAGGCATGATGGTGAGTCTTCGGTGACAACGAGGAGCTGCATTGAGGAACGCGAGGACTCGTTGGGATTGAAACATAAAGAAGTGTTGCCTCACGGAGAACCTCCAATTAAGTCAACTCAAAAGGTGTCGGGGTGGCTTGGAAATGATGTCTAGTCAAGCTTTGTGCTATAGACTCGAGAGGCGACGACTTTGGGATGAGAGGTGGAGAGAGATCTCGTGTGGGGCTCAAACTAGGGAGACACAGAGCTACATGGTGATGAAGGACGGTGGCGGTGTGTTGTTTATTCTATCTTCTATTACTGAAATCTATTCTATTTAATTTTTATATTAAACAGAAATGATTACTACTCAACATTTAATTAATTTTCCACTAAAATTAAATCCTGCTACAAACTATCGTGCATGACTGCAACCAAAAAAAGTATATATCTATACTAATTAATTTAGCCTATAAAATAAATTTATTTGCTAAATAAATGTGATACAATATTTAAGCAAAATTTTAAACTATTCCAGAAAGTGTAAAAATTTAGTAGATTTTTGTTCACATCCCAAAACTAAATTTAGGGGTGTGACACCCAAAGAAAAAACAAGTTGGTGCAATTTACGCCTATTGAAGGTTGTTTTCCTTTTTTTTTTCCTCAATATACATGTTGATTTTGAAATTTACATTTTGCAGGATGATAGTTGGTATACAAGCAATATTAAAATAACCATAAGCTGTTTTTACACTATTTACACAATATAATAGAAATTAACTATACATACATACCAATGTTACAAAAAAGTAAGTATTATGTATTCTATTATATATTTTGTGTAAGCTATCAGAGCTTTAAATTACATTTTTATGTTGTGAACTAAAAAAATGTAATTGGGGTACACTGCACCAACTTTAATTTATCAGGAGAATAAATTAAGCATATTTTTTCAGGGTCAAATAGACAAATTAAATTATTCGCTAGAGTAAAATTATCCCTTTTCAAATAAATACTACATAGAACTTTGATAAATATCATTTATTTACTCATAAAATGGAGGTTGGATTCTGAATTTATGGATAGTGGGTTGTATTCAACCTGGACTGATGAATATCCTTTGCCCGATCGAAAATGAAACCCATAGTTTGCCGGGTCCCCGAGCGTTTGCCGAGAGCAAATCGTCGGGCACTCGGCAAATAAATGGTGTGCCGAGAGCCGCTCTCGGCAAAAGCGGGGCACTCGGCCTCCTAAATTTTTCCGAGGGTGCGCCTTTGGCAAAAATAAACACTCGGCAAACAAATATAGTTTGCCGAGAGCCCTGCCCAAAACACTCGGCAAAAGTAAAAAAAGCTCTCGGCAAAAATTAGAGGCTCGGCAACATGTGACGGCCGTCCGAAATTCGCGACGGCGTCAGGAGTGTGGGCCCAGGGCCGCGGTTTGCCGAGAGCCGTATGGCGACGCTCGGCAAAAAAATATCTTTTTACCGAGTGTTGGTGCGACAGCTCTCGGCAAACCAGACACTTGGCAAAATATTTTTGCCTTTGCCGAGTGCTGCTCTCGGCAAAGTAGTTATTGCCGAGAGTGGCTCTCGGCAAAGTTATTTTCAATGAATTTTTTCATGCTTTAGAATTCTTCAAATCAAAAAGTTATAAATACAAAGTTGTCTAAAATCTAGAGGCCTACACTTTCTATTTGGGTCATTTTTTCATTGGACAAAGTGATGGTAAACTTGTTCAAAAACTATAAAGGTTCAGTGGAGTTCATAGAAACATGAAGAGGTACATTTGAAATTTGTGAACAATGTGGCTACAATTATATCGTATTAAAAAATGATCAAAATAGAAGTTGTAGGCCTTCATAAGTTACATATCTTCGCTGTTGAACACTTTCGAAATTTGAATTTGCTTTGTCAACGAAAAATACATATGAATTTAATGAAAGCGAAAATTTGAATTTTTCCGGGTAATCTCGGGTAGAGAAATAGTAGAGATGTAATTTGTAGCTCTTGATAGGTTAGAGAAATAGTAGAGATGTAATTTCTGGAACCTTTTTATTTCAAATCAAAATGTCAATGAAAAATACGTTTAATTTTCTCAAATTTGAAAATTTGAATTTTGAAAATGATACTGTATGAAGAATTTGTAAAAATAAAAGTGTTAGATATCAAAAGGTTATAAAAGTTTATGGTTGAACATTTTTTAATTTGAAATCAAAATGTGAACAAAAAGTACGCTTGAAATGAAATTTAAAAAAAAGAAAAACAAATATTTGCCGAGAGTGTCTGCGCTGGCGCTCGGCAAACATTAAATTACGTAAAAAAAAAGAAATTAATTTCTTTGCCGAGAGCTAGATCTCGTGATCTCGGCAAAGTCTTCTTCCTCTCTCTTCCCTTCTTTCTTTCTTCTTCACCGCATCTCACCGCCGCGCGCCTCCACCTTCCTCCGCGCCCCCGCCCGCCGCCGCGCTCCTCCACTGCTGCCGCACGCGCGCCTCCATTACTGCCGCACGCGCGCCTCCACTGCTGCCGCCCACTGCCGCCGCGCGCCACCACTGCTCCCGCACTCCACTGCCGCCGTGCGCCTCAATTGCCGCCGCGCCTCCACTGCCGCCGCGCGTCTCCACTGCCACCACGCGCCTCCTCCGACGACCACCCTCCCGCGTCGACCCCCCACCCCAGGCCCCGACGACCCTTCTCCCCCGACGACGCGGCGCGGCGGCGCCTCTTCTAGATCCCGCCGCCGCCAGCTGCCCCTCCCTCGGCCTGCGGCCCCGCCCCTCCACTGGATCCCTCCCTCGGCCTGCGGCCCCGTCCCTCCGCCGCCGACGCCAGCAGGGGAGATCGACGCCAGCAGGTGAGTTTTTTTTTCTTGTGTTCTCTATTATTGTGAAATGAAAATGGAAATGAAATAGTGAAAAGTGAAATGCTTCGAATGAAATAGTGAAATTGTGAAATGCAAATATGAATTGCTTGTAAATTGTGAAATGCTTCAAAATGAAATCGAGAAATTGCTTGAAAATGAAATGGATTAAGGACCATGTGTTAGTTTGTTGGACTCAAATTGTAGATTGTTGGACTGAAATGTGTTAGCGTAGTTCAAGAATTGATGAGCTACTCATGTTTATTTGATGATAAATTTCTACCAATGCTATTTTGGTAGATGTGGTTGCCGGCCATCGTGCCGTTGATTTTTTTTGGCAGGTTTTGGGAACCTCTCTGTACAGGGGAGGTGCTGTCAAAATTTTGAATTAACGGCTTTATGTTTCATTCTTTGCAGGAGAGGAAAAGGCTTTTCCACCGTCTTCCACTTGGCACTTTGCCGACAGCAAGGTGAGACAAAAAAGGCCCTCCTTTTTCCATTCATGTCTGTAGTTAAAGCGTAACCTAGTTAGGCATCTCCCGTTCGAAATAGATACAGTTGGAGATATGCCCGATGGTTGCATATCTATGACCGTATCTGTTTTGAATTGTCCACGTATTTGGACAGCCCGAGGATGCGTAGATGGGGTTCATTTCCATGGTTTACTCTGGTTTGAGACAGAGTTTCGGCACTATCACCCTGTTGTTCTCCGGATGCACAATCTCCCTCCCAGGACGTGTATTTGGAGAACAGCGGGGAGGTGCTGCCGAAATTCTGTCTCGGACCGGAGTAAACCTTGGAAACGAACCTCATCTACGCATCCTCGAGTGGGATTAGGACCTATCTTCACCTAGTGGACAGTTGGAACATCGTGTAGATGCAAATGATTTTTATATTATCTTCACCTAGTGGACAGTTGGAACATCGTGTAGATGCAAATGATTTTTATACTACTCGCATATATGTTAGAGGATGGTGGACCGTCAGTGGATGTATACGGGCCGCTCAAGTCAGGGTGTGTTGACACGTGAATGGATTGACAAGACCGAAGCTTTCTTGGAACTAGCATTTGCCAAGGTTAAGAAAAAGAATGTCACTTGGTGTCCCTGCAACCATTGTAATAACACGCGGCAACATACAAAGAGGATCATCGGTGAACATCTTATTAAGAATGGCTTTACACCAAACTATACCCATTGGACTTACCATGGTGAAGCCGCACGTATGAGAGACGAGGTCGTGAGACAACGTGTCGGTGATCTTGATTCTGATGCCGGGGTAGGAGACATGTTAGATTACTGTCATGAAGCACAGGCCGGTGTTGATGAAGAACGTAGGGCGGAGGAGCCAGAGGAGACCACAAAGGCCTTTTCTGACATGTTGTCTGCTGCACAACAACCTCTTCATGGGCATACCAAGGTTTCTAAACTGGATACTATTGCACGCCTAATGGCCATAAAGTCACAGTTTAGCTTGAGTCGGAACGCCTTCGATGTTATGTTGACAGTTGTTGGCACCCTCCTTCCGGAAGGTCATATTCTGCCAAAGGGCATGTATGAGGCACAGAAACTCCTTCGTGCACTTAAGATGCCATATGAGCAGATACATGTGTGCCCGAACGCATGCGTGCTATTCAGGAAAGAACATGCGGAAGCAAAATACTGTCCAAAGTGTTCATCCTCTAGGTACCAGGAGGTAGACTGTGGTGATGGTCCAAAGAGGCAGCTCGCGGTCCCAATGAAAATCCTACGGTACCTCCCGTTCTTATCGAGGATCCAACGTCTTTACATGACCGAGGAGACCGCGAAACAGATGACATGGCACAAAGATAGTGTTCGATACTCTCTTGATAAGCTTGAACATCCATCCGATGCTCGGTCCTGGAAACAGTTTGATGAGATTCATGACATCAACGCTCAAGAGGCTCGTAATGTACGTGTGGCACTTGCAACAGATGGGTTCAATCCTTATGGTATGGGGTCTGCCCCGTACAGTTGTTGGCCCGTTTTCGTCATACCCCTCAATCTCCCCCCCCCCCCCCCCCAGTGTCCTTTTTCAACGACAGAACATTTTCTTGTCGCTGATAATTCCTGAGAACCCGGGGAATAATATGTCTGTTTACATGGAGCCTCTGATTGATGATTTGGAACGTGCTTGGGAGGAAGGGGTAGTGACATACGATCGAGCTACAAAGACAAACTTCAGAATGTATGTTTGGTACCAATACTCTCTGCATGACATGCCGGCGTATGGTTGTTTCTGTGGATGGGGCGTTCACTCGAAGTTTCCATGCCCAGTATGCAAGCATCTTGTGAGGTTCATTTGGTTGAAGAAGGGTGGCAAGTTTTCTTCGTTCGACCAACACCGACAATTCCTCCCTCTTGACCATCCATTCAGAAGAGAGAAAAAGAACTTTACGAAAGGTGTCATAGTTCACGACCCTCCACCGCAGTTCTTGAAAGGTCCGCAGGTGCGTGCTATGTCAGATG
The DNA here is from genome assembly GCA_007726485.1 of Eragrostis curvula. Classification (NCBI taxonomy): domain Eukaryota; kingdom Viridiplantae; phylum Streptophyta; class Magnoliopsida; order Poales; family Poaceae; genus Eragrostis; species Eragrostis curvula. The sequence continues at coordinate 18,802,762 of CM017445.1, forward strand.
CTCTCCAGGTCGATGAAACAAATGGTTGTTTTGTAGGATATGGTGAGCAACATGCCTTCACTCAGATCATGGGCTTGTTTAGGCTTTCCTATATGGGTGACATTCTTCTTCCACATAACATCGGTCTAATGCACACTGAACTTGGCATTGGCGTTCCACTCTTCGGAACAATCATGGACATTGCTGATAAGACAAGGGACAACGTTAAGGCAAGACTTGATCAAGCAACGTTATGTGATAGACCTAAGCTAAACATGATGCCTCCTACCAAAGGCAAGGCATGGAAAAAGCACAAGGCCGACTTCGTCCTGACGAGGCCAGAAAGGAGGGAAGTACTAGAATGGTTCAAAACGTTAATGTTCCCTGATGGGTTTGCAGCGAATCTGAGTAGGGGAGTGAACTTGACTACTATGCGAATTAACGGGGCCAAGACTCATGACTACCACTTGTGGCTTGAGCGGCTTCTTCCGGTGATGGTTCGAGGCTATCTCCCTGATCATGTGTGGCTAGTGTTGGCAGAGTTGGTTAAAAAAAAAAGGTATTTAGCATTTTCTTTGTATTATTACATTAGAAGTTGCTCGTACGTGCGAATAATATAACTAACCGGGCTGCTTGCTTGCAGGCCCATACCGATGCGGCTATGAATCCCGAGCTGAGACAGGTTGCCGATGGTTGTCGCTATAAGGTCAAGTCATTTTCAAGCTATGACGTTAATGGGTACCGCTTTCACAAAACAACCTATGAGCAAAATCGGCCCAACCGAAAAACCACTAATACCGGAGTTTTTACGCTCGGGGATGATGGGGTGGAGTATTACTGAAGAGTTGAAGAAATATACGAACTCTTCTTTTCTGGTTACAAACCTCTTACTTTTGTAACATTCAAATGCCATTGGATCGATCCTCAAGTTGTGAGACGGACTCCTAATATTGGGCTAGTCGAAATTCGGCAGTCCTCCGTCTACCCAGGAGACGATGTCTATATTGCGGGTCAACATGCCAAACAAGTTTACTATCTCCCATACCCGTGCCAAACCGACGACCGTCTAAAGGGTTGGGATGTTGTGTACAAGGTATCGCCACACGGTAAACTACCTTTACCAAACAGTGAGGATTACAATACTGAGCCAAACAAAGATGCTGGAGAGTTCTTTCAAGAAGATGGGCTAGAAGGGGTTTCGTGATAGATTTAACCGAAGAGATAGAAATGGAAGTAGAAAAGAAACGGTTGTTCACGACGATGAAGCTGGAGATGAGGTTTTCAACGTCAACGACTTGAAATTACTTGAGCAATTACAATTAGGCATCGACGACGATGACCACATTCCCCCTTCGGTGCACGAGCAAGATGATATCGACATACGTGATAGTGACAATGAGGAATATGAACAAGATAATCCAGATGATGATGATTATTTCTAATACATGTATGGTGCATCTATTTAATATTTGCAGTACTATGTTCTACTTCTGTTTTATTTATTTTGCATCTATTTACTATTTGCAATTTTTATATTACTTTCTTATTAAGTACTGATGGATTTAATCTTTTTAATTGCAGGTGATTGATTAAAGATGGTGGGCAAGGGTGTGGTGAGGTCGGTGAAGTCGATTTACGCAAGAGCCACTGGGAAGGACACCGATGGAGCTGAGGGGTCTGGGGGCGGGAGGGGTCGATCGAAGAGTCGAGGCAGCAGCGGTGGCGGCAGGCGTCGAGGGAAGGCTGCGAGGGCTCCGTCGCCTTCTCCTTCCCCTTCCGTGCATGACTCTGGTGAGGAGGAGGAGGAGCGCGTGGTGGGGGAGGAGCTACCTTCCGTGAACGGCTGTGAGTCTTCTGAGGACGAGGAGGGGGAGACTTCACAGGAGCCTTCTAGTGTCTTTTCTCGTGGTCCTGCACAACTCCCGAGTCAATTGATTCCTGTGGATAGACGGCCTGTGATTCGACCAGTACTGCCTAGGTACGTAACTTTAAATGTTGTCGATTATTTCTTATTTTATTATATGTTCAAAATCACAATAGAAACTAACAATTTGTCCTTTTCACTTGGCAGGACTTGGGATGTGATCACTCCAGGTGATCACGATCGCCCTCCCAATGGCATCCTTGGTATTTTGTGCAGGCAATGTTACCCTGGCGTGGTGCAGTACAAAGGCAAGCAGGAGCCGGCCTTGACGTGGGAGCACTACAAAGTCGCTCAGGATTTGCCAGATTCGGGTGGCATGTGTTTTGCTCACAAGGCGGAGCGGGTGATGACGGAGCTATGGGTAAGTTTTCGTTGCACTGCATTGTCAATACATCGCTTCTATTGGATAATATCGAATTAATGAAATATGCATCGCATCTTTATGCAGGATTTCTTCAGATGCGAGCCAGGCATAGAGGACATGGCGGCTCGTGTGGTGAACAAAGTATGTCAGAAACTCGTTCCTGACATGTTCTACGAGGCGCGGATCCAGGCCGTCATAACCTACCACGGTCAGGTCAACAAGACGACGGTGATAAAAAATGACGCACGAACCATGCAGCTGACCCGAGCACAATACCTTCTGGTAAACATGAATACTCAATTCTTCTCAAATACGCTTAATTTGAACTTCTCATATTTATATACTTGATGATGTGTAGGTGCCTCCGGTGTGGTTGGCCACCCATTACGACACATGGGACTTTCTGGTGAGGAGGTGGTGCGACCCGGCAGCGGCGTTTGAAGATGCCTGGGCCAGCACACCATCAAGGCAGCCAAAGCCTTAACAAATACGCGGCTACATGGGTACGTGGCTTCATTTCTTCATTATAACACTCTTCAAGTCAACATAATTTCTAATCATCTCTCTGTTTTCTTTGCAGTCGGCGGCACATGGTGGCCAGCCTTGCGGCCAGTTCAAAGCGTTTGCTTTGGCCCACAAGGGCAAGGCGACCTCCGACGTCGACTTCAACCCGGAGGACCCCCCCCCCCCCTCGGCGTTCAGCAACGCCACCGTCCACAGTCGCATCAGTCAGTACACATCAGCGGCAAGGCAGATCCATGGGTAAGATTGGGACCCGAGCACCCACGACCTTGATGGAGAGCTTGTGATGAGGGTGGGTGGAGGCAAGAAGCATGGCCGGTACTGGATTCGCGACAGCACAATCGACACGGCCTCTACTCCGACCCTCTCGCAGATCCGAGCAAGGAGCACGGACTCAGCCCCGCCGATACGCCCACGGCCGACCGCGACACAGATCCAGATTGAGCAAGTCTAGGTTATTTCTGTTTCATTCGACGTTCATTGATTTCGACATATGTTTGCTTTGCATTGTAACATTGGGATGTCATATTGTAGGCGACGATGGAGGCGAGAATTGAGGAGAAATTGCGGGAAGAGCGGGAGAGGTATGAGACGATGATGAGGTCGATGTTAACGTACTTTCAGAGTACCGGGGTGCCGCCGCCTCCTCCTCCAGACCTATTCCCGGGACTAGCCGGCGTTCCTCCTCCCGTTGGCGTTCCTCCTCCCGTCGGCGTTACTCCTAATGTCAGCGCTTCTCCAGCCGACACTCCGGTGAGTCACTTGAGATACTTGGACTTTCATTTTTTCCCTCGCAATAGGATATCCAATGTCTTAGCTTCTATGAATCTTGTGTCAAATGCAATCTTTTGATTTTGCAGAACCAATCCGAGGCATTCAACTTTCCGATCTCGCCTACAAGCCCTTGGGCGGGGTGGCCACCTCAATGAACTTGTAGTTGTATTTTTATTTCATGAACGTACTATCCTTTGCTTGCATTTCATGGACTTTTAGTTGTCACTGTCGAGCACTTTGTATTTGAACTACGTGGACACTTTGTATTTGAACTATGTGCACTCCCTATGTGGACTTGAGGTGAATGTGATATGGTTTAGTGTTTGTGGTCATTTTATATGCTTGTGATAGTGATGGTGATGATAAATATGTGTATCTGATGATGCTGATAATATATGTGTCGTTTATTTGTGATTGTGGTCCAGGTTGTAGCAAAAATAAACAATTTATTGCAACCTGGAACACTTGTTTGCCGAGAGCCAGGCCAGGACACTCGGCAAAATGACCAATATTTGCCGAGAGCCCTGGCCTGGCTCTCGGCAAACTGCCCAGGGTTTGCCGAGAGCCAGGCCTGGGCTCTCGGCAAAGGGGCCAGGGTTTGCCGAGAGCCTGGCGTCAGTGGCTCTCGGCAAACCAGGGCTGACGGCCTTTTGGGCCGTCAGCCCACTTTTTTTTTGCCGAGGGTTAAACGGGCTCTTGGCAAACCCCTCTTTGCCGACTGGAATTTGCCAAGAGGGGTTTGCCGAGAGTTACACTCGGCAAACCCTTTGCCGAGAGCTTAAGGGGCTTTGCCGAGTGTGCCTTGCACTCGGCAAATGCCCTGTTTCCCGTAGTGTAGTGGCGGCGGCGGGATCGCCGCCCGTGTCGCCCTAGCGGACGACGCGGGGGCCTGAATCTAATTTTAGATAGCAGCAAGATCGCTCGTAGTCCGGTTTGGGGGCAATATTGGCCAGTGCTTTTTGTAATGAAAAAAACTACGCCGAGGCCCTAAACCTTGTAGGAACCAGCAGCTTACATGGGAAAGGACAAGACGTGGCATAGGCATTGGCATTGGTTGACTGATGATTTACCGATCTGTTAGCACTTTTTACCAAAGAGCTAGAAAAGCATAGGAGTGCCGGCTGAGTGCGTATGGCTTGGGGAGTGGGGACAATAATGGTACTGTTTGTGCAGTCCGGCAAGTGGAGCAGGCAATCGGCTAGAGCACTGCAGTCTATATGTCAGGAGCGGAGCCCAGACTCAACTACATCGCAGTCTGATATTGTGCAACTTAATCAATATGTACATCGGACCCAAAAAACTGTGGTTAATTCAACGTCATTTCTATGGGTCAACTTATAGAGCTGCCTAAATATGTTTTCACTCGTAGGCCCTGGTTTAATTTGAAACTTTTAGTTAACAAGGACTATTTTGACGTTAAGAGATGCAAATCAGTTATATAAGTTATGACTGAAACCCACTGTTTATCATTTTCTTTTTACCGTCAAACATATTAATAAAACCGGAAATAATTGAAATTAACAGTAGTCGAATCAACTCTGTCAAAAACACATGGTCCGTTTATTAATAAATACTAGTATGGATAAAAAAAATCGGACTGGAAATTTCAAGCAGTACCGCGCAAAGGCACGGCTGGTAATATTTTTCTTGATATAGACGTTTGTGCTGCTTCCCCGTCTATAAATACAAGTCTTCTACAGCCTCAAAGCCACACGGGAACTACCCCACTGCTCTCACACACTGGTGTCGCAGCAATCGCGCACTTAACAAAGCTAGCTGCGTGCAGCACGTACGCCTGTCGCCGCGCGCCATGGCGACCATCACTGTGACAAGGAAGTCCCAGTCCTTCGTCGTGCCGTCCGAGGTGGCACCGGCCGAAACGCTCGAGCTGTCCGCCATCGACCGCGTCCCGGGCTTGCGCCACACGGTGCGGTCTCTGCACGTGTTCCGCCACAAAGACGCCGACCGCCGGGACGCCATCATCACTGACAGGCCGGCGGAGGTGATCCGCGCGGCGTTATCCCGCGCGCTCGTGGACTACCGCCCGTTCGCCGGCCGTTTCGTTGGCTCGCTGGTAGCAGGCGAGGCCTGCGTTGCTTGCACCGACGAAGGTGCATGGTTCGTCGAAGCCGTCGCCGACTGCAGCCTCGACGACGTGAACGGCCTTGACTACCCACTAATGGTCTCCGAGGAAGAGCTTCTGCCCGTTCCGGAGGAAGGCGTTGACCCTACAAGTATTCCTGTCATGATGCAGGTATGATATGTCACTTCTCCATGCACTCTTAGCTATTTGATCAAAGATTTCTTTATGACATTTATGCTTTTCTGCTTTTATACTAACTAAAACAAGAAAATTGTTTATATTGGTACCTGATCGTCATACATGGTGGTTTCTGTTGAGAAATATAATATGAATGATCACTTATTTTCATTTCGTACACAAGAAAATAATCCATCTGTTCTAGGTTGCGTGTGATTATTTTTGGTACCGACAACATATACAAAGCTATTTACCCGCAAAAAAACATATACAAAACTATTAACAATCATCGTTGAAGAGAGATTTTGCCCCAAGTCTCTATCATTTTGATCACTGATATCTCTGGAAAAACACATTTCAATAGCTACAGTAAGAGATAACTGGAAAAAAATAATGGGTATTTCGCTTATAAAAAGAAAAATTAAACATACAAATTTAGAATATTGATATATTTTACACTTAAATATTTCACAAAAGAAAGCTACATGTGTGGAAGCAGTTTCGTAGCACTATCACTTAATCATCAATTATAGTTATCTTGATATGCTAGCGTTAAAGTTAGCATTGGGGGACCCGATCTTCAAAATGCCACAATTTCCAAATGGGGACATATTTATTTGCACCTTAAACTCCATTTATATACAAACGTTTGATTGGCACTTGTTACTTTCGGGTCATTATTAGCAAACGTGTCGTGTCAAACATCATAGTTGGTGGTACTAACTCTACCGAACTGAAATTGTGAGGGCACCCGATTAGCATGCCACACCTCATTTCTGTTGTCCAGGCGTTATTCCATTGATAAATACACTCGTTTGTACGTGTGAGGTAATTTTTTTTTTCTTGAAATTCGTACCCATCTTAGGGTGAGTGAACATAGTATATCCATAATTAATAGATAATTCATTACCACGGACTGACAAAGCTGAACATAACAAAAAAAAAAAAACGCAGACAAGGATAACCGCGAAAAGAAAAGGCACAATATCTCTGTTCTGTTGATTTTTGATTGAAGTTGGCGGCCAGAAAAAAAAATCTGTGAGGTACTACATTCGGTCGTGTGGCAAAATTATATGAAGCTAGCTAGTAGGATCTCGCATACTAAAGACAATGCATGAATGAAACTTGGCCTCTCGAGCAGTTCCTGCTGCAGTTATTATTATATCCGAATGCAAGAAGACCCAAAACATGTTGGTTATCACAGCTGAACTTTTGAGGCCCCGTTTTAATCCGAGGAAACTTTGAGGGCTGTACGCAAGGAATCATAAACTCTAGTAGAACGGGGAGCTGCAGCATGGTTATATTGCTTACTGGATCAAATAAATAGTCATTACACTTAACATCTTTGATTAACATGTCCTTTTGCAATCATTGACAGTAAAGAAAACATTTTTTTCTCTCAGGCACTCGTGAACAGCCTCGTACGTATGCATGTTTCTTGTAAAAGATATATATATTTTATTAAAGTCCAAATATATATTTTATTGTAGAGATGTCGTAAGATGTCCAAATAGTGTGTGTACCCTCGTACGTGTTTGTGTACGTATTAAAGTCCAACACTTGTTGTAGTGAAGTCCAGCAGGCTGCAGTCACGTCAAATCATCACCATGAATATTCAGCAACTAATGAAAAGGTGCGCAGGCGTTTAACCTCCGGCTGGTGTAGTTTCCTAACTACCATGACATGACATGTTAGTTGACGAGGCGTTATCATAGCTATAGCATGTTGATGTCACAGCTAAAATCTTATATATTCAGAGCGCATACACATATGACAAAATAAGAATTGCCGCGGAGAAAGGATCAAGTAAAAATCTTTTTATTCTCTCTCATATGTGGATTGGAATGATTAGACGTTGCGATCAGTAGTTGGTGTAGATTATTATCCGTGACAACTTTGAACCAACTTTCGTCAGAGTCTACTCTGAAGTCATCATGCAAGACGTATGTTACATTCATCGAGAAGACTAGCTTTGGCATGTCTTGTGTGGAATAGGACACAGTTCTAGATGGAAAAGAACTGAGAAGAAATTTCAGGCAATGATGGAAATTATTTGTGGATATAAGCAGCAGAAGTGTTGATTTTGCAGACTTTCCACTCGTAACTGTTACTATGCCCTCTTGCGTGCACGAGAAAAACTGACCAATGGTGACCGAGGAGTCTAACAACTTTTGTATTCGAACATAGGGTGATGATTAGAATAAAATTGTCACATATTTTCTGTCTCCACATGCAGACATCAAGTAAAAGGCCAACCAAACCAATGAATGTGTGCATGCCACAAACTATGTAGCTAGTCCAAGATTTGTTAGACAGAGTACTAAACTACATCTTGGATGTACTTCTTTGTCATAATTAAAGTCTGTTTTTCAGATAGGAAAGGGATTATATATATGAAAAATAATCCTGACCGTCTGGCTTTATGTTTTTCATAAAACTAACTTTAGTTCGGCCAGACCTTGCATAAGTGTCACAAGACAGGACGAAAGGTGGTTGAATTGTATTAGGTACATCTTTCGTCCTGAATTATCTGTGTTTATTCTATTTATAACGAGAACTACATTGACCCAATATCAGACATTCTCAACCACATATACCATACATAATTTTTTTTTGAAAAAAGAAACTAGGAGACAACTCTTAAGACTAGACTAGAAAACACCATAGTGCGCACCTGCTAGTGATAGGTCGAAAAAGTGCGAGACCTCAGTCGAGCACCACATATATTTCAGCAAACTGAAGCGCTGACAGGTATCCTACTCCTGACTGGCGCTATTGTCAAAATACTACAGGTAAACAATGATGCACTTCGATCGACGATATACATCGTGACGATGGGCCAAATATTACCAGCCTTTTACTGTCATTAATTAGTCATGCATATATTTTTTACTTCATACACCCAAATTAGCTAGTTTGTTTTGCCTACGGTCTCATAATTCAGAAACACTGAAATCTTATCTCTGTACCAGGTGACAGAATTTGCCTGTGGGGGATTTGTAGTGGGGCTGGTGGCAGTCCACACCCTTGCTGATGGGTTGGGTGCAGCCCAATTCATTAACGCCATTTCTGAGTTTGCCCGGGGGCTTGACAAGCCTACGGTCACACCTGTTTGGGCACGGACCTTAATACCGAGCCCAGCTAAGCTGCCACCAGGGCCACCGCCATCCTTCAAGCCTTTAGGATTCCAGCACTTCGCTACCGATGTGACTTCTGACCGGTTAGCCCATGTCAAGGCTGAGTACTTCCAGACAACTGGACAATACTGTTCTACCTTTGATATCGCCATTGCTAAAGTCTGGCAGGCTAGGACTCGCGCTCTCAAGTACCATCCCGAGAGCGAGGTCCATGTTTGCTTCTTCGCCAATACCCGCCACCTCCTCACACAGGTGCTTCCCAAGGATGGGGGCTTCTATGGAAATTGTTTTTACCCAGTCACTGTAACGGCTACCGTGGAGGATGTTGTTGGTGCAGGATTGCTTGATGTCATAAAAATGATTCGGGATGGGAAGGCAAGGCTTCCCCTAGAGTTTGCCAAGTGGGCCTCTGGGGATGTGAAGGTTGACCCATACCAATTGACATTTGAGCATAATGTGTTGTTTGTTTCTGACTGGACAAGGTTAGGATTCTTCGAGGTTGACTATGGATGGGGTGCACCAAGCCACATCATACCATTCACTTATGCAGATTATATGGCGGTGGCCGTTCTTGGTGCTCTTCCCGTGCCGAAGAAGGGAACTCGTATTATGACACAATGTGTGGAGGGCAAGCATCTCATGGACTTCAAGGATGAGATGAAGGCCTTCTTTTAGAGGTGTGATGATATGTTGCAAGTACTATGTGTTTATATGCGTGCTGGATTGGAATAAAACTGTTGTTGACCAGTAGTCGCATTGGTCATAAGAAAAAGTATTATGCTTTAGTTTATTTGGTTAAGTCGGAAACAACTATTATTATATGTGATGGCGTATGACCCTGAATTATGAAGAAAAGTATGACTGAAATTGCTATATTCTTTGCTACGAAATGTTTATCGCTTGATATCTCAGTTCAATTAGTATTCATTTATTGCTTACGGATTCTTTTGTAACCAATTACAAAACTGGTGTCAATGTTCAGGCAACTATATGTACAACCGAAACAACATTTTCACAAAGCACTTTTATAGTGCACAATATCACTAGTATAATTCAACTGATATTCCATAGGGTATTTTTATAAATGCTGCACAGTAGGTGCAATGGTGGCTGAGCAGCAGCAGTGACCATTTCGTGCGGCTGCAGAACAACTTCCAGCACTCGGTCCTCGCTATCTCTGTATTCGCGGAATCCTTTCACTAGACAAACCGCCCGTCATTGTGCCAGGGCCCTCACCTGCACCCCTCGCCCCCACCCCCTGGCCCGGCGACATTGTAGAAAATGAGGCAAATGAGGAACACTCCATGCCTTCCCTTCTAAGTGTTGAGCTTACTAGCCTCCCCTTGCTTGCCCTCTCCTACAAGGACGAGAAGCTCCAAACGTACAACTTCTCTCCAACTCAGTCAAACTCCGTTGTGATAGGTTGCAAGCTCATGTTATCGATTATGGTGGGCGGCGAAAAGTCGAGGGGTCTCGAGATCAGGTGTTGGTTGACCACCTGAGCTATAAAAAACCACTATTGGGGCGGGCATTGCTAGCTTTTGTCGCAACTTTAACATCAAAGAAATTAAATATGCCTTTCGAATGGCGGTCCAGGGCACCACACCGTTACTGGAAAAGCCACTATAGTGGCGGCGAGTGACATGGATCACCTAATGATCGGGGGACACCTACCGCTACAAATAATAATAAAAAAAGAAAACATAAGGGCATTGGGCCCATTGCCACAATATTTTAATCCATGCCCTTGATCATGAATCGGGTGGCTGGGGAGGGCTCCGACAGGGTGGTGGAGGCAGTGAGTCAACGGAATTGGCTAAAATAAAATCTTCTACACGCCTCAGTTCTCAAAGGGACCACACACACACACACACAGATGAGAGAGAGAGAGAGAGAGAGAGAGAGAGAGGGCAACGTGGGGATTATTCTCACCAATGCGGGTCGGGCAAGGCTAAGAGGTGGGCTCCCAATGGAGAGGCATGATGGTGAGTCTTCGGTGACAACGAGGAGCTGCATTGAGGAACGCGAGGACTCGTTGGATTGAAACGTAAAGAAGTGTTGCCTCACGGAGAACCTCTAATTAAGTCAACTCAAAAGGTGTCGGGGTGGCTTGGAAATGATGTCTAGTCAAGCTTTGTGCTATAGACTCGAGAGGCGACGACTTTGGGATGAGAGGTGGAGAGAGATCTCGTGTGGGGCTCAAACTAGGAAGACACAGAGCTACATGGTGATGAAGGACGGTGGCGGTGTGTTGTTTATTCTATCTTCTATTACTGAAATCTATTCTATTTAATTTTTATATTAAACAGAAATGATTACTACTCAACATTTAATTAATTTTCCACTAAAATTAATCCTGCTACAAACTATCGTGCATGACTGCAACCAAAAAAAGTATATATCTATACTAATTAATTTAGCCTATAAAATAAATTTATTTGCCAAATAAATGTGATACAATATTTAAGCAAATTTAAACTATTCCAGAAAGTGTAAAATTTAGTAGATTTTTATTCACATCCCAAAACTAAATTTAGGGGTGTGACACCCAAAGAAAAAACAAGTTGGTGCAATTTACCCCTATTGAAGGTTGTTTTCCTTTTTTTTTTCCTCAATATACATGTTGATTTTGAAATTTACATTTTGCAGGATGATAGTTGGTATACAAGCAATATTAACCATAAGCTGTTTTTACACTATTTACACAATATAATAGAAATTAACTATACATACATACCAATGTTACAAAAAAGTAAGTATTATGTTTTTATATATTTTGTGTAAGCTATCAGAGCTTTAAATTACATTTTTTGTTGTGAACTAAAAAAATGTAATTGGGGTACACTGCACCAACTTTAATTTATCAGGAGAATAAATTAAGCATATTTTTTCAGGGTCAAATAGACAAATTAAATTATTCGCTAGAGTAAAATTATCCCTTTTCAAATAAATACTACATAGAACTTTGATAAATATCATTTATTTACTCATAAAATGGAGGTTGGATTCTGAATTTATGGATAGTGGGTTGTATTCAACCTGGACTGATGAATATCCTTTGCCCGATCGAAAATGAACCCATAGTTTGCCGGGTCCCCGAGCGTTTGCCGAGAGCAAATCGTCGGGCACTCGGCAAATAAATGGTGTGCCGAGAGCCGCTCTCGGCAAAAGCGGGGCACTCGGCCTCCTAAATTTTTCCGAGGGTGCGCCTTTGGCAAAAAATAACACTCGGCAAACAAAATAGTTTGCCAGAGCCCTACCCAAAACACTCGGCAAAAGTAAAAAAAGCTCTCGGAAAATTAGAGGCTCGGCAACATGTGACGGCCGTCCGAAATTCGCGACGGCGTCAGGAGTGTGGGCCCTGGCCGCGGTTTGCCGAGAGCCGTATGGCGACGCTCGGCAAAAAAATATCTTTTTTACCGAGTGTTGGTGCGACAGCTCTCGGCAAACCAGACACTAGGCAAAATATTTTTGCCTTTGCCAAGTGCTGCTCTCGG
>CM017445.1:18816218-18950853 GCA_007726485.1 Eragrostis curvula
AACACAAGCGCTCCTCGATCCGTTTTGCGTGAAAAAGCACTGCAGTCACCCGAACGGCTCCAGAACTTCCCGGTTTGACAAGTTTGCAACTAAACTCACATTTTTTAGTGTTTTTCCATGGCAACCATCAAATTACATCAAACACCTCATAACAAGTTACAACAAGAGCTCCTCGATTCGTTTTGCGCGAAAAAGAACTGCAGTCACCCGAACAGCTCCAGAACTTCCCGGTTTGACAAGTTTGCAACTAAACTCACATTTTTGAGTGTTTTCCCATAGGAACCATCCAATTACATCAAACACATCATAACAAGTTAAAACAAGCGCTCCTCGATCCGTTTTGCACGAAAAAGCACTGCAGTCACCCGAACGGCTCCAGAACTTCCCGGTTTGACAAGTTTGCAACTAAACTCACCATTTTTTAGTGTTTTTCATGGGAACCATCGAATTACATCAAACACATCATAACAAGTTAAAACAAGCGCTCCTCGATCCGTTTTGCACGAAAAAGCACTACAGTCACCCCGAACAGCTCCAGATCTGCCCGGTTTGACAAGTTTGCAACTAGACACACATTTTTTAGTGTTTTCCCATGGGAACCATCCAATTACATCAAACACATCATAACAAGTTAAAACAAGCACTCCTCGATCCGTTTTGCACAAAAAAGCACTGCAGTCACCCGAACGGCTCCAGAACTGCCCGGTTTGACAAGTTTGCAACTAAACTCACATTTTTTAGTGTTTTCCTATGGGAACCATCCAATTACATCAAACACATCATAACAAGTTAAAACAAGCGCTCCTCGATCCGTTTTGCGCGAAAAAGAACTGCAGTCACCCGAACGGCTCCAGAACTTCCCGGTTTGACAAGTTTGCAACTAAACTCACATTTTTGAGTGTTTTCCATAGGAACCATCCAATTACATCAAACACATCATAACAAGTTAACACAAGCGCTCCTCGATCCGTTTTGCGTGAAAAAGCACTGCAGTCACCCGAACGGCTCCAAAACGGCTCCGGAACTGCCTGGTTTGACAAGTTTGCAACTAAACTCACATTTTTTTGGTGTTTTCCATGGGAACCATCCAACTACATCAAACACATCATAACAAGTTAAAACAAGCGCTCCTCGATCCGTTTTGCGCGAAAAAGAACTGCAGTCACCCGAACGGCTCCAGAACTTCCCGGTTTGACAAGTTTGCAACTAAACTCACATTTTTTGAGTGTTTTCCCATGGGAACCATCCAATTACATCAAACACATCATAACAAGTTAAAACAAGCGCTCCTCGATCCGTTTTGCACGAAAAAGCACTGCAGTCACCCGAACGGCTCCAGAACTTCCCGGTTTGACAAGTTTGCAACTAAACTCACCATTTTTTAGTGTTTTTCCATGGGAACCATCGAATTACATCAAACACATCATAACAAGTTAAAACAAGCGCTCCTCGATCCGTTTTGCACGAAAAAGCACTACAGTCACCCCGAACGGCTCCAGATCTGCCCGGTTTGACAAGTTTGCAACTAGACACACATTTTTTAGTGTTTTCCCATGGGAACCATCCAATTACATCAAACACATCATAACAAGTTAAAACAAGCACTCCTCGATCCGTTTTGCACAAAAAAGCACTGCAGTCACCCGAACGGCTCCAGAACTGCCCGGTTTGACAAGTTTGCAACTAAACTCACATTTTTTAGTGTTTTCCTATGGGAACCATCCAATTACATCAAACACATCATAACAAGTTAACACAAGCGCTCCTCGATCCGTTTTGCGTGAAAAAGCACTGCAGTCACCCGAACGGCTCCAAAACGGCACGAGAACTGCCCGGTTTGACAAGTTTGCAACTAAACTCACATTTTTTTGGTGTTTTCTCATGGGAACCATCCAACTACATCAAACACATCATAACAAGTTAAAACAAGCGCTCCTCGATCCGTTTTGCGCGAAAAAGAACTGCAGTCCACCCGAACGGCTCCAGAACTTCCCGGTTTGACAAGTTTGCAACTAAACTCACATTTTTTAGTGTTTTCCCATGGGAACCATCCAATTACATCAAACACATCATAACAAGTTAACACAAGCGCTCCTCGATCCGTTTTGCGTGAAAAAGCACTGCAGTCACCCAAACGGCTCCAAAACGGCTCCAGAACTGCTCGGTTTGATAAGTTTGCAACTAAACTCACATGTTTGAGTGTTTTCCCATGGGAACCATCCAACTATATCAAACACATTATAACAAGTTAAAACAAGCGCTCCTCGATCCGTTTTGCATGAAAAAGCACCGCAGTCACCCGAACGGCTCCAAAACGGCTCCAGAACTGCCCGGTTTGACAAGTTTGCAACTAATCTCACATTTTTTAGTGTTTTCCCATGGGAACCATCCAACTACATCAAACACATCATAACAAGTTAAAACAAGTGCTATTCGATCCGTTTGCATGAAAAAGCACCGCAGTCACCCGAACGGCTCCAAAACGGCTCCAGAACTGCCTGGTTTGACAAGTTTGCAACTAAACTCACATTTTTTAGTGTTTTCCCATGGGAACCATCCAACTACATCAAACACATCATAACAAGTTAAAACAAGCGCTCCTCGATCCGTTTTGCATGAAAAAGCACCGCAGTCACCCGAACGGCTCCAAAACGGCTCCAGAACTGCCTGGTTTGACAAGTTTGCAACTAAACTCACATTTTTTAGTGTTTTCCCATGGGAACCATCCAACTACATCAAACACATCATAACAAGTTAAAACAAGCGCTCCTCGATCCGTTTTGCCTGAAAAAACACTGCAGTCACCCGAACGGCTCCAAAACGGCTCCAGAACTGCCCGGTTTGACAAGTTTGCAACTAAACTCACATTTTTAGTGTTTTCAAATGGGAACCATCCAACTACATCAAACACATCATAACAAGTTAAAACAAGCGCTCCTCGATCCGTTTTGCGCGAAAAAGAACTGCAGTCACCCGAACGGCTCCAGAACTGCCCGGTTTGACAAGTTTGCAACTAAACTCACATTTTTTAGTGTTTTCAAATGGGAACCATCCAACTACATCAAACACATCATAACAAGTTAAAACAAGCGTTCCTCGATCCGTTTTGCGCGAAAAAGAACTGCAGTCACCCGAACGGCTCCAGAACTTCCCGGTTTGACAAGTTTGCAACTAAACTCACATGTTTGAGTGTTTTCCCATGGGAACCATCCAATTACATCAAACACATCATAACAAGTTAACACAAGCGCTCCTCGATCCGTTTTGCATGAAAAAGCACTGCAGTCACCCGAACGGCTCCACAACGGCACGAGAACTGCCCGGTTTGACAAGTTTGCAACTAAACTAACATTTTTTTGGTGTTTTCTCATGGGAACCATCCAACTACTTCAAACACATCATAACAAGTTAAAACAAGCTCTCCTCGATCCGTTTTGCGCGAAAAAGAACTGCAGCCACCCGAACGGCTCCAGAACTTCCCGGTTTGACAAGTTTGCAACTAAACTCATATTTTTTAGTGTTTTCCCATGGGAACCATCCAATTACATCAAACACATCATAACAAGTTAACACAAGCGCTCCTCGATCCGTTTTGCGTATAAAAGCACTGCAGTCACCCGAACGGCTCCAAAACGGCTCCAGAACTGCCTGGTTTGACAAGTTTCCAACTAAACTCACATTTTTTTGGTGTTTTCTCATGGGAACCATCCAACTACATCAAACACATCATAACAAGTTAAAACAAGCGCTCCTCGATCCGTTTTGTGCGAAAAAGAACTGCAGCCACCCGAACGGCTCCAGAACTTCCCGGTTTGACAAGTTTGCAACTAAACTCACATGTTTGAGTGTTTTCCCATGGGAACCATCCAATTACATCAAACACATCATAACAAGTTAACACAAGCGCTCCTCGATCCGTTTTGCATGAAAAAGCACTGCAGTCACCCGAATGGCTCCACAACGGCACGAGAACTGCCCGGTTTGACAAGTTTGCAACTAAACTAACATTTTTTTGGTGTTTTCTCATGGGAACCATCCAACTACATCAAACACATCATAACAAGTTAAAACAAGCTCTCCTCGATCCGTTTTGCGCGAAAAAGAACTGCAGCCAGCCGAACGGCTCCAGAACTTCCCGGTTTGACAAGTTTGCAACTAAACTCATATTTTTTAGTGTTTTACAAACCAACTTATGCATCCTTTGACAAATTTATTAACTGCTACCAGCTACTTATGCACTCATTATTGGGAAACAGTTCACCACAGCTTTTATATGAAATGAACACTGTACCTGACTTTTTAGCTTCTTATGCAGTTGTGAGAATGTAATATACATGCTAAAGTATCTTGAACTTTGGACTGGACAAAAAATACAAAACTTTGGAGAAGAAGATATGCCTGTCATCCGAAAGATGTTTGCATATAGCAGTGTATATTCCAAGCACAACGAGGCCGAATGGCTGTCATTTTTCTCATAAGGTTAATTGCTCTAATTCCATCTCTCGTTAACATAATTTACCTATACCTATATCTTTCTTTTTTAAGTGCTCCTAATAACTAATTGTTTTTTTACAGCTGTGGGAAACATACTTCTTTATTGCTCCTGAAGGAAGAGAAAAGTTACATATCCAAACTACGAAAAGGAAAAGTAGACAAGCTATGTAGAGAGTAGACATCAGTTGTAAAGTAGACATTTCCGATCCCATACGGTGATTCATACATGTACTCTTTCATATGTAACGGGAGTTTTCCAGATTTTTGCACAATAATGCCAACTGCTGCCACAACATATAAAGTGATTCGTTTGGTACCTTGTATGCGCAGCTACCAACTTCTGTACTTGTAAGAACTTATGTGCCGGTTATAGCATATTTGGCTATTTACTTAACAACTGCCACCCAACTATAATATTGGACTGATTGTAGAGAATTATATATTGCACTAGAAATTAATGCTGTGAAATAAGAACTTCTTTGCTGAATCTACCTTTTTGCCTTCTGGATTGATTCTGGCAACTTCTGTCGTCTCACTAGCAATTAGTTGCGTGCAACTAGCAACTTTGCTGCACAAAAGAGAGTACCAACCTAATTATTGATTCTACCCATTTTTGTACATTTTTTAGCAACCTATTGAATGGTTCTAGCAACTTCTGGATTGATTCTGGCAACTTTTGTCATATCACTAGCAATTAGTTGCATGCAACTAGCAACTTTTCTGCACAGAACAGTCTACCAGCATGTTTTAACAAATTAATTGTTCCAGTACTGAAGTTCATTTGTTCCAGTAGCCCAAATAATTTGTTTCAAATGATTCAATCTTTTGAAACAAGTATCATAATCGTTTGTTCTATTATAATTTAGTGTTACCATTTTGCCATACAATTTAGGGCGGCTGTCATCGGAGAATTTAGTGTCGGTACTTTGTTGTAAAATTTAGTGCTACCATTTTACCATAGAATTTAGGGATCCGTGCGTTATCAATTTTAGTTTAGCCTGGAGGGTTTCGACTTTAACATTTTATCCCTCCGGTCTTTAGATGAATTTAGTGTTGCACAATTTAGTGTTAGTGTTTTCTCAGAGAATTTAGGGCTACTGACACCGGAGAATTTAGTGTGGTAGTTTGTTGTAGAATTTATTGTCAACATTTTACCATAGAATTTAGGCCTACTGACACTGGAGAATTTAGTGTCGTAGTTTGTTGTAGAATTTATTGTTAGCATTTTACCATAGAATTTAGGGCTGCTGACACCGGAGAATTTAGTGTGCCACTTTGTTGGAGAATTTAGTGTTAGCATTTTACCATAGAATTTAGGACTGCTGACACTGGAGAATTTTAGTGTGGCACTTTGTTGGAGAATTTAGTGTTAGCATTTTACCATAGAATTTAGGGCTGCTGACACCGGAGAATTTAGTGTGCCACTTTGTTGGAGAATTTAGTGTTAGCATTTTACCATAGAATTTAGGGCTGCTGACACCGGAGAGTTTAGTGTCCCACTTTGTTGGAGAATTTAGTGTTAGCATTTTACCATAGAATTTAGGGCTGTTGTTATCTGAGAATTTAGTGTGCCACTTTGTTGGAGAATTTAGTGTCAGCATTTTACCATAGAATTTAGAGATGCATGGATTATCAACTTTTAGTTTAGCCTTGAGGGTTTGGACTTTCACATTTTATCATTCCGGATTATAGATGAATTTAATGTTAGAGAATTTAGTGTTAGTGTTTTGCCAGAGAATTTAGGGTTCTTTTCATTGGAGAATTTAGTGTGACAGATTGTTGAAGAATTTAGTGCTACCATTTTGCCATACAATTTAGGGTTATTTCCATTGAAGAATTTTGTGTGATAGTTTGTTGTAGAATTTAGTGTTAGGATTTTACCATACAATATAGGGATGCGTGAGTTTTAGTTTAGCCTGGAGGGTTTCGACTTACACATTTTAATTAATATTTTCTACCCACTTCTGTACATGTTTTGGCAACCTATTGAATGGTCCTAGCAACTTCTGGATTGATTCTGGCCACTTTTCTCATCTCACTAGCAATTAGTGACGTGCAACTAGCAACTTTGGCGCAGAACAGAATTCCATCCTCACCTGCAATCAACAACAAAACAAAAATATGGTGGATTTTTCCGAATGTGATTCTACCAATTTATTATATGCCACAATACAGAATTTTGCTCAATCTATTTTTCGTAATTTCAATGAATCCCAATATCTCCTTAAAATTACAAGGTAACTAATTGCAGAATGTATACTATCAGAACAATGGTAGCTGACGCTGAACTCCAGTCGGATTGAAAGGGCATCTTGGGACAGTATGGTCATCTTTCCCACATAGGTTGCATTTGTTCTTTTTTGTTTTGTGAACATTCATTCCTGGCTTCATCCTAGTGGCCCTAGGTCTTCCTTTTCGTGGTATAATTGCAGGGTCATTGATAGAAAAATTACTAATTCCAGTACTCGGATTATGCACTTCTTCAGTATGAGGACCACTTGCTGCTCCTGCACCACCATCTTGTGTTGTCTTCCTTTTGCGCCCGCGTCTTGGGCCGGATTGACGGCAGCTAAGATCAACTCCCCCTGGCTCCACAGAACTAAACATTGATTGATCTGCAACTATTCCACCCTGAATTGATTCCATTCCCGGAACAGCAGCATCGGAGGCCACGGGCACCTCGTGTGTAGCAGCAGCCTCCACATGTACAGCAGTTTCTGATTCGACACCACTTCTTCTACTTCTTCTGCTTCCTTTAAGCTTCGATAACTCTTCTTCTGCTGACCTAAAAAGTTTTTTGATAATCTGACAACCTTCCTCATTTGAAGAGGCAATGTCTGCAATTTTGGAGAATTCCCTACACATGTTTGAGTATCTCACTATTTTTTGTGACTTGTTGCTCATTTTTCCAAATGTCTGCTGGTTCAAGCTGCTTTCTCCGAGTAACGGATGCTCTTCTTCTGGTGGTTCTTGGCACCACCTCTGATTGATATAGTGTGCAGGAATGTTTTTCACTTTCAGTCTCTGAAACACACTGAGCACATGAGCACACAAGATGCCATCTCTATCATACCTACAACACGTGCAGTTGTATTTCTCCTCAACCGCATCCACTTGAACATGATATACTGTCATGCCATAGTGCAGCGTGCTTTTTGTGGGTGTAAGCTTATAGACTAGGCTGCCTAAATCATCAATATCGTAATATGTCATCAATTGTATCTCTCCCTGCAACTTGTAGAAGATATTCCTTGTGTAAATACGCCACATCTGATCTTCGAAGTCATATCCACTATGAAGACAAGGTTTCTTTATGCTAGTTTTTGCCTCCTTCCTCTCCTCTGCACAGAATATCTTGTCCTGAATTTTTTTGTACTGTTGAACAAAGTTCAAAATTGAATTCATAGGATTTACATAACGTTTCAGCACAGCATTGAAACCTTCACTCCTAGCTGTTGTCTGCAACAAGGGAAAAATTTGTTATTTATCTGCATTCATTAAACCACACACTGCAACTGCAAAAATATTCTGAGACGTCTAGCAACTTTAACACCACAAAAAAAAATCTCACACAACCCACACCTACATATGACAACTATAACCCAATGTACAGCAACATTAATATCACAGATAGCAAACATTTTCAGAACAAGTGGTAACTTTCAATACACATTTTTCAACTTTTTCCAGCAACTAATAGCAAACAATAGCCACACAACTTATCACCTGAAAATTGCGTAAGAAAAATTTACCTGCAGGAACGGGAAGAAATCCTTCATGTAATATGCCGGCACAAAGCGAGCTCTCAATTCATATAGATGCCTGAAGTGGTCATTGTCATGCAAGTCATGTTTGGTCAACATCTGATCCCATCTATACTCAAATTCTTCTTTCGATAGACTGAAATTCAAGATATCATTGACATCCTTGTCGAGGTCTCCCTTTGTGTTGAACAGCTTAGCCATTTTGATCTGGAATTTGCTTATGATGTGCCACCTGCAGTTTCGATGCACGGTACCAATGAAAACTTGAGCAATTGCTGCTGCCATTGCAGCGTCCTGATCCGTGATAATATTCACTGGTGCCACACCACCAACCGCGTCAAGGAATTGTTGGAACAACCAGACAAAGCTTTCGGTGGTCTCATCATGTAAGAAGCCACAGCCAAGTTGAACAGTTTGTCCGTGTCGGTTTATGCCAATAAATGGTGCACAAGGTAGGTTGTACAGGTTGGTCATGTATGTTGCATCAAAAGATATGCAATCACGATACAACCCATATGTCTTGCGAGCTGTTCCATCTATCCAAAACAAATTAGTTATCTTGTTCTCGTCATCAACATCAAACTTGTAGAAAAAGTCAGGGTCACTCTTCTTAATCTCCTCAAAGTACCCAAAAGTTGAAGCAACATCCTTTCCCCTTATATCAGCCCTGGCTGCTGTCCTAAGGTTGTCCATATCTTTCTCAATATAAGGACAATTTTTCCTTCCTCCATACAGCTCTGAAATAAGCTCATAAGCCCTGCTAGTCTCCATTTTGCAATCATACATCATCATTATAAACTTCTTTTCCTCTTCTGGTATATCCCGATGTGCAGCCAAGTACTTCGTTAGCGAGAAATTGGTCAAGCAAGGATGATTGTGCTCACCATTGTATTGGATAATCTCCCATAACTTCAAACCTCTTCTTTTCACAACTAGGTATCCAGGGCAATATGTTCTTTCCACAAAATCTCTTCGCCTCATCTGGACAACACATCCGGTCTTGTTCTCGGTGTTCTTCCTAGACTTGTGACACACAAACCTCACCTTGTCGCGCTGATTATCACCAGCAGCATTACGTGAAGTTGCAATCCTTATGGCAAACCCTGCAAGCAAAATGTACCAGCAAAACTTCAAATACACATTTCAGAACTAATGTAGCAGAATAAACAATTTTAATACCTACTAAAGTTGCTAGAAACCAGCAGATCACAATATGCTACCTTCTAAAGTTGCTAGAAAAAATTGAAAGTCCACACAATTTTCACATTTTCCGCTGTAACATACCTTTATGGCGTGCATAAGTCTGGTAGTACTTCTGCGCAGCCTTCCACGAATCAAATGTTTGTGTTAGATATGGTTCCGGCGGCGTGGACATTACTTCGGCACCATCTTCATCATCACTATCTCCATGTAATGTGTCACCAGTGTCAACTGTATTTTCTTCAGTTGCTGCCACATGTGAACTGGGTGCAGTATTATCATTTTCTGTAGACTGCTCTAACAAACCTTCAGAGTGAGTAGCACCATGGACCAGATCACCAGGAACCAAGTAATCAAAATCATCCACAATCAGTGCATTGTTAATCAATACTTCGCCGTCCACTCCGTGAGGAGGAAAATTCAAATCGAGACCACGTGTAGCTGATTTTGTCTGCAACCTGGGATGAAGGTACACTTCATATCAACAAAATGTGACTCGTGACATGGTCCGACGCAACTTATGACAATTTTGGAACAACTCCTTTCATGGTTAAGGCAACTAGCTGGTCTATATAGAACAGGCAGCAACTCACAGATCAAATTGTGCTATACAATGCATTACTCTCAACTCACAGATCAAGTATCTTCGAGTGCATTGTATATCAACCAAGATCAAATTGTGCCACACAATGCAAAATTAATTTTCAACAGCTTCAGGTGATCGAATTTACCTACTAATAGGTTCAGGTGCTGGAGGGGGATCCGGTGGGGCATGATCTTCTTCAGTTACCAACCGAGTTTGCTTGCCGTGAGGGTTCCGGGCGCGGAGGTCATGAGGCACCACAACGGATGGTCCAGTAGCAGGCTCGCCGCAACGCGTATCGTTGATGCTCGGAGAAGGATTACAGAGTCGACCCTGAGACTGCGCGCCGAGATTCGGAGGAGGCGCGACGAGGCCGCGGCCGGGAAGCGACGCGCCGGGGCGGCGGCGGCCATCAGGAGGCGCGCGAAGTCGGCGGCCGGGAGGCGGCGCGCCGTCGACGCGTGGAGCTTGCGCGGCCGCGTCCATAGGTGTGAGGTTCCTCCGTTTTTCCCGGTCCTATTCCTGTTGGGGGTTGTACCTGGACTGGTAGCTGGATCCTCCGATCTGGCTACCGGTAGCCCGTTAGTGGCGTCCTTGGGGACACCGGAACACCTGACCATATATTGCTTTACTTGTCCCACGTGTTGATACCCATTGTTTGACCCAGCTAGTTGCCTGCTTGCTTTTTTAGCCTTTACTGTTGCAGCTGCATAAGCTGCAGAACCTGTCCTTGCCTGCTTAGTATTCATCTCAGTTATGCATAAGCTAGCACTGTTCTTATTATCTATTTACCTGCTGTGGGCGCATGGTAATGTTTGCTCTGTTCTCTTGCATGTAAGGGATTTATGAACTGATAATGCATCAATCATTAGTTTAATCTTTAGGCAATATTTTATTAGATTTAGCTTTCGGCCAGACATACTTGTTCAAATTTATCTTGTCCTTTAGTTTTGATTTCCATTTTGCCTTGAGAAATTTTCCTAATCTCGTTCCTACAGTTAGTAGTTCCGCAGTGAGTACGTAATTGTGATCAATTAGAAGAGAGGTGTGTCAGGTGAAAATATGGACATGCCATCTGTTTTGGAAGAAATTTGTCAAGGCGCGCACCCCCCCCCCCCCCCCCCCCCGAGTCGCCTTGCTCGGTCCTTCAGTTTACTTTAGGGGATAACATGTAATATGGTTTTCTAAGTAGTCTTTGTGTTGATTGGCCCACTATTCCTTATTTCTATATGTAGTCCTTGCAGTTTAATTAGAAGGAACTCTCGTCCTGCTTGGATGCATGTGGAATACTGCAGGGAAAACTAATGTGTGAAGTACTACAGAGGAAACTCGTTGATTGATCCATGAGATTTTTCTTTTTTGGTTAGCGGATTGGTCCATGTGTTTTGGCTTACTGATTTTAGTTAGTATATGACAAAATGCAGAAATACGTAAGCGGCTGTGTTCAGTTTGTACGTGCATTCCATGTGCATATTTTATCTAATGATTGTTTGCGATGGCAGCATTAATCAAAGCCGATGCAGGAATGCCCATACCGCTTATTAAAATTTTACTCATCAAATAGGAGGCCAGGGCGATTGGATCTGATTTGAATGTATCCTGTTATATGAAATTCATTTGTATCCCATCAATTTTTTTAATTCCCATAAAAAAATTCATTGGTTATTCCCTGATCCCCTATTCCTCTCCTTGGTCTTGACTACCCTTGATTTCACTGCGTTTATTCCAATTTCTCTTCAATTTACCATGGCTTTCCGAGGTCAAATTTAAGTTTGAGGTCTGGTATCTGAGTGACATGCATTTACATAATTAGAAGAAACATGGGCGTCTTCGTGCAGGAAATTCAGAATTTTTATTTTGTACGACAAAAAGGAAAAAATAGTTTAAGTTTGGAAGTAAAATGGGATATCGTAGCCACCACCACGAACAAGTTAGGTTTCCAAATTTTGGGCACAATTCTATTTCATGGTGAACTATTTGTTTGGGTAAGCTGACAAACTAACTTTACTTAAAACAAAGCCAATGAATCCCGCATTTTGGCTAAATCTATCCGCCTGCATGTTTTTACTAACTAGAGGTAAATGTTTTCTCTTAGGTACTTGTTGGGGACTACACCGAAGCCCCTCTGACCCACGCGAAGGTCAATAGCCACCAACGAAGCAGAGCGGAAAGAATAGACGGCGCAGGAGCCCAAAGTTGTTAAGCTAAGAGCCATGCTAAAGTAGCCAATGGCACACTTGTAAATATAATCATCTCACCCCCTATAAATATGGAGGGAGATGATCCTGTAATGACATTTGGTTTTCAGGCCACGAGCCAAAGGGGGAATCATTTGCACCACACTCAGACCTCTCTAATCATTCAACCCCTTCGCCCAGCATCGCGGGTGAAGGAGAGCTTCGCGCAACAAACTGCAGGGAACCTGAGTAGGAACACCTTCGTCCGGCACCGCGGATCAGGAAGGAGGGCTTCGCTCCAACTAGAAGACGGCGACGACGAACAAGGAGGGCTTCGCGAGGTGATCCGAAGGCATCATCGACCTTCGAGGGCTTCGCCAGAACCAGGACACTTCTATCAACCGTTGGAGGGCTTCGATACGTCACACGGAGACCTTCGATCCCCCAACATTTGGCGCCGTCCCGCGGGGTGAACCCATAACCACGATCAACATGGCGAAAGCAAAGTCGAGAACAAACGTCAGCGACACACAACGCGCAGAGATCGAAGCCGAAAATGAAAGGCTAGCGAATAAAGCAGAAGCCAGAACAACAAGAGAACAAGAAGAGCGGGACAAAGCCGCACGAGCAGAAGAGATAGCAAGAGCCGAAGAGGTGGCAAGAAAAGAAGAAGCTTTAAGAGCTATGCAAGTAAACAACGCTGAAACATCTCAAGCAGGAAGTTTCCAGCAAGAGGACGACGAAACACGTAACATAACTGAAAGGCTTCGGATCATAGAACAAGAGAGAATCGAAAGAGAGAAGAAGTTGGCCATCATCAAAAAGACAGCGAAGCTGAAAAAAGACATGCTCGAAAAAATAACGCAAGCCCAACAAGAGGTCAACGTAATGGACATCAAGTTAAACAAATACAATGAGGAAATGGAGAACCTGAAGAAACAAGAACAAGACATGCACCACAAGACTCGCAAACAAACCGAACACAAGATGGTGTACGAAGTAAGCAGCTCTGGCAAGGACAACCAGCCATGCATCATCTACAACGAGAACTCGCCTTTGAGCGAAGAGCTACAGAGTGAACCTTGACCGGTCAATTTCAAAATGCCAAAGATAAAGGCATACCAAGGAAAAACATGTCCGAGAGAGTTCCTCATGTCTTTCGAAGCCGCAGTAGAATCGGGCGGAGGATCAAACTCAACATACGCGAAAGCTTTGGTGATGGCAGTCGAAGGAGTAGCAATGACATGGTTTTCCACTCTCGAACCAGGATCAATTAATTCTTGGTCCGAATTAAGAAGAGAGTTCATAAACAATTTCTAAGGTTTCCAAGCATCAGAAATTCATCAGGGAAGACTATTTTCTTGCAAGCAAAAACCAGACGAAGGCTTAAGGGAATACATGCAGAGATTCATAGAAATAAACTCAAGAGCAAAGGACGTAGGAGCTTCGACAGTTATTGATGCACTGATGGAAGGCTTGAGGGCTGGCCCTTTCCATTCTGCACTAACAAGGAAGAGACCCAAAACTATCTTCGCACTATTGGACACCTTCGAGAAATACGCGAGATCGGATGATGAGTTCCGAAGGAAAAAAGAAGACGAAAAGAAACAATCCTAGCTAATCAAAGATGAAAAGAAGTATAAAGAAGAAAAAGAAGCGAATCGAAGCAGGAGGCACGACGATAACAGAGACAGTTCGAAAGATCATAACAATCGAAGGGTACACAACCTCGAAAACAGAGAAGAAAGGGGCGATGAAAAGAGAACCAAAGACGACGAAAGAGGGAAAGAGTGAAGCAACCATGATAGAGATGGCGAAGACAAAAACAGAGAAAACAATCAGAGAAGCAGTTCTCGCACTCCATACTGTGAGTTGCATGGTGAAGGAAAAGGCCATACAACAAAGCAGTGCCGAAATCTGCAACAATTCAAACAGGAATGGACTGCAGAAAGAGAGGCGAAGAAGGCCATCAGACACACAAGTAACTATCGTGAAAACTGGTCTCAAGGGAACCCAATGTCGATATACCCTTCGCACTCTGTCAATCATGTTGTCAACTACCCAAGAGAAGCTTCGCATCAGGCACAGCAATATGCCTACTCCCAACCTCAAAGCCTGGCAGCATTGCCACCGCCTCCAAAAATGAACCAGCAAAACAATGGAAGAAGCACAGAAGAGCAATTTCCTAGGGGGCGCAGAAGAGCCAAGGCTCAAGAAACGAAGCTTCGAGCTCAAAAAACGATATCAGGCAAAAGCCTAGAGAATCCGAAGGTTACACCAATTAAGTATTTGGTGTAATCTTAGTTTGGATCGATGTATCACGAGGGATGATACAAAGACTCCAGACAAGAGCCGAAGGGAAAGATAAGCAAAGAAAGCCTAATCTACCCAAGTATCGGCAAACAGAAACCTTCGCAAAAGGAAAAAAGCGCGATCCTTCGCATGAAAATGTTCAAATATCAAAGAACGAAAACACAAAAACTTGCGTTCCTTAAAGGAAACACAAGGTCATCGTGCAAAAAGCATTAAAAGCTTCGAATGATATTGAAGAAATCTTCTCTCTGGCAAAGACCTTCGAAAGATTGCTCCAAAAGAAAAGCTTTATTAAGCAAAATCATTGTTTAAGGGGAACCATCGTCAGGTTCCTGCTTTACAATAAGCCCTAGTTCTAACAGCATCTCATAAATAATGCTATACTCATCAAAATCAAACCCACTCGAAGGCGAGTAAGGCCTCTGAAAAACAGGGTCGACCACTCCAGACGAAGACATCCGCGCAACATGCGAAGCTGCATCGAATCCATAAGATGAACTCTCGCGGCCAGCCGAGCGACCGCGACGACCGCGGCCTCTGCCCCTCTTCCTAGAAATCCCTCGGCTAGGAGAAGAAGCATCACGAGACGCACGACCCCCAGAAACCTCAGAAACAGGAAGGCCAAGTCTGATGACACCAACAAGACTACCAGGAGGGAAAACATAACCTTCGACCCCTTCGACAGGGGACAGAGGATCGGAGTCAGTAGACAAAACAAATTCCGAAGAAGACGAGCTCATAATCTCGATAGCATCTTCAACACGAGCTTTCTGAGGAGAAGAAGGCCCAGCAGAAGCAAATTCGCTCAACGAAACCTTTGACGAAGGCTCCGGAGTAGCAAACTCGCTCAAAGAAATATCAGACGAAGCCTAAAGTCCAAAAATCAAGCAAAAATTAATCAAAACAACATAAAGTTTACAACGATTACAACAAGTCTCAACAAGATACAAGTTCGAAGGAATGATGTAACCCCTCTCTCGAAGCAAAAATAAATTGTTTATACCTCACTCTGAGGGAGACGACCGACAGACTGCACCCGGTTCCAGAAGGATTCGTCAAAATGACTGGCGACCTTCAGGAGAGCTTCAACCACAGGACGGGGAGTAGAATCAACAGCAGAAAATTTGAAGTCGTCAGAAGCAACCTTCGCCAAAGCATTACTCCCTTCGACATCAAGAGAATGGAGGAGATCACGAACAGCCAGATGAACGGCATTGGTGGAGAAGGCCCTACAAGCTTTCACCACGTAAGGAATATTAACAGAAAGCCAAGACTGACGCTGCTCAGTCGAAGCGTTCTCAGGGATCTAATCAGGAGTCGTTCCAACTGAGATAAGAGCATCCTGAATGTGGCTGCAAAGAGAAGACAGGCGAAGCTCTTCAGCCTCAGCAAAAGAAGCCGCCTCCTGATCCGCGGTTTCAACTTTTCCGCGAAGGACCCTGTTGGCCTCCAAAGCCTCCGCAAGGGACGAATCAAGATCCTCCAGCTATTTCTCTAGAGAAGCCACCTTCGCCTTAAAATCTTCAGTGGACTTGACGAGGGTCTCCTTCTCAACAGAGAGATCAACCACACGCTTTTCATTAAGAGCAAGTGCATCTTCGTTCTCCTTGATCTTAGCTTCAAGAGTCGAAAGATCCTTGCGAAGCCGGTCTCGATCAGCCCTCGCCAGAGTCAGCTCATTAAACTAGCGAAGGGAGGCTTGGGTAATAGCAAGCGACTGACGAAAACAAGAGCGAAGTTAGAAAGACAAGCAACTGAGCAAAAACAAAAATAATAACCACTTACCTTCATTTGCGAAGATAGTAAAGACTTGTACAGAGTATCACCACCCTGAAGTACGAGTTCATTCTCCACTTGGGGAAAACGAACCCTCTCTGCAGCAGCAACAAAGGGCGCAGCGGCCCTGGCACTCATAACGAAGGTGTTCGAAGGCACCTCGTCACAAAGAGCTAAAGAACCCCCAGTAGCTTCGACTGAATCAAAAGTCATGTCAAAAGGGAGAAACTCTCCAAGCATTGCTTCAAAGACTGAGTGTAGGAAAAGATCACCACCTGCTGAGGGGCTAAGGGGCTCACGAAGCCCAACACCCGGTTCCGAAGGAAGTTGAACCTGGGAGCGATCTGTAAGAGGTCTCAAGTTATCAGCAATTTGACGAAGCTCAGCCATACTAAGAGATGAGAGACAACCTTGAGCAGAGGCTTCGGCTACTCCTTCATCATGAACAGGAGCAACAGGAGGAATATCAGGACCCTTAACACAGGTCTTGTCCTGGATCTTAGCCTTCGATCCGGATTTAGCAAGAACAGAATCAGCACCCTTTGAAGCCTTGTCTTGAATCTTGGCCTTCTCAGCGGCACTGGCATCATGAATGTCAACTGTAGAAGCAGAAATATCCTTTGCAACAAAAGAAGAGCCCTTCGAAATGACTTTCTTAGGGACAGATTGAACTTTAGACCCAGAAGAATTACTACCCCCATCCTCCGGAATGGAGAACAAATCCAATGCGGAGCGAATCACCGGAGGCTTGAAAGCAAAAGATGATTTCGCTGAATGTGAAGTCTTCGGCTGATTCGCCGAAGGAACAGCAGCACCCAAAGCCGTCACATTAGCTTCGCTGACAGCCTTATCGGAGCTGTCCTTCGACGAGGTCTTGTGAGTTTTCAGCTTCTTCTTGGCTTGCTCTTCACTAGACCTTCGGCTACCAGACATTTTGAAAAAGAACGAAGGAAAAGGATCTCCTACTGCGAAAGGGATTGGAATAACCAAAGGAAAGAAGACGCGCAAAACATGCGATTGAAGGAACAGCGCACCCACGATGAAGATATATAGAAGGAAAGCGACTATCGGGAACGGAAAAGAAGTACGGAATGAAAACGACAACACACGTGTATGGGTCAGAAAGGCACACGGTGCAATCATAAATTGATAAATAAAATTGCTTCTGGTTTTAGTTACACTAATAACACATCACCAATTGAGGGCTAATGTTGGGGACTACACCGAAGCCCCTCTGATCCACGCGAAGGTCAACAGCCACCAGCGAAGCAGAGCGGAAAGAATAGACGGCGCAGGAGCCCAAAGTTGTTAAGCTAAGAGCCATGCTAAAGTAGCCAATGGCACACTTGTAAATATAATCATCTCACCCCCTATAAATATGGAGGGAGATGATCCTGTAATGACATCTGGTTTTCGGGCCACGAGCCAAAGGGGGAATCATTTGCACCGCACTCAGACCTCTCTAATCATTCAACCCCTTCGCCTAGCATCGCGGGTGAAGGAGAGCTTCGCACAACAAACTGCAGGGAACCTGAGTAGGAACACCTTCGTCCGGCACCGCGGACCAGGAAGGAGGGCTTCGCTCCAACCAGAAGACGGCGACGACGAACAAGGAGGGCTTCGCGAGGTGATCCGAAGGCATCATCGACCTTCGAGGGCTTCGCCAGAACCAGGACACTTCTATCAACCGTTGGAGGGCTTCGATACGTCACACGGAGACCTTCGATCCCCCAACAGTACTTGAGATTTTTATTGTCTGCCTCTTATTTATATTCTTGCCAATATGTAATGAACAGTCCTGTTACAGCTCAGATATGCCGGTTCAACTTGTCTGTAGGACCAAAAGATGCAAGTATACAATTATTGATGGAGTCAGGAAACTGTACAATAGAAAGAAAAAAGATGGATTCAAAGATTGAAATGCACTTGCTTTAAGAGTTGTGAGAAGGTTACAGGGGTGACATTAAGTCATCTGTGAACCTAATCTGAGTACAACTGTTCATTGACCATTTCACTTGATCTGTTGCTATATTCACCTAAGGATAAACTTCTTGTGAATTTTGGTTGGCACTTGAATAATCAATTAAAGGAATTTTCGAGGCAAGTGGACGATATTGAATGATTTATATTGAAATTAGACGAAATAAGGACCTGTGTTTGTATTTCAATTCTTAGAGCCTTGATCATTGCTGATGAAATCATAGGTTCACGAAACCTTCATTCATGAATTGAGGATACATTCGTAACTTGTAACTGAATCTAGATATTTGTCTACCTTTTTTCTGATTTTGCGATTGATGGCTATCCCCTTTCAATAGGCTTACTCCTAACAAATGCTGCTGCAAAATCGGAAGATACATACATGTAACTAATTTGAAGACAAATGGGCTGATTTCACCTGACTTTGGATGATGATTGCTTGTTTTCCATCTTGATTAGTTGTGTAAACACGACTGTTATGCTAGGCTCTTGCTGCATAAAGGATGCTTTATCTTTTGGGAGAAAAATGATCCAACAGGTGTCTCGGTAGTCTTATCTATCAAACTGATAGCGACCCAAAGTGAAGGTAGCAATAAAACTGAAACTGGTACACACACACAGAGAGAGAGAGAGAGAGAGAGAGAGAGAGAGAGAGAGAGAGAGAGAGAGAGAGAGGGAGGGAGGGAGGGAGGGAGGGAGGGAGAGAGAGAGAGAGAGAGAGAGAGAGAGAGAGGGAGGGTTGGCCGTTGCCTTGTGAATCAATTTCACTGTTAATCCAGCCCTCTATTTTTTACCAGGTAAACAAGATCGCAGATCTTAGTGTATTCAGATTACTCAATCTGTCTTTTCTGGCATCTTCATTAATGTGTAGTGGACTTTGTAGTTGGCCTTGCAGGATTGCAGTGACTATCACTGTCACATATCCTCAGTAACATGATAACCCCTGTGCCTTGGGCATTGCCATACATTTCTTCAGCTCAGTATAGCATCTGTGTTGTTGGGTGGTGCAGGTAGCTTTATTGATTCAAGCTGAAAAGAAGACACGACCTTCTCACAGTCCCAAAAATCATTCTGGCG
Organism: Eragrostis curvula; assembly: GCA_007726485.1. Classification (NCBI taxonomy): domain Eukaryota; kingdom Viridiplantae; phylum Streptophyta; class Magnoliopsida; order Poales; family Poaceae; genus Eragrostis; species Eragrostis curvula. The sequence goes on from CM017445.1 coordinate 18,835,583, forward strand.
AGGGAGCACCGAGGAGACTGTCAGCACCACCACCTGGCTTGTATTGAAGTGTCGGTCAACTACTACAACGAAAAAAATCCTGAAGCCTCCTGAGGGTTCGTCTCTTTAGTTGGAATCACCTAAGTAAATGTTACAGAATCCTAAGAGCATCTCCAACTGGTGCTCTGCCTTTATCTTTTTTTTAGAGGATATGAACAAAAAACTGCTCCAACCGATCCTCTATCCATCCTCTAACATTGTTCCAACCTGTATTTCCTTCTCCTCGTGCTCTAGAAGTAGAGCACCGTCTCGTCCTTTATCCACCAACCACTGCTATCTTCGCGTCCTCTCCTCAAAGATACTTCAACACCCACCGATAAAACCAAAAACCGAAGCGCCACTGAGGAAAACCAAGTCAACCAACCATTGATTCTTAGAACATTAACTAAAAATGTTCAAACATTTTTACGCATTGCTCAATGTAGTCTGTTAGCCATGGAAATAACTACCCAGTAAGAAAATCAGATGTTCGTCAAGAAAACCTGACAACAAATTTTGGACTCTATGCCAATAACATGAAATTTGACTTTTGAAGTTTAGATCTTCAGTGAAGGTCTGCTACACAGATATAGCTATCCTCTGTCCAAATTGCGCTGTGCTGATCCTGCACTCCATCTTCCATTTGCATTTAGAGATTTTTGTTTTTTTGACACTTGCGTTTAGACATTCTAACGGAAGGGCTGAGTTAGTGACTAGGTCGTTAATTTGATAAAAAGCTGCATCCGTACTTTTTCCCCATTGAAACACGTACATCCTTGATAAAAAGCTGAGTTAGTGACTAGGTCGTTTAGCCTTCAGCTTCACTAAATTAAGTACTTTTTCCCCATTGAAACACGTACATCCTTGTTTACATACATCCGTGCTAGCTATTACGTGGCACATGATTGTGACCGGACATCTTTCTTTCCTTTTTCTTTACACGTACGTGGCTTGCTCCGTTGACCCCTATTTTTAGGCCAAGCTGCCAATTTTACCTTTTTTTTTAACTTTCCTCATTGGATCATCTTTCTTTTTAAAAACAAAAACTAAGAACGACCCTACTTTGTCAAATAAAGTTTACATTGTTACATTGGATCATCCTTTTAAGTTGAAACTTGTTTACTCTGAAACAAGTTGTTTAACGGTATGTTCCAAAATAGAATGTTGACGTTTATCAAGCTAATTAGCTAGCACTCAAAAGTAGATTAGACGCATTCGCAATATGCTGTGACCGAGGATGAGCACTCGTTATTTATGGCCCGGACATTACAAACATAGCCTACCAATATGTCATTCTTTTTCAGGATACAATGGACAGAAAAGAAACAGAGGAAAGTCCTTAGTAGCAATTCAGAAGCACTAATTGTTTAATGGTAGAAGCATTGGATCATACCGTTAAACAACTTGTTTACTCTTCTTCAGTTCAGGCTCCATTTCTTCTGCCTTTTGGTACCACGTTTCAAATTGTCGCTGAATATCCCAAAATGTATGAAGCTAGTAACTAAATCCCAGCTACGAGAAGAGCATTTGGAATCGGCTAGGTAGCTGACAGAGTAATTAAGTAGTAGAAAGCTGAATGAGTTTGACATTTAGTCTCCTGCTATTCATTGTGATTATCATGTTGCTGAACCATAGAGATAACGCAAATTTGTTGTAGAAAGCTGAATGAGTTTGACATGGAAGCTGTACCTGCTTACATATATTCGGGGTCGAATGCGCCTACTGGCTAGTGCATATAAAGTACGTACAGTAGATATTCTAGATGATGTACTGTGTGTCCGTACGCTTGAGGTGCAACAAAACAACGCTCAGTGGTTGCACCAAATCACAGTTTTTGTGCCAAGTCTTATCCTCCACGTACCTAACTGTTGTTGACCTGATTCAACGTTCTCTTTGGAGGATATACACAAACACATGCGACCAGTGCGCAAATGAGCTACCCAGACCAAATTTGTTGTAATATAGAGATTAGTTTTAGTGGTTTTGAATAGCCACCGGTTTCACGCAAATGCTTTAGGTTGGTAGACTATTATATGTTTCTGGAAAGCCTACTTACGGCCTCAGTGGCGAAGCCAGAAATTTGAAAATGGGCGTTCAGAGTTATCCATGTCACTGAAACAAGAAAAATAGTCGAACAAACCTTGAATTTCATTTGAACATTCAAACCGAAATTTTTCAAGGATCGAAAACGGAATTTTTACCAAATATGTAGAATTTATCTTTACTATGAGCATATCTATGTAAAGTAGTTTAGAATTGTTGTGTTTGCTCCGAAATTCATGGGTGGTCTAGTGAACACCCGTTGAACCTGGTAGCTAAGCCCATGACGGCCTGCAGTCCATGTGTCTGGTCCATACAGCACAAGCCAAAATAGTAATAAGATAAAATCTGGTTTGGCTTAGTCTCGGCAGATATGATTTAACCCTTTGTTAGCTAGTCACTGATCCACATTCACTACGTCTAATTGTCTAAAGAAGCTACATCACGATTTCAATCAGTTTAAAGGAGTTTATTTGGCCCCCAAAAAAGAGAATAAATGTTAATTTCAATTACATCCGTGTTCCCCCAACTGAGCATATATGTCGATATTCTGCATGAAAAAAAAATATTCGTGACGGTGGAAAGAATCCTGCTCCCCTCCAAACTTTAGATGGCATGGCTATCTTTCGAAGCCAACATGCTGCCGTTAGCCAGCATGGCCCCCTTAGAAGTTAACACGTACCCCTCAGCTCGCTTGGTTTGTTGGCAACACAGACCCACCTGGATTCTGAGGCAAAACAATTTCTTTGGCTTATTTGGAATTATCTGTCAAAACAACTTATCCAGTCAATCCAATTCAAAAAAAAAAAAAAACTTATCCAATCAAAGCCGTGTGGCAAAACATCTTATCCTGATTTTGCTGAAATTTTATGCATGTCAAAGGATTACAATACCTCTTAAGCTGAAGCTCTGGTTCGTGCACACATTGTGTACCATATTGAAATAAAATAATTGCAAATAATAAATTAAATATTAAATAGAGGACTAATAATAAAATTACATTTTATATATTTTTTAAAAAATGTTTGTAAAATATAGTCAAGTGTGGTCTAGTTTCGAAGATTTCATCATAATGGTGTAATCGGTTTGCAATTCGGATATTCGGTTTGTAGTCTACGGATTTTTTAAACAAACCAAACGTTGGTGGGCCGGGGCTGTGGGAATCCAGTAAAATTAGGATTAGATGCTTCTGCTTTCTAAATGCATGAATTCTACCGACTCATTCCATAATCCGTTTTGCTTTGACGTGCTGTTTGGCAATTTTCTGTAAGAAGCAGAAGCATAAGCTGCCCAAAAATCCATGCCAAAAGCCCCTTTACTCTTGGAGCCTTTAGCTCTCCAGAACTTTTTTAGAAGCGGGAATATATTGATATTCCAGCCTCTGCATTGAAAAGATACATATAACTTTCAAAATTACAAGATGAAGAAAGCTCCATTCCCGATAAGCACGCAGGCTTGGGAAAACAGGAGCACAACAAAAGAAAAAAGACAAACTGCGGCTAATCAACCATTAAACCAATCCACTACTTCCATGTGTCAAGCATTGCAACAAAGAAGCCCAAGGTCTACAAATCGAAAACAACGCCTCCGGAAAGAAAAATGATGCTCATCAGATGATAATGTCGGTGCCCAAAACAACGCCTTCGGAAAGAAAAATGACGCTCACCAACGCCATCATTGCTAAGAGATTTCTCCAATGACCGTCATTACTCTCCATCTCATACTTCAGTTGCATTATAGTTGACTGCCACCATCTTCTCATGCCTTCAGCATCAAAGACGGGTATTGTAGGGCTTAAACGGTCGTGCCGTAACCCTGAACACTGTCACACCCTAAAGAAGAAGACATCAGATGTTGCGCCCTGTTGCTCATCTCTTCTGGTTGAAAAGTCCGATGAACTCCTTTCTCACTCAAAGTGTCGCTGCCATACCATCCTCCATTGGATGAACAAGCACACCTGAGGGCTGAAATGCCAAAGCATATCCCTCCATCGTGTGTCATTGGCAAAACGACATCAAAGCACCCATCATCATGCCGAACCTTCAGCCATCATCGAAGCTTGACAAACCGGTCTTCCAGTGAAGCCTCAAATAAGATAGTCCACGGCTGAACATGCCATGAGGCGCCACATATTGTTGATGCCACGAATTGTCTCTGCTGCCTCCATGTCAATCTTTAGACACCCAAAAGGATGAGAAAATCTGAAGCATATGTCAGATCATTGTGGCTCACAAACAACAGCAAGACTGAGTTCAGAAAACAAAAAAAAAAATGCATTTGTAATCATTACCACTGGAAGCCCATGAAACCGCCATCTTATCTGTGCACTGATGCAATGAGACCTAGTTTCTTGTATCTCCATCTCTGTACCGAACACCCATCAGCCATGATTGGCCTGGGCAACTCCCCTTCTTCACCGTTGCATTGCAGAGAGAAGGAAGAACCTGCCTGGGTCATTGGGAACATCGGGACAGGACTGTGATGTCGGTGGCCTCGACCTTGGTGGGCAGCAAGTGCACCCATGTTATGCGTCGCCACCACCTCACCAGGTCCACCCCCACGCCCGCTGGCGTCGATGGAGTGAACGCGTGCACCTTCAGATCGAGGGCTTGTGCCAATGCCCCAGATCAAGTGTCGGCAAGACGATTGAGACGACGAGAAGGGGCTCGCCTCCTGGACACGGAGTGAGGCACCATGAAGAGGCCCTGGATGCCCCGTCACCGTCCCCACAAGTCAGGCGAAAAGCCGACGAGGTGCTTCCGTGGCCATGGAGGGCATCGCGCACCCCCGTTGACTCGTTGGCCAGGCAGTCCGGTCTCGCTGAGCGACAAAACCAGCGATCTAGATCTAATGCAGAAGGAAAACTAAAAGGAAAAACGAAATCCCCGCCGCCACCATCATTGCAGATGCACAAGCTTTGGCCGGCCTCGAGCTCTGGCGGCGCCAGGGAGGGGAGAAGGATCGGGAAGGGCTGGTAGTGGCGGCGGCGGGATCGCCACCCGTGTCGCCCTAGGGGACGACGCGGGGCCTGAATCTAATTTTAGATAGCAGCAAGATCACTCGTAGTCCGGTTTGGGGGCAACATTGGCCAGTCCTTTTTGTAATGAAAAAAACTACGCCGAGGCCCTAAACCTTGCAGGAACCAGCAGCTTACATGGGAAAGGACAAGACGTAGCATAGGCATTGGCATTGGTTGACATGATGATTCACCGATCTGTTAGCACTTTTTACCCAAGAGCTAGAAAAGCATAGGAGTGCCGGCTGAGTGCGTATGGCTTTGGGGAGTGGGGACAATAATGGTACTGTTTGTGCAGTCCGGCGAGTGGAGCAGGCAATCGGCTAGAGCACTGCAGTCTATATGTCAGGAGCGGAGCCCAGACTCAACTACACCGCAGTCTGATATTGTGCAACTTAATCAATATGTACATCGGACCCAAAAAACTGTGGTTAATTCAACGTCATTTCTATGGGTCAACTTATAGAGCTGCCTAAATATGTTTTCACTCGTAGGCCCTGGTTTAATTTGGAACTTGTAGTTAACAAGAACTATTTTGACGTTAAGAGATGCAAATCAGTTATATAAGTTATGACTGAAACCAACTGTTTATCATTTTCTTTTTACCGTCAAACATATTAATAAAACCGGAAATAATTGAAATTAACAGTAGTCGAATCAACTCTGTCAAAAACACATGGTCCGTTTATTAATAAATACTAGCAAAAGTGCCCGTGCGTTGCCACGGACTGATCGGGACAAAATGTAATGAATCTTAGCTAATTTAATTGTACAGTTTAACATTGATGACTACTATAACACTTCATTTGGACCATCAAATGGATCAAAAGTAGCAGCTGTATGGGTTGAAGGAAGAAATCTGGCAAAATAATTCAATAGAGGTGTCTGTCTGCATAAAAACAAATCAAGAAATCCATTACATTGGGTCATATTAAGCATCATACACTCTGTTGGGCGCTTGTTGGGCCTGTTGACATAGTAGTAACAATGAAATATGAGGCAGTTTTAATTGGGTGTCTGATATGGCCGTCGATGCCTCGATGGCTTGAGGATGATGGTGCCACACGGCAGCAAAGGGTGGGAAGGACATCGCAACAAAGAGATACTAAAGAAAACACATGTGTGCAATGCTACAGACAAAGATTAAAATTCATGACAGCAAGGCTAGATAGCAGATATAATACTAAAAGAGTGCCAATATAAGCAATTTATTCTGCAAGAAAATTTTATTTTAGCATCTAGCTTCAGTTCATTTTCTGCCTGTCAACACTATATATGCCCTCATTCCCTTAGTTGTGACACAACACATGGAAATTAGAGGTACAGATCGCCCATTGGGATTTCAAGGATTACTCTAAGGAGTTTTGTGGATTTTAACTTAAAACAACGCCCCCTACAGATTTAGACCCCAATAACCCCTTTTCAAACAGACCCTTGATGTCACTCTCATAATTCATAAATTAATTTCCATAATATAAGGTTTATGTAACCTAGATAGGACATCGCTTGCACCTTATAAACAAAACATAAATTTGTTAAAAGAGATTATCATAAAAGAAACAAAATTCACAGTAATGCTTAGTTGGTCCAGGTTTTGATATATATCTGCATCCAGTTCAGACTGCAGGGTATATCAAGCAAAAGTAACTCGGAAGCTGGCTGTTTAATCACATCTACAAAGTTTTAAACAGGAGGCATAAGCAATAAGCAGACTTTTGTTTAATCACATGTACAAGGTTTTAAACAGGAGGCATAAGCAAGGGCATCACGTACAACACGATTGCAAATTTGCAATAATAATTTAGAGAACTCCCGAAGTGCTGAAACATAAGAAGGAATTATCAAGGCAATGATTGAACCTGACAAAGTACACAACAGTCATTTTATTATGAACTTATAATTTCCTATTATGCTAATGGATCATTTACACGTAAATAAGTTGATGCCAGAGAAATTATATTTTAATTCTACGCCACAACCTAATCTCAACTGTGGCATACTTTGCATCCTACCAACATCAGATTATGGAACAATAAAAGGCAGAATCGAACATGTTATAAAAAAATGAAAAAAAAAGAGCAGGTTACAAATGAAGGAGCAAAATTGTAACAAATGACAGGATATAACATCAACTACTTAATAATGACAAATCTAAATGTGCAGCAGCAGAAGCAACTGTCACACAAATGGGGGAAAAAATCTAAGGTGTGCCAATAAAAGAAACAATCATGCAAGTGCCCAAACGTTAACCATAAAGGTATTGCACATAATTATATCTCACACGGAACTGAAGCTCATTTTATTTAAAGAGTTTAGTTCATGTGGAATATAAGAAAACTCACCTGTTTTGTTAGCCTCAATGGTGCAGAGACGTCTTGGTCATAATTTTCACTCTGTGTATCCACATTCAGATCTATTTCCACTTTTGAACTTAATGGCTTAAAGTGGACCTGATACAATCATATCTCCTTTAGCCGTCGATGCCTCGATGGCTTGAGGATGATGGTGCCACACGGCAGCAAAGGGTGGGAAGGACATCGCAACAAAGAGATACTAAAGAAAACACATGTGTGCAATGCTACAGACAAAGATTAAAATTCATGACAGCAAGGCTAGATAGCAGATATAATACTAAAAGAGTGCCAATATAAGCAATTTATTCTGCAAGAAAATTTTATTTTAGCATCTAGCTTCAGTTCATTTTCTGCCTGTCAACACTATATATGCCCTCATTCCCTTAGTTGTGACACAACACATGGAAATTAGAGGTACAGATCGCCCATTGGGATTTCAAGGATTACTCTAAGGAGTTTTGTGGATTTTAACTTAAAACAACGCCCCCTACAGATTTAGACCCCAATAACCCCTTTTCAAACAGACCCTTGATGTCACTCTCATAATTCATAAATTAATTTCCATAATATAAGGTTTATGTAACCTAGATAGGACATCGCTTGCACCTTATAAACAAAACATAAATTTGTTAAAAGAGATTATCATAAAAGAAACAAAATTCACAGTAATGCTTAGTTGGTCCAGGTTTTGATATATATCTGCATCCAGTTCAGACTGCAGGGTATATCAAGCAAAAGTAACTCGGAAGCTGGCTGTTTAATCACATCTACAAAGTTTTAAACAGGAGGCATAAGCAATAAGCAGACTTTTGTTTAATCACATGTACAAGGTTTTAAACAGGAGGCATAAGCAAGGGCATCACGTACAACACGATTGCAAATTTGCAATAATAATTTAGAGAACTCCCGAAGTGCTGAAACATAAGAAGGAATTATCAAGGCAATGATTGAACCTGACAAAGTACACAACAGTCATTTTATTATGAACTTATAATTTCCTATTATGCTAATGGATCATTTACACATAAATAAGTTGATGCCAGAGAAATTATATTTTAATTCTACGCCACAACCTAATCTCAACTGTGGCATACTTTGCATCCTACCAACATCAGATTATGGAACAATAAAAGGCAGAATCGAACATGTTATAAAAAAATGAAAAAAAAAGAGCAGGTTACAAATGAAGGAGCAAAATTGTAACAAATGATAGGATATAACATCAACTACTTAATAATGACAAATCTAAATGTGCAGCAGCAGAAGCAACTGTCACACAAATGGGGGAAAAATCTAAGGTGTGCCAATAAAAGAAACAATCATGCAAGTGCCCAAACGTTAACCATAAAGGTATTGCACATAATTATATCTCACACGGAACTGAAGCTCATTTTATTTAAAGAGTTTAGTTCATGTGGAATATAAGAAAACTCACCTGTTTTGTTAGCCTCAATGGTGCAGAGACGTCTTGGTCATAATTTTCACTCTGTGTATCCACATTCAGATCTATTTCCACTTTTGAACTTAATGGCTTAAAGTGGACCTGATACAATCATATCTCCTTTAGCCAAGTAAAATAAACATACATGTTTATTAACAGAAATTCGTCACAGAGACAGATATAATATGCAGTAGGTGATGTACCTCTTAGCATATCTCATCTAACTCATATGGGCGCCAACATGGCTTCAAGGGATATTGCAGAAGATACAGCTGTGATATAGATAATAACACAAACCGAGTCAATACTATGTACAGCAGGACACAAGAACAGACCAACATAATATCGAGAAACTAAGAAATTTTCCCAAAACACAACCAATTGAAACTGTGACATAGTATGGCGCACTCATTCTAAAGTTTCTTACAGTTTGAGAAACACGAATCCATTTAAGTTATGAGACAAGATTTGAACAAAGTAAACATGTATGACATCATTTATAGTTGTATCATGTGCCTTCAGCACTGAAAGCCAGGTCAATCACAATAGTCGTCCCTCCCTACTCAATGAAACTAAAAGATCACAGAAAGACTCCGGTAAATTCCATTCCCATGCACCGACCAATTTCAATAGGCCGCCGGAATCAATTATGGCTCCCAAACCAACTCCACAGATCGCTCCCAAAGCAGAGCGATGATGGCGATTGGAAGACGCCAGAACCCACAAATTGCAGAACAAAGAACAGGGAGGGGATTTTCTGCGGGCCATTACCTTGCCGTCGTCGTCGGAGGCCTTGGGGCTGAAGTACACGTCGATCTGCCGCACCAAGAAGTCATCATCCTCTTCCTCCTCCCACTCCTGGAGGCCACCCTTCCCCGCCGCATGCACATCAATCGCGTCATCGCGGTCCTCCGGAGGCAGTGGCCGCACGGGGGCCTCCGCCTTCCTCTCCGGCTCTGGCTCCAGCGTGCGAGAGAGGAGGGGAGGGGAAGGGACGCGGGCGTGCGAGATCAGTCGGCCCCACCTGTCGTGGATCATTTTGGCCAGCGCGTCCATGGACGAGTCCCCCACCACGCCGGCCACTCCCATCTTGGCGCCGCAAGGGCGGAGCAGGAGCCGCCCGCAGCCGGCGAGATGCTGGAGGCGTGGCATCTGTAACGGCGGCTGGAAGGAGGGAACGGAGGTGCACGCTACGACGGGCTGGACGTCGGGGAAGGGGGAAGAGGAAGGAGGAGAGGCCGGTAGACAGGATCGCGACGGGGTCGACTGCGGGGATCGAGCGACGGCGGTGGCGGCGGCGGGCGGAGCGAGGCCACCGAGAGCGCTGCATTTTTACCTCTTTTTTTTTTCAAACGAGGTGAGGGGCGTCGCGTACGTAGGATGTGGACCCACCTGTCGGCACCAAAAATTTTTTGGCTGCGACGCACGGTGGAGTCACAACGAAAATAAAGAGGAGTAGAGACTAGTATGGATAAAAAAAATCGGACTGGAAATTTCCTTTGAAATTTCAAGCAGTACCGCGCAATGGCACGGCTGGTAATATTTTTCTTGATATAGACGTTTGTGCTGCTTCCCCGTCTATAAATACAAGTCTTCTACAGCCTCAAAGCCACACGGGAACTACCCCACTGCTCTCACACACTGGTGTCGCAGCAATCGCGCACTTAACAAAGCTAGCTGCGTGCAGCACGTACGCCTGTCGCCGCGCGCCATGGCGACCATCACTGTGACAAGGAAGTCCCAGTCCTTCGTCGTGCCGTCCGAGGTGGCACCGGCCGGAACGCTCGAGCTGTCCGCCATCGACCGCGTCCCGGGCTTGCGCCACACGGTGCGGTCTCTGCACGTGTTCCGCCACAAAGACGCCGACTGCCGGGACGCCATCATCACTGACAGGCCGGCGGAGGTGATCCGCGCGGCGTTATCCCGCGCGCTCGTGGACTACCGCCCGTTCGCCGGCCGTTTCGTTGGCTCGCTGGTAGCAGGCGAGGCCTGCGTTGCTTGCACCGACGAAGGTGCATGGTTCGTCGAAGCCGTCGCCGACTGCAGCCTCGACGACGTGAACGGCCTTGACTACCCACTAATGGTCTCCGAGGAAGAGCTTCTGCCCGTTCCGGAGGAAGGCGTTGACCCTACAAGTATTCCTGTCATGATGCAGGTATGATATGTCACTTCTCCATGCACTCTTAGCTATTTGATCAAAGATTTCTTTATGACATTTATGCTTTTCTGCTTTTATACTAACTAAAACAAGAAAATTGTTTATATTGGTAATCGTCATACATGGTGGTTTCTGTTGAGAAATATAATATGAATGATCACTTATTTTCATTTCGTACACAAGAAAATAATCCATCTGTTCTAGGTTGCGTGTGATTATTTTTGGTACCGACAACATATACAAAGCTATTTACCCGCAAAAAAACATATACAAAACTATTAACAATCATCGATGAAGAGAGATTTTGCCCCAAGTCTCTATCATTTTGATCACTGATATCTCTGGAAAAACACATTTCAATAGCTACAGTAAGAGATAACTGGAAAAAAATAATGGGTATTTCGCTTATAAAAAGAAAAATTAAACATACAAATTTAGAATATTGATATATTTTACACTTAAATATTTCACAAAAGAAAGCTACATGTGTGGAAGCAGTTTCGTAGCACTATCACTTAATCATCAATTATAGTTATCTTGATATGCTAGCGTTAAAGTTAGCATTGGGGGACCCGATCTTCAAAATGCCACAATTTCCAAATGGGGACATATTTATTTGCACCTTAAACTCCATTTATATACAAACGTTTGATTGGCACTTGTTACTTTCGGGTCATTATTAGCAAACGTGTCGTGTCAAACATCATAGTTGGTGGTACTAACTCTACCGAACTGAAATTGTGAGGGCACCCGATTAGCATGCCACACCTCATTTCTGTTGTCCAGGCGTTATTCCATTGATAAATACACTCGTTTGTACGTGTGAGGTAATTTTTTTTTCTTGAAATTCGTACCCATCTTAGGGTGAGTGAACATAGTATATCCATAATTAATAGATAATTCATTACCACGGACTGACAAAGCTGAACATAACAAAAAAAAAACGCAGACAAGGATAACCGGGAAAAGAAAAGGCACAATATCTCTGTTCTGTTGATTTTTGATTGAAGTTGGCGGCCAGAAAAAAAAATCTGTGAGGTACTACATTCGGTCGTGTGGCAAAATTATATGAAGCTAGCTAGTAGGATCTCGCATACTAAAGACAATGCATGAATGAAACTTGGCCTCTCGAGCAGTTCCTGCTGCAGTTATTATTATATCCGAATGCAAGAAGACCCAAAACATGTTGGTTATCACAGCTGAACTTTTGAGGCCCAGTTTTAATCCGAGGAAACTTTGAGGGCTGTACGCAAGGAATCATAAACTCTAGTAGAACTGGGAGCTGCAGCATGGTTATATTCCTTACTGGATCAAATAAATAGTCATTACACTTAACATCTTTGATTAACATGTCCTTTTGCAATCATTGACAGTAAAGAAAACATTTTTTTCTCTCAGGCACTCGTGAACAGCCTCGTACGTATGCATGTTTCTTGTAAAAGATATATATATTTTATTAAAGTCCAAATATATATTTTATTGTAGAGATGTCGTAAGATGTCCAAATAGTGTGTGTACCCTCGTACGTGTTTGTGTACGTATTAAAGTCCAACACTTGTTGTAGTGAAGTCCAGCAGGCTGCAGTCACGTCAAATCATCACCATGAATATTCAGCAACTAATGAAAAGGTGCGCAGGCGTTTAACCTCCGGCTGGTGTAGTTTCCTAACTACCATGACATGACATGTTAGTTGACGAGGCGTTATCATAGCTATAGCATGTTGATGTCACAGCTAAAATCTTATATATTCAGAGCGCATACACATATGACAAAATAAGAATTGCCGCGGAGAAAGGATCAAGTAAAAATCTTTTTATTCTCTCTCATATGTGGATTGGAATGATTAGACGTTGCGATCAGTAGTTGGTGTAGATTATTATCCGTGACAACTTTGAACCAATTTTCGTCAGAGTCTACTCTGAAGTCATCATGCAAGACGTATGTTACATTCATCGAGAAGACTAGCTTTGGCATGTCTTGTGTGGAATAGGACACAGTTCTAGATGGAAAAGAACTGAGAAGAAATTTCAGGCAATGATGGAAATTATTTGTGGATATAAGCAGCAGAAGTGTTGATTTTGCAGACTTTCCACTCGTAACTGTTACTATGCCCTCTTGCGTGCACGAGAAAAACTGACCAATGGTGACCGAGGAGTCTAACAACTTTTGTATTCGAACATAGGGTGATGATTAGAATAAAATTGTCACATATTTTCTGTCTCCACATGCAGACATCAAGTAAAAGGCCAACCAAACCAATGAATGTGTGCATGCCACAAACTATGTAGCTAGTCCAAGATTTGTTAGACAGAGTACTAAACTACATCTTGGATGTACTTCTTTGTCATAATTAAAGTCCATTTTTCAGATAGGAAAGGGATTATATATATGAAAAATAATCCTGACCGTCTGGCTTTATGTTTTTCATAAAACTAACTTTAGTTCGGCCAGACCTTGCATAAGTGTCACAAGACAGGACGAAAGGTGGTTGAATTGTATTAGGTACATCTTTCGTCCTGAATTATCTGTGTTTATTCTATTTATAACGAGAACTACATTGACCCAACATCAGACATTCTCAACCACATATACCATACGTAATTTTTTTTTGAAAAATGAAACTAGGAGACAACTCTTAAGACTAGACTAGAAAACACCATAGTGCGCACCTGCTAGTGATAGGTCGAAAAAGTGCGAGACATCAGTCGAGTACCACATATATTTCAGCAAACTGAAGCGCTGACAGGTATCCTACTCCTGACTGGCTCTATAGTCAAAATACTACAGGTAAACAATGATGCACTTCGATCGACGATATACATCATGACGATGGGCCAAATATTACCAGCCTTTTACTGTCATTAATTAGTCATGCATATATTTTTGACTTCATACACCCAAATTAGCTAGTTTGTTTTGCCCACGGTCTCATAATTCAGAAACACTGAAATCTTATCTCTGTACCAGGTGACAGAATTTGCCTGTGGGGGATTTGTAGTGGGGCTGGTGGCAGTCCACACCCTTGCTGATGGGTTGGGTGCAGCCCAATTCATTAACGCCATTTCTGAGTTTGCCCGGGGGCTTGACAAGCCTATGGTCACACCTGTTTGGGCACGGACCTTAATACCGAGCCCAGCTAAGCTGCCACCAGGGCCACCGCCATCCTTCAAGCCTTTAGGATTCCAGCACTTCGCTACCGATGTGACTTCTGACCGGATAGCCCATGTCAAGGCTGAGTACTTCCAGACCACTGGACAATACTGTTCTACCTTTGATATCGCCATTGCTAAAGTCTGGCAGGCTAGGACTCGCGCTCTCAAGTACCATCCCGAGAGCGAGGTCCATGTTTGCTTCTTCGCCAATACCCGCCACCTCCTCACACAGGTGCTTCCCAAGGATGGGGGCTTCTATGGAAATTGTTTTTACCCAGTCACTGTAACGGCTACCGTGGAGGATGTTGTTGGTGCAGGATTGCTTGATGTCATAAAAATGATTCGGGATGGGAAGGCAAGGCTTCCCCTAGAGTTTGCCAAGTGGGCCTCTGGGGATGTGAAGGTTGACCCATACCAATTGACATTTGAGCATAATGTGTTGTTTGTTTCTGACTGGACAAGGTTAGGATTCTTCGAGGTTGACTATGGATGGGGTGCACCAAGCCACATCATACCATTCACTTATGCAGATTATATGGCGGTGGCCGTTCTTGGTGCTCTTCCCGTGCCGAAGAAGGGAACTCGTATTATGACACAATGTGTGGAGGGCAAGCATCTCATGGACTTCAAGGATGAGATGAAGGCCTTCTTTTAGAGGTGTGATGATATGTTGCAAGTACTATGTGTTTATATGCGTGCTGGATTGGAATAAAACTGTTGTTGACCAGTAGTCGCATTGGTCATAAGAAAAAGTATTATGCTTTAGTTTATTTGGTTAAGTCGGAAACAACTATTATTATATGTGATGGCGTATGACCCTGAATTATGAAGAAAAGTATGACTGAAATTGCTATATTCTTTGCTACGAAATGTTTATCGCTTGATATCTCAGTTCAATTAGTATTCATTTATTGCTTACGGATTCTTTTGTAACCAATTACAAAACTGGTGTCAATGTTCAGGCAACTATATGTACAACCGAAACAACATTTTCACAAAGCACTTTTATAGTGCACAATATCACTAGTATAATTCAACTGATATTCCATAGGGTATTTTTATAAATGCTGCACAGTAGGTGCAATGGTGGCTGAGCAGCAGCAGTGACCATTTCGTGCGGCTGCAGAACAACTTCCAGCACTCGGTCCTCGCTATCTCTGTATTCGCGGAATCCTTTCACTAGACAAACCGCCCGTCATTGTGCCAGGGCCCTCACCTGCACCCCTCGCCCCCCACCCCCTGGCCCGGCGACATTGTAGAAAATGAGGCAAATGAGGAACACTCCATGCCTTCCCTTCTAAGTGTTGAGCTTACTAGCCTCCCCTTGCTTGCCCTCTCCTACAAGGACGAGAAGCTCCAAACGTACAACTTCTCTCCAACTCAGTCAAACTCCGTTGTGATAGGTTGCAAGCTCATGTTATCGATTATGGTGGGCGGCGAAAAGTCGAGGGGTCTCGAGATCAGGTGTTGGTTGACCACCTGAGCTATAAAAAACCACTATTGGGGCGGGCATTGCTAGCTTTTGTCGCAACTTTAACATCAAAGAAATTAAATATGCCTTTCGAATGGCGGTCCAGGGCACCACACCGTTACTGGAAAAGCCACTATAGTGGCGGCGAGTGACATGGATCAACTAATGATCGGGGGACACCTGCCGCTACAAATAATAATAAAAAAAGAAAACATAAGGGCATTGGGCCCATTGCCACAATATTTTAATCCATGCCCTTGATCATGCATCGGGTGGCTGGGGAGGGCTCCGACAGGGTGGTGGAGGCAGTGAGTCAACGGAATTGGCTAAAATAAAATCTTCTACACGCCTCAGTTCTCAAAGGGCCACACACACACACACACACACAGAGCAGCACAAGACACACAGCACACACAAGAGAGAGGGCAACGTGGGGATTATTCTCACCAATGCGGGTCGGGCAAGGCTAAGAGGTGGGCTCCCAATGGAGAGGCATGATGGTGAGTCTTCGGTGACAACGAGGAGCTGCATTGAGGAACGCGAGGACTCGTTGGGATTGAAACGTAAAGAAGTGTTGCCTCACGGAGAACCTCTAATTAAGTCAACTCAAAAGGTGTCGGGGTGGCTTGGAAATGATGTCTAGTCAAGCTTTGTGCTATAGACTCGAGAGGCGACGACTTTGGGATGAGAGGTGGAGAGAGATCTCGTGTGGGGCTCAAACTAGGAAGACACAGAGCTACATGGTGATGAAGGACGGTGGCGGTGTGTTGTTTATTCTATCTTCTATTACTGAAATCTATTCTATTTAATTTTTATATTAAACAGAAATGATTACTACTCAACATTTAATTAATTTTCCACTAAAATTAAATCCTGCTACAAACTATCGTGCATGACTGCAACCAAAAAAAGTATATATCTATACTAATTAATTTAGCCTATAAAATAAATTTATTTGCCAAATAAATGTGATACAATATTTAAGCAAAATTTTAAACTATTCCAGAAAGTGTAAAAATTTAGTAGATTTTTATTCACATCCCAAAACTAAATTTAGGGGTGTGACACCCAAAGAAAAAACAAGTTGGTGCAATTTACCCCTATTGAAGGTTGTTTTCCTTTTTTTTTCCTCAATATACATGTTGATTTTGAAATTTACATTTTGCAGGATGATAGTTGGTATACAAGCAATATTAAAATAACCATAAGCTGTTTTTACACTATTTACACAATATAATAGAAATTAACTATACATACATACCAATGTTACAAAAAAGTAAGTATTATGTATTCTATTATATATTTTGTGTAAGCTATCAGAGCTTTAAATTACATTTTTATGTTGTGAACTAAAAAATGTAATTGGGGTACACTGCACCAACTTTAATTTATCAGGAGAATAAATTAAGCATATTTTTTCAGGGTCAAATAGACAAATTAAATTATTCGCTAGAGTAAAATTATCCCTTTTCAAATAAATACTACATAGAACTTTGATAAATATCATTTATTTACTCATAAAATGGAGGTTGGATTCTGAATTTATGGATAGTGGGTTGTATTCAACCTGGACTGATGAATATCCTTTGCCCGATCGAAAATGAGACCCATAGTTTGCCGGGTGCCCGAGCGTTTGCCGAGAGCAAATCGTCGGGCACTCGGCAAATAAATGGTGTGCCGAGAGCCGCTCTCGGCAAAAGCGGGGCACTCGGCCTCCTAAATTTTTCCGAGGGTGCGCCTTTGGCCAAAATAAACACTCGGCAAACAAAAATAGTTTGCCAGAGCCCTACCCAAAACACTCGGCAAAAGTAAAAAAAGCTCTCGGCAAAAATTAGAGGCTCGGCAACATGTGACGGCCGTCCGAAATTTGCGACGGCGTCAGGAGTGTGGGCCCTGGGCCGCGGTTTGCCGAGAGCCGTATGGCGACGCTCGGCAAAAAAATATCTTTTTACCGAGTGTTGGTGCGACAGCTCTCGGCAAACCAGACACTAGGCAAAATATTTTTGCCTTTGCCAAGTGCTGCTCTCGGCAAAGTAGTTATTGCCGAGAGTGGCTCTCGGCAAAGTTATTTTCAATGAATTTTTTCATGCTTTAGAATTCTTCAAATCAAAAAGTTATAAATACAAAGTTGTCTAAAATCTAGAGGCCTACACTTTTTATTTGGGTCATTTTTTCATTGGACAAAGTGATGGTAAACTTGTTCAAAAACTATAAAGGTTCAGTGGAGTTCATAGAAACATGAAGAGGTACATTTGAAATTTATGAACAATGTGGCTACAATTATATCGTATTAAAAAATGATCAAAATAGAAGTTGTAGGCCTTCATAAGTTACACATCTTCGCTGTTGAACACTTTTGAAATTTGAATTTGCTTTGTCAACGAAAAATACATATGAATTTCATGGAAGCGAAAATTTGAATTTTTCCGGGTAACCTCGGGTAGAGAAATAGTAGAGATGTAATTTGTAGCTCTTGATAGGTTAGAGAAATAGTAGAGATGTAATTTCTTGAACCTTTTTATTTCAAATCAAAATGTCAATGAAAAATACGTTTAATTTTCTCAAATTTGAAAATTTGAATTTTGAAAACGATACCGTATGAAGAATTTGTAAAAATAAAAGTGTTAGATATCAAAAGGTTATAAAAGTTTGTAGTTGAACATTTTTTAATTTGAAATCAAAATGTGAACGAAAAGTACGTTTGAAATGAAATTTAAAAAAAAAAGAAAAACAAATATTTGCCGAGAGTGTCTGCGCTGGCGCTCGGCAAACATTAAATTACGTAAAAAAAAGAAATTAATTTCTTTGCCGAGAGCTAGATCTCGTGCTCTCGGCAAAGTCTGCATTATTGGACTTAGCCGCGGGCGCGTCTTCTTCCTCTCTCTTCCCTTCTTTCTTTCTTCTTCACCGCATCTCGCCGCCGCGCGCCTCCACCTTCCTCCGCGCCCCCGCTCGCCGCCGCGCTCCTCCATTGCTGCCGCACGCGCGCCTCCATTACTGCCGCACGCGCGCCTCCACTGCTGCCGCCCACTGCTGCCGCGCGCCACCACTGCTGCCGCACTCCACTGCCGCCGCGCGCCTCCATTGCCGCCGCGCCACCACTGCCGCCGCGCGCCTCCACTGCCACCGCGCGCCTCCTCCGACGAGCACCCTCCCGCGTCGACCCCCCACCCCAGGCCCCGACGACCCTTCTCCCCCGACGACGCGGCGCGGCGGCGCCTCTTCCAGATCCCGCCGCCGCCAGCTGCCCCTCCCTCGGCCTGCGGCCCCGTCCCTCCACTGGATCCCTCCCTCGGCCTGCGGCCCCGCCCCGCCGCCGCCGACGCCAGCAGAGGAGATCGACGCCAGCAGGTGAGTTTTTTTTCTTGTGTTATCTATTATTGTGAAATGAAAATGGAAATGAAATAGTGAAAAGTGAAATGCTTAGAATGAAATAGTGAAATTGTGAAATGCAAATATGAATTGCTTGCAAATTGTGAAATGCTTCAAAATGAAATCGAGAAATTGCTTGAAAATGAAATGGATTAAGGACCATGTGTTAGTTTGTTGGACTCAAATTGTAGATTGTTGGACTGAAATGTGTTAGCGTAGTTCAAGAATTGATGAGCTACTCATGTTTATTTGATGATAAATTTCTACCGATGCTATTTTGGTAGATGTGGTTGCCGACCATCGTGCCGTTGATTTTTTTTTTGGTAGGTTTTGGGAACCTCTCTGTACAAGGGAGGTGCTGTCAAAATTTTGAATTAACGGCTTTATGTTTCATTCTTTGCAGGAGAGGAAGAGGCTTTTCCACCGTCTTCCACTCGGCACTTTGCAGACAGCAAGGTGAGACAAAAAAGCCCCTCCTTTTTCCATTCATGTCTGTAGTTAAAACGTAACCTAGTTAGGCATCTCCCGTTCGAAATAGATACAGTTGGAGATATGCCCGATGGTTGCATATCTATGACCGTATCTGTTTCGAATTGTCCACGTATTTGGATAGCCCGAGGATGCGTAGATGGGGTTCATTTCCATGGTTTACTCTGGTTTGAGACAGAGTTTCGGTACCATCACCCTGTTGTTCTCCGGATGCACAATCTCCCTCCCAGGACGTGTATTTGGAGAACAGCAGGGAGGTGCTGCCGAAATTCTGTCTCGGACCGGAGTAAACCTTGGAAACGAACCTCATCTACGCATCCTCGGGTGGGATTATGACCTATCTTCACCTAGTGGATAGTTGGAACATCGTGTAGATGCAAATGATTTTTATACTACTCGCATATATGTTAGAGGACGGTGAACCGTCAGTGGATGTATACGGGCCGCTCAAGTCAGGGTGTGTTGACACGTGAATGGATTGACAAGACCGAAGCTTTCTTGGAACTAGCATTTGCCAAGGTTAAGAAAAAGAATGTCACTTGGTGTCCCTGCAACCATTGTAACAACATGCGGCAACATACAAAGAGGATCATGGGTGAACATCTTATTAAGAATGGCTTTACGCCAAACTATACCCATTGGACTTACCAAGGTGAAGCCGCACGTATCAGAGACGAGGTCGTGAGACAACATGTCGGTGATCTTGATTCTGATGCCAGGGTAGGAGACATGTTAGATGACTGTCATGAAGCACAAGCCGGTGTTGATGAAGAACGTAGGGCGGAGGAGCCAGAGGAGACCACAAAGGCCTTTTACGACATGTTGTCTGCTGCACAACAACCTCTTCATGGGCATACCAAGGTTTCTAAACTGTATGCTATTGCACGCCTAATGGCTGTAAAGTCACAGTTCAGCTTGAGTCGGAACGCCTTCGATGTTATGTTGACAGTTGTTGGCACCCTCCTTCCGGAAGGTCATATTCTGCCAAAGGGCATGTATGAGGCACATAAACTCCTTCGTGCACTTAAGATGCCATATGAGCAGATACATGTGTGCCCGAACGCATGCGTGCTATTCAGAAAAGAACATGCGGAAGCAAAATACTGTCCAAAGTGTTCATCCTCTAGGTACCAGGAGGTAGACTGTGGTGATGGTCAAAAGAGGCAGCTCGCGGTCCCGATGAAAATCCTACGGTACCTCCCGTTCTTATCGAGGATCCAACGTCTTTACATGACCGAGGAGACCGCAAAATAGATGACATGGCACAAAGATGGTGTTCGATACTCTCTTGATAAGCTTGAACATCCATCCGATGCTCGGTCCTGGAAACGGTTTGATGAGATTCATGACATCAAAGCTCAAGAGGCTCGTAATGTACGTGTGGCACTTGCAACAGATGGGTTCAATCCTTATAGTATGGGGTCTGCCCCGTACAGTTGTTGGCCCGTTTTCGTCATACCCCTCAATCTCCCCCCCCCCCCCCCCCCCCTCCCCGTGTCCTTTTTCAATGACAGAACATTTTCTTGTCGCTGATAATTCCTGAGAACCCGGGGAATAATATGTCTATTTACATAGAGCCTCTGATTGATGATTTGGAACGTGCTTGGGAGGAAGGGGTAGTGACATACGATCGAGCTACAAAGACAAACTTCAGAATGTATGTTTGGTACCAATACTCTCTGCATGACATGCCGGCGTATGGTTGTTTCTGTGGATGGGGCGTTCACTCGAAGTTTCCATGCCCAGTATGCAAGCATCTTGTGAGTTTCATTTGGTTGAAGAAGGGTGGCAAGTTTTCTTCGTTCGACCAACACCGACAATTCCTCCCTCTTGACCATCCATTCAGAAGAGACAAAAAGAACTTTACGAAAGGTGTCATAGTTCACGACCCTCCACCGCAGTTCTTGAAAGGTCCGCAGGTGCGTGCTATGTCAGATGCTCTCCAGGTCGATGAAACAAATGGTTGTTTTGTGGGATATGGTGAGCAACATGCCTTCACTCAGATCATGGGCTTGTTTAGGCTTTCCTATATGGGTGACATTCTTCTTCCACATAACATCGATCTAATGCACACTGAACTTGGCATTGGCGTTCCACTCTTCGGAACAATCATGGACATTGCTGATAAGACAAGGGACAACGTTAAGGCAAGACTTGATCAAGCAACGTTATGTGATAGACCTAAGCTAAACATGATGCCTCCTACCAAAGGCAAGGCATGGAAAAAGCACAAGGCCGACTTCGTCCTGACGAGGCCACAAAGGAGGGAAGTACTAGAATGGTTCAAAACGTTAATGTTCCCTGATGGGTTTGCAACGAATCTGAGTAGGGGAGTGAACTTGACTACTATGCGAATTAACGGGGCCAAGACTCATGACTACCACTTGTGGCTTGAGTGGCTTCTTCCGGTGATGGTTCGAGGCTATCTCCCTGATCATGTGTGGCTAGTGTTGGCAGAGTTGAGCTATTTCTTCCACCAGCTTTGTGCTACGGAGATATCTGAGACCGTTATTAAGGACATGGAAAAAATGGCGCCCGTGCTCCTCTGTAAGTTGGAGAAGATCTTTCCACCTGTCGTGTTCACTCCGATGGTGCATATGATTTTGCACCTCCCGTCTGAGGCACGATTGGGGGGGCCTGCGCAGAACCGTTGGTGCTACCCAATTGAGAGGTGTCAGAAGGTTCTTCGAACGAAATGTAAAAATAAATGCAAAATTGAAGCTTCCATTGCAGAGGCATTCGTTTTGGAAGAGGTGTCAAACTTCACATCGAAGTACTATTCTGAGAACCTTCCAAGAGTGCATTATCCACCCTCTCGTTACAATATTGTCGAAAATGAATCGACCCTCAGCCTTTTCCAAGGGCAACATGGAACTGGAAGTGATGCGATCCACAAGTAATTGACACATGAAGAGTGGCGCACTGTCATGCTATATGTGTTGACCAACCTTCAAGAAGTGGTGGACTACATCAAGGAGTTTCACTTGCAATTCTGGACTGCATCAAGGGAACCTACCCCATATGAATATGATACCCTTCTTAAAAAGGGTGCGGGAGCTGGAAAGCCCGATTTCATTTCTTGGTTAAAAAAAAGGTATTTAGCATTTTCTTTGTATTATTACATTAGAAGTTGCTCGTACGTGCGAATAATATAACTAACTGGGCTGCTTGCTTGCAGGCCCATACCGATGCGGCTATGAATCCCGAGCTGAGACAGGTTGCCGATGGTTGTCGCTATAAGGTCAAGTCATTTTCAAGCTATGACGTTAATGGGTACCGCTTTCACAAAACAACCTATGAGCAAAATTGGCCCAACCAAAAAACCACTAATACCGGAGTTTTTACGCTCGGGGATGATGGGGTGGAGTATTACTGAAGAGTTGAAGAAATATACGAACTCTTCTTTTCTGGTTACAAACCTCTTACTCTTGTAACATTCAAATGCCATTGGCTCGATCCTCAAGTTGTGAGACGGACTCCTAATATTGGGCTAGTCGAAATTCGGCAGTCCTCCGTCTACCCAGGAGACGATGTCTATATTGCGGGTCAACATGCCAAACAAGTTTACTATCTCCCATACCCGTGCCAAACCGACGACCGTCTAAAGGGTTGGGATGTTGTGTACAAGGTATCGCCACACGGTAAACTACCTTTACCAAACAGTGAGGATTACAATACTGAGCCAAACAAAGATGCTGGAGAGTTCTTTCAAGAAGATGGGCTAGAAGGGGTTTCGTGATAGATTTAACCGAAGAGATAGAAATGGAAGTAGACAACGAAACGGTTGTTCACGACGATGAAGCTGGAGATGAGGTTTTCAACGTCAACGACTTGAAATTACTTGAGCAATTACAATTAGGCATCGACGACGATGACCACATTCCCCCTTCGGTGCACGAGCAAGATGATATCGACATACGTGATAGTGACGATGAGGAATATGAACAAGATAATCCAGATGATGATGATTATTTCTAATACATGTATGGTGCATCTATTTAATATTTGCAGTACTATGTTCTACTTCTGTTTTATTTATTTACTATGGTCCGGGGGCGGGAGGGGTTGATCGAAGAGTCGAGGCAGCAGCGGTGGTGGCAGGCGTCGAGGGAAGGCTGCGAGGGCTCCGTCGCCTTCTCCTTCCCCTTCCGTGCATGACTCTGGTGAGGAGGAGGAGGAGCAGGGGGTGGGGGAGGAGGAGGAGCGGGTGGTGGGGGAGGAGGAGGAGCGCGTGGTGGGGGAGGAGCTACCTTCCGTGAACGGCTGTGAGTCTTCTGAGGACGAGGAGGGGGAGGCTTCACAGGAGCCTTCTAGTGTCTTTTCTTGTGGTCCTGCACAACTCCCGAGTCAATTGATTCCTGTGGATAGACGGCCTGTGATTCGACCAGTACTGCCTAGGTACGTAACTTTAAATGTTGTCGATTATTTCGCATTTTATTATATGTTCAAAATAACAATAGAAACTAACAATTTGTCCTTTTCACTTGGCAGGACTTGGGATGTGATCACTCCAGGTGATCACGATCGCCCTCCCAATGGCATCCTTGATATTTTGTGCAGGCAATGTTACCCTGGCGTGGTGCAGTACAAAGGCAAGCAGGAGCCGGCCTTGACGTGGGAGCACTACAAAGTCGCTCAGGATTTGCCAGATTCGGGTGGCATGTGTTTTGCTCACAAGGCGGAGCGGGTGATGATGGAGCTATGGGTAAGTTTTCGTTGCACTGCATTGTCAATACATCGCTTCTATTGGATAATATCGAAGCAATGAAAATATGCATCGCATCTTTATGCAGGATTTCTTCAGATGCGAGCCAGGCATAGAGGACATGGCGGCTCGTGTGGTGAACAAAGTATGTCAGAAACTCGTTCCTGACATGTTCTACGAGGCGCGGATCCAGGCCGTCATAACCTACCTCGGCCAGGTCAACAAGACGACGGTGACCAAAAATGACGCACGAACCATGCAGCTGACCCGAGCACAATACCTTCTGGTAAACATGAATACTCAATTCTTCTCAAATACGCTTAATTTGAACTTCTAATATTTATATACTTGATGATGTGTAGGTTGCCTCCGGCATGGTTGGTCACCCATTACGACACATGGGACTTTCTGTGAGGAGGTGGTGCGACCCGGCAGCGGCGTTTGAAGATGCCTGGGCCAGCACACCATCAAGGCAGCCAAAGCCTTAACAAATACGCGGCTACATGGGTACGTGGCTTCATTTCTTCATTATAACACTCTTCAAGTCAACATAATTTCTAATCATCTCTCTGTTTTCTTTGCAGTCGGCGGCACATGGTGGCCAGCCTTGCGGCCAGTTCAAAGCGTTTGCTTTGGCCCACAAGGGCAAGGCGACCTCCGACGTCGACTTCAACCCGGAGGACCCCCCCCCCCCCCTCGGCGTTCAGCAACGCCACCGTCCACAGTCGCATCAGTCAGTACACATCAGCGGCAAGGCAGATCCATGGGTAAGATTGGGACCCGAGCACCCACGACCTTGATGGAGAGCTTGTGATGAGGGTGGGTGGAGGCAAGAAGCATGGCCGGTACTGGATTCGCGACAGCACAATCGACACGGCCTCTACTCCGACCCTCTCGCAGATCCGAGCAAGGAGCACGGACTCAGCCCCGCCGATACGCCCACGGCCGACCGCGACACAGATCCAGATTGAGCAAGTCTAGGTTATTTCTGTTTCATTCGACGTTCATTGATTTCGACATATGTTTGCTTTGCATTGTAACATTGGGATGTCATATTGTAGGCGACGATGGAGGCGAGAATTGAGGAGAAATTGCGGGAAGAGCGGGAGAGGTATGAGACGATGATGAGGTCGATGTTAACGTACTTTCAGAGTACCGGGGTGCCGCCGCCTCCTCCTCCAGACCTATTCCCGGGACTAGCCGGCGTTCCTCCTCCCGTTGGCGTTCCTCCTCCCGTCGGCGTTACTCCTAACGTCGGCGCTTCTCCAGCCGGCACTCCGGTGAGTCACTTGAGATACTTGGACTTTCATTTTTTCCCTCGCAATAGGATATCCAATGTCTTAGCTTCTATGAATCTTGTGTCAAATGCAATCTTTTGATTTTGCAGAACCAATCCGAGGCATTCAACTTTCCGATCTCGCCTACAAGCCCTTGGGCGGGGTGGCCACCTCAATGAACTTGTAGTTGTATTTTTATTTCATGAACCTACTATCCTTAGCTTGCATTTCATGGACTTTTAGTTGTCGTTGTCGAGCACTTTGTATTTGAACTACGTGGACACTTTGTATTTGAACTATGTGCACTCTCTATGTGGACTTGAGGTGAATGTGATGTGATTTAGTATTTGTGGTCATTTTATATGCTTGTGATAGTGATGGTGATGATAAATATGTGTATCTGATGATGCTGATAATATATGTGTCGTTTATTTGTGATTGTGGTCCAGGTTGTAGCAAAAATAAACAATTTATTGCCACCTGGAACACTTGTTTGCCGACAGCCAGGCCAGGACACTCGGCAAAATGACCAATATTTGCCGAGAGCCCTGGCCTGGCTCTCGGCAAAATGACCAATATTTGCCGAGAGCCCTGGCCTGGCTCTCGGCAAACTGCCCAGGGTTTGCCGAGAGCCAGGCCTGGGCTCTCGGCAAAGGGGCCAGGGTTTGCCGAGAGCCTGGCGTCAGTGGCTCTCGGCAAACCAGGGCTGACGGCCTTTTGGGCCGTCAGCCCACCTTTTTTTTGCCGAGGGTTAAACGGGCTCTTGGCAAACCCCTCTTTGCCGACTGGGGTTTGCCGAGAGTTACACTCGGCAAACCCTTTGCCGAGAGCTTAAGGGGCTTTGCCGAGTGTGTCTTGCACTCGGCAAATGCCCTGTTTCCCGTAGTGTAGTGGCGGCGGCGGGCCCGTGTCGCCCTAGCGGACGACGCGGGGGCCTGAATCTAATTTTAGATAGCAGCAAGATCACTCGTAGTCCGGTTTGGGGGCAACATTGGCCAGTGCTTTTTGTAATGAAAAAAACTACGCCGAGGCCCTAAACCTTGTAGGAACCAGCAGCTTACATGGGAAAGGACAAGACGTGGCATAGGCATTGGCATTGGTTGACTGATGATTCACCGATCTGTTAGCACTTTTTACCAAAGAGCTAGAAAAGCATAGGAGTGCCGGCTGAGTGCGTATGGCTTGGGGAGTGGGGACAATAATGGTACTGTTTGTGCAGTCCGGCGAGCTGAGCAGGCAATCGGCTAGAGCACTGTAGTCTATATGTCAGGAGCGGAGCCCAGACTCAACTACACCGCAGTCTGATATTGTGCAACTTAATCAATATGTACATCGGACCCAAAAAACTGTGGTTAATTCAACGTCATTTCTATGGGTCAACTTATAGAGCTGCCTAAATATGTTTTCACTCGTAGGCCCTGGTTTAATTTGGAACTTTTAGTTAACAAGAACTATTTTGACGTTAAGAGATGCAAATCAGTTATATAAGTTATGACTGAAACCAACTGTTTATCATTTTCTTTTTACCGTCAAACATATTAATAAAACCGGAAATAATTAAAATTAACAGTAGTCGAATCAACTCTGTCAAAAACACATGGTCCTTTTATTAATAAATACTAGTATGGATAAAAAAAATCGGACTGGAAATTTCAAGCAGTACCGCGCAAGGGCACGGCTGGTAATATTTTTCTTGATATAGACGTTTGTGCTGCTTCCCCGTCTATAAATACAAGTCTTCTACAGCCTCAAAGCCACACGGGAACTACCCCACTGCTCTCACACACTGGTGTCGCAGCAATCGCGCACTTAACAAAGCTAGCTGCGTGCAGCACGTACGCCTGTCGCCGCGCGCCATGGCGACCATCACTGTGATAAGGAAGTCCCAGTCCTTCGTCGTGCCGTCCGAGGCGGCACCCGCCGAAACACTCGAGCTGTCCGCCCTCGACCGCGTCCCGGGCTTGCGCCACACAGTGCGGTCTCTGCACGTGTTCCGCCACAAAGACGCCGACCGCCGGGACGCCATCATCACTGACAGGCCGGCGGAGGTGATCCGCGCGGCGTTATCCCGCGCGCTCGTGGACTACCGCCCGTTGGCCGGCCGTTTCGTTGGCTCGCTGGTAGCAGGCGAGGCCTGCGTTGCTTGCACCGACGAAGGTGCATGGTTCGTCGAAGCCGTCGCCGACTGCAGCCTCGACGACGTGAACGGCCTTGACTACCCACTAATGGTCTCCGAGGAAGAGCTTTTGCCCGTTCCGGAGGAAGGCGTTGACCCTACAAGTATTCCTGTCATGATGCAGGTATGATATGTCACTTATCCATGCACTCTTAGCTATTTGATCAAAGATTTCTTTATGACATTTATGCTTTTCTGCTTTTATACTAACTAAAACAAGAAAATTGTTTATATTGGTAATCGTCATACATGATGGTTTCTGTTGAGAAATATAATATGAATGATCACTTATTTTCATTCCGTACACAAGAAAATAATCCATCTGTTCTAGGTTGCGTGTGATTATTTTGGTACCGACAACATATACAAAGCTATTTACCCGCAAAAAAACATATACAAAACTATTAACAATCATCGATGAAGAGAGATTTTGCCCCAAGTCTCTATCATTTTGATCACTGATATCTCTGGAAAAACACATTTCAATAGCTACAGTAAGAGATAACTGGAAAAAAATAATGGGTATTTCGCTTATAAAAAGAAAAATTAAACATACAAATTTAGAATATTGATATATTTTACACTTAAATATTTCACAAAAGAAAGCTACATGTGTGGAAGCAGTTTCGTAGCACTATCACTTAATCATCAATTATAGTTATCTTGATATGCTAGCGTTAAAGTTAGCATTGGGGGACCCGATCTTCAAAATGCCACAATTTCCAAATGGGGACATATTTATTTGCACCTTAAACTCCATTTATATAGAAACGTTTGATTGGCACTTGTTACTTTCGGGTCATTATTAGCAAACGTGTCGTGTCAAATATCATAGTTGGTGGTACTAACTCCACCGAACTGAAATTGTGAGGGCAGCCGATTAGCATGCCACACCTCATTTCTGTTGTCCAGGCGTTATTCCATTGATAAATACACTCGTTTGTACGTGTGAGGTAAGGTTTTTTTTTTTTCTTGAAATTCGTACCCATCTTAGGGTGAGTGAACATAGTATATCCATAATTAATAGATAATTCATTACCACGGACTGACAAAGCTGAACATAACAAAAAAAAAAAAACGCAGACAAGGATAACCGGGAAAAGAAAAGGCACAATATCTCTGTTCTGTTGATTTTTGATTGAAGTTGGCGGCCAGAAAAAAAATCTGTGAGGTACTACATTCGGTCGTGTGGCAAAATTATATGAAGCTAGCTAGTAGGATCTCGCATACTAAAGACAATGCATGAATGAAACTTGGCCTCTCGAGCAGTTCCTGCTGCAGTTATATCCGAATGCAAGAAGACCCAAAACATGTTGGTTATCACAGCTGAACTTTTGAGGCCCCGTTTTAATCCGAGGAAACTTTGAGGGCTGTACGCAAGGAATCATAAACTCTAGTAGAACTGGGAGCTGCAGCATGGTTATATTCCTTACTGGATCAAATAAATAGTCATTACACTTAACATCTTTGATTAACATGTCCTTTTGCAATCATTGACAGTAAAGAAAACATTTTTTTCTCTCAGGCACTCGTGAACAGCCTCGTACGTATGCATGTTTCTTGTAAAAGATATATATATTTTATTAAAGTCCAAATATATATTTTATTGTAGAGATGTCGTAAGATGTCCAAATAGTGTGTGTACCCTCGTACGTGTTTGTGTACGTATTAAAGTCCAACACTTGTTGTAGTGAAGTCCAGCAAGCTGCAGTCACGTCAAATCATCACCATGAATATTCATCAACTAATGAAAAGGTGCGCCGGCGTTTAACCTCCGGCTGGTGTAGTTTCCTAAGTACCATGACATGACATGTTAGTTGACGAGGCGTTATCATAGCTATAGCATGTTGATGTCACAGCTAAAATCTTATATATTCAGAGCGCATACACATATGACAAAATAAGAATTGCCGCGGAGAAAGGATCAAGTAAAAATCTTTTTATTCTCTGTCATATGTGGATTGGAATGATTAGACGTTGCGATCAGTAGTTGGTGTAGATTATTATCCGTGACAACTTTGAACCAATTTTCGTCAGAGTCTACTCTGAAGTCATCATGCAAGACGTATGTTACATTCATCGAGAAGACTAGCTTTGGCATGTCTTGTGTGGAATAGGACACAGTTCAAGATGGAAAAGAACTGAGAAAAAATTTCAGGCAATGATGGAAATTATTTGTGGATATAAGCAGCAGAAGTGTTGATTTTGCAGACTTTCCACTCGTAACTGTTACTATGCCCTCTTGCGTGCACGAGAAAAACTGACCAATGGTGGCCGAGGAGTCTAACAACTTTTGTATTCGAACATAGGGTGATGATTAGAATAAAATTGTCACATATTTTCTGTCTCCACATGCAGACATCAAGTAAAAGGCCAACCAAACCAATGAATGTGTGCATTACACAAACTATGTAGCTAGTCCAAGATTTGTTAGACAGAGTACTAAACTACATCTTGGATGTACTTCTTTGTCATAATTAAAGTCCATTTTTCAGATAGGAAAGGGATTATATATATGAAAAATAATCCTGACCGTCTGGCTTTATGTTTTTCAAAAAACTAACTTTAGTTCGGCCAGACCTTGCATAAGTGTCACAAGACAGGACGAAAGGTGGTTGAATTGTATTAGGTACATCTTTCGTCCTGAATTATCTGTGTTTATTCTATTTATAACAAGAACTACATTGACCCAATATCAGACATTCTCAACCACATATACCATACATAATTTTTTTTTTGAAAAAAGAAACTAGGAGACAACTCTTAAGACTAGACTAGAAAACACCATAGTGCGCACCTGCTAGTGGTAGGTGGAAAAAGTGCGAGACATCAGTCGAGCACCACATATATTTCAGCAAACTGAAGCGCTGACAGGTATCCTACTCCTGACTAGCTCTATAGTCAAAATACTACAGGTAAACAATGATGCACTTCGATCGACGATATACATCATGACGATGGGCCAAATATTACCAGCCTTTTACTGTCATTAATTAGTCATGCATATATTTTTGACTTCACACACCCAAATTAGCTAGTTTGTTTTGCCTACGGTCTCATAATTCAGAAACACTGAAATCTTATCTCTGTACCAGGTGACAGAATTTGCCTGTGGGGGATTTGTAGTGGGGCTGGTGGCAGTCCACACCCTTGCTGATGGGTTGGGTGCAGCCCAATTCATTAACGCCATTTCTGAGTTTGCCCGGGGGCTTGACAAGCCTACGGTCACACCTGTTTGGGCACGGACCTTAATACCGAGCCCAGCTAAGCTGCCACCAGGGCCACCGCCATCCTTCAAGCCTTTAGGATTCCAGCACTTCGCTACCGATGTGACTTCTGACCGGATAGCCCATGTCAAGGCTGAGTACTTCCAGACCACTGGACAATACTGTTCTACCTTTGATATCGCCATTGCTAAAGTCTGGCAGGCTAGGACTCGCGCTCTCAAGTACCATCCCGAGAGCGAGGTCCATGTTTGCTTCTTCGCCAATACCCGCCACCTCCTCACACAGGTGCTTCCCAAGGATGGGGGCTTCTATGGAAATTGTTTTTACCCAGTCACTGTAACGGCTACCGTGGAGGATGTTGTTGGTGCAGGATTGCTTGATGTCATAAAAATGATTCGGGATGGGAAGGCAAGGCTTCCCCTAGAGTTTGCCAAGTGGGCCTCTGGGGATGTGAAGGTTGACCCATACCAATTGACATTTGAGCATAATGTGTTGTTTGTTTCTGACTGGACAAGGTTAGGATTCTTCGAGGTTGACTATGGATGGGGTGCACCAAGCCACATCATACCATTCACTTATGCAGATTATATGGCGGTGGCCGTTCTTGGTGCTCTTCCCGTGCCGAAGAAGGGAACTCGTATTATGACACAATGTGTGAAGGGCAAGCATCTCATGGACTTCAAGGATGAGATGAAGGCCTTCTTTTAGAGGTGTGATGATATGTTGCAAGTACTATGTGTTTATATGCGTGCTGGATTGGAATAAAACTGTTGTTGACCAGTAGTCGCATTGGTCATAAGAAAAAGTATTATGCTTTAGTTTATTTGGTTAAGTCGGAAATAACTATTATTATATGTGATGGCGTATGACCCTGAATTATGAAGAAAAGTATGACTGAAATTGCTATATTCTTTGCTACGAAATGTTTATCGCTTGATATCTCAGTTCAATTAGTATTCATTTATTGCTTACGGATTCTTTTGTAACCAATTACAAAACTGGTGTCAATGTTCAGGCAACTATATGTACAACCGAAACAACATTTTCACAAAGCACTTTTATAGTGCACAATATCACTAGTATAATTCAACTGATATTCCATAGGGTATTTTTATAAATGCTGCACAGTAGGTGCAATGGTGGCTGAGCAGCAGCAGTGACCATTTCGTGCGGCTGCAGAACAACTTCCAGCACTCGGTCCTCGCTATCTCTGTATTCGCGGAATCCTTTCACTAGACAAACCGCCCGTCATTGTGCCAGGGCCCTCACCTGCACCCCTCGCCCCCCACCCCCTGGCCCGGCGACATTGTAGAAAATGAGGCAAATGAGGAACACTCCATGCCTTCCCTTCTAAGTGTTGAGCTTACTAGCCTCCCCTTGCTTGCCCTCTCCTACAAGGACGAGAAGCTCCAAACCGTACAACTTCTCTCCAACTCAGTCAAACTCCGTTGTGATAGGTTGCAAGCTCATGTTATCGATTATGGTGGGCGGCGAAAAGTAGAGGGGTCTCGAGATCAGGTGTTGGTTGACCACCTGAGCTATAAAAAACCACTATTGGGGCGGGCATTGCTAGCTTTTGTCGCAACTTTAACATCAAAGAAATTAAATACGCCCTTTCGAATGGCGGTCCAGGGCACTACACCGTTATTGGAAAAGCCACTATAGTGGCGGCGAGTGACATGGATCACCTAATGATCGGGGGACACCTACCGCTACAAATAATAATAAAAAAAGAAAACATAAGGGCATTGGGCCCATTGCCACAATATTTTAATCCATGCCCTTGATCATGCATCGGGTGGCTGGGGAGGGCTCCGACAGGGTGGTGGAGGCAGTGAGTCAACGGAATTGGCTAAAATAGAATCTTCTACATGCCTCAGTTCTCAAAGGGACCACACACAGAGAGAGAGAGAGAGAGAGAGAGAGAGAGAGAGAGGGGGGGGGGGGGGGCAACGTGGGGATTATTCTCATCAATGCGGGTCGGGCAAGGCTAAGAGGTGGGCTCCCAATGGAGAGGCATGATGGTGAGTCTTCGGTGACAACGAGGTGCTGCATTGAGGAACGCGAGGACTCGTTGGGATTGAAACGTAAAGAAGTGTTGCCTCACGGAGACCTAATTAAGTCAACTCAAAAGGTGTCAGGGGTGGCTTGGAAATGACTCTAGTCAAGCTTTGTGCTATAGACTCGAGATGCGACGACTTTGGGATGAGAGGTGGAGAGAGATCTCGTGTGGGGCTCAAACTAGGAAGACACAGAGCTACATGGTGATGAAGGACGGTGGCGGTGTGTTGTTTATTCTATCTTCTATTACTGAAATCTATTCTATTTAATTTTTATATTAAACAGAAATGATTACTACTCAACATTTAATTAATTTTCCACTAAAATTAAATCCTGCTACAAACTATCGTGCATGACTGCAACCAAAAAAAGTATATATCTATACTAATTAATTTAGCCTATAAAATAAATTTATTTGCTAAATAAATGTGATACAATATTTAAGCAAAATTTTAAACTATTCCAGAAAGTGTAAAAATTTAGTAGATTTTTATTCACATCCCAAAACTAAATTTAGGGGTGTGACACCCAAAGAAAAAAACAAGTTGGTGCAATTTACCCCTATTGAAGGTTGTTTTCCTTTTTTTTTCCTCAATATACATGTTGATTTTGAAATTTACATTTTGCAGGATGATAGTTGATATACAAGCAATATTAAAATAACCATAAGCTGTTTTTACACTATTTACACAATATAATAGAAATGAACTATACATACATACCAATGTTACAAAAAAGTAAGTATTATGTATTCTATTATATATTTTGTGTAAGCTATCAGAGCTTTAAATTACATTTTTATGTTGTGAACTAAAAAATGTAATTGGGGTACACTGCACCAACTTTAATTTATCAGGAGAATAAATTAAGCATATTTTTTCAGGGTCAAATAGACAAATTAAATTATTCGCTAGACTAAAATTATCCCTTTTCAAATAAATACTACATAGAACTTTGATAAATATCATTTATTTACTCATAAAACGGAGGTTGGATTCTGAATTTATGGATAATGGGTTGTATTCAACCTGGACTGATGAATATCCTTTGCCCGATCGAAAATGGACCACGTAAATTGTGGGCTATGGAGCCATGTCATCCTCTGTCCAGCCATCATGCGCCAGCGCCCGCTTCTTCCCAGTCCAGCTTAAGGCCCGTAAATTTATGCACTTCTGCAGTCTGCAGATTAAGGTTCCGTTTGGTGCAGGTGCTTTAGCCCTGGCTCCCCCTAACAATGTCTCCTACAGCGCACTGTGGATGGGAGCGGTAAGAGCCGAAAAAAGTGCTCCGTTGGCTCCACGGTCAAATCGTATGATGGGATTGAGAAGCACTCCGCGCTATAATGTCACACAATACTACTATAATGTTTGAAACAATGATTTAGCTGAAGAGCCGGGGTCTCTCGGAGCCGCCCCAAACGAAACCTAAATGTGTGGTCCTTTGTTCCCTCTTTTTGTTTTTGAACTCTCTGTGTGGTCCCCTTCTCTCTACCGAGCCTCACGCCGCTCTCCCCCTTCTTCCCTGCTGAGTGGCCATGCGCCACCCCATCTCTCTTCCCGACCCGACCGAATACATGGTAGATTCGCTCCGCTTGCCTCCTTCAACCGGTCCATGGCCTGAGCTAGCTCCATTGGAATTGTTGGAACTGACCATGCGAGATGGCAACTAGACAGATAGGGGCAGCACGTTTTGTAATGGAGGTCCACTCGTCAATTTAACAAAGGAACAAGGGTAGTTTGGACATTGAAACAAAGAATGGACATGTCCAAGTGACGAGAGTTAACAGAATTGAAACAAAAATTTGAACCAATGGCAAGAAAGTAAGATGAATTTTTTTTTCATGTCAAATAAAGAACCCGGTCATTATTCAATGTAGAAGGAATTCTCTCAAATTGTTTTTCAAGCGTTGGCCTATAAAGTGGTCCATCAATGAAAATGCCACCCATATCTGATGATAGGCTACCTTATTGCCCCCGACGTTATTAATTTTTATTTTTTGTGATATGTGGTAGCCCACCACTACAAACAAGGGAAATTTATAATGACAGGTCACCTTACAGCCCATGGCTACAAATATTGATAGGCCGTAAAAGAGTCTCGTCCTATGCACTATAGTGACTATAGTGCTTTTTAGTTGTGTGTGCACAAAAGCTGCATCAATATTTGTAGCCATGGGTCACGTAAAAGGGTCATTTCACTGTATGCTTTAGTGCATAGGACGAGACCCTTTTACAGGACGAGACCCTTTTACGAGACACTATAGTCACTAGTACAAATTGTTTTTTAGCTGTGTATGCTTTATATGTATTTGTGTATATACAAACATTAACGAGGCAAAAGTATCATGAGAATGGTTATTTTATTGTTGTGTTTGACATGATGACAAAAGATAATAAATATTTCAGAGATATGGTGTGGTCGTATCTTTTATGTACAGTGTAAATTGGTGAGCACTAAATAATTGAGAACATCAATATATGGAAGCTTACCAATATTTGTCTGTGAATAAAAGATATCTATTTTCCAAATAAATGATTATACTGAACTTTTTTTTTGCCGGGTGATGCTGAACTTCATATATACTGTACGGGTGTACAGCTGTCACGGTGTGGCTTTGTATATATGCGTTTGCATTTGTGTAAAGATTACATATGATAGTAAACCAAACTCCAAAAAAAATTAATGTGGGGTTCAAAAAAACAGAAAAAGAGTAAAGTGCACAGCCGATGCTTAAACTTGTCCGGCTGTGTCACTTAGGTCTCTCTAGTTATTTTGACATCTGTAAACTTATTCAGCTGTGTCATCTAGGTCCAATTAGGCTCAAACCGATATGACATTTCATATTTGACGGAAACTGCAATTGTATTGGTAACAGATTAAGGGTGGTTCTTTCATTGACCTTTTAGTTTTTTTACATGGTCATCACAAAATAGAATTTCGCATATACTTTTAAACGGTGTAAAATAGTAGCTATCATATTTCACATGTATTCGCTCTAGTTGCATTTTAGATTTTACATGTACTCGCCCATTAATTAATCTCGTCACTAGTTGAACCACATGTTGCAATAGGCAGCATGACTTTTGTTTCTTTTCAAAGAGGAATGAAAGTCCAGCCCCCCCCCCCCCCCCCCCCCCCTTCCTTCCCAAGCAGAGCCCCCATATCAGGCAAACTTACACCTCCAAGGGAAATAGGTATATTATCCACTGTAAATGTATACATCGAGTTCTAGTTTAGGATGAACATTGCAAAAAGCGAAAATGTTCAAAGTGATATCAACAAAAGAGTGTTTGTTTATCTGATAGCAATACAATTGCATGTAGCGCATGTCCACATCAGATGCGCCACATCGACATCATGCAGCGCATTTCCACGTTAGATGCACCACATCGACGTCGAGTTGGTTTGAGCCTATAGTTGGACTTAAATGACACCGTCAGACAAGTTTAGGGATGCTAAGATAAGCAGAGGGACCTAAATGACATACCGAAACAAGTTTAAGGATGCTAATATAAGTAGAAGGACGTAAATGACACACCGAACAAGTTTAGGGATGTCAAATCAGGCATATTTTAAGTAAAGGGACCTAAATGACACAGCCGGGCAAGTTTAGAGATCGGCTGTGCACTTTAATCACAGAAAAATATGATTGGAACCTATGAGAACATAGAGGATCTGCTTCAAATGCAAAGATATCCAGAGATACATTATCATATCACTTTGGTATTCTTCACAGAAATAAAGTCTATGGAGGATCCTTGTACATTTATGGAGGCTCCTAGTTACATCTCACCTGATACATGCATCTTGATTTCCACCTAAACAAAACGACCCGAGTAATTTACCTTTTCTTTGAATGTATCTAGCACGCGATAAAAAATAATAAGTGGAGTACTTACATACGTCTGCATGTATTTCTCCTGTGATTCAAGAGACATGGAGTGTTTCTTAACATCCTTTCATCTCTACGGTCGTTCTGAACGTAAACAGTCAGGCTATGACACCAAATCTTTGTATCAAGTTTCAATTCCTTTTAACTTTCGTTGGATTCTCTATACATGTCGCCATTTCAGGTATGGACACATCTTATTTATAATATGATATCTAATGAAATTTTAAACTACTAGCTGCATATAAAGTCATTAATACACTTATATGATTGTTACAAATTTATGAGAACACATGCAACAAGAAAAGAATGAATATTGTTTGCTAAAATGACCATAGATCCAGGCGCCAAGTTTCACTATGAGCGGAGAATTTTATTGATGTTTTATGTGGGGTTAGATCATCATAGTATTGTTTTTGACAGCTTCGATATTGGAATGGTTTAGATAATCATATGCTAATTATTAATGTATTAAAATAATTTTTACTGGCGTTTGAAATTAATGACATGACAGCAAATCGGTAGCTATCCTTGGTAGTAATTTAATGTACTTGGCTCTTACAGGGCTTCCATGCCACCCCCATGAGGCCTCTCTCATTTCACATCTGCCATATATCATTTCACATCTTAAATCTGCCATATATCAAGCTCGGCTCGACTTCTGTCATTCTGAGTTGATATCCTTTTGATTTTCCATCCGATCCAGTGTTCAGGTGATTTTTTTTCGTACTCTGAACTCTTGTGCTATTTGGTTATAGTTGTTTTCTAGGTTTCCCCTTACAATTTCCATATATAGTAGATACCACTGGGTGAAAGTTCCAATCTTGGGGAAATCCTCCAAATCAAGAATTATCCTATACAGGTGTTCTTTTTCTAGATCTTGCAGCAGTTCTAAGTTTTCTCTGGGCGACATGTTGGAATAGAACTTCAGTTCATGTATCATGGAGTTATTTCTGAGCTAGCGTGACCTGTTTGTGAGTTTTCATCTGCAGTCATCAGCGCCAAAGATATATCAATTTCCTTTAGGTTTGGCAGGTGGCTGTTCATAGTTCCTTCTAACTTGATGACCATGGTTATTTTAGCTCAGCCATTTTGGCTACTTTAAATTGATATGCAAATTTGTTCTCACGTTCGTCTTTCTATCCTGACTTTTGTAAGGTGAGAACTTCTTGTAGCCCGAGATCTTTTGTGATTTGGTCGCAGGTTTTATGGTTACTTGTGCCTGGCATAAGCTTCATGTTCTCTATTTTGAATCATAAATACATGGGTGTAAGTTGAGTCAGCATACTTCAATTCATACTTTCATAGGACAATCCTATGTTGTTTCTTACCATCCGTTGGCAAACTCTTCGAAGCTTTTTTTTCCTCATTTTTTTATTCTTTACAATTTTCATATATATGTATTTGGTGCCAGGTTTGCTCCATGCTTTTTCCTTCCGGCTTTGCAGCACAGTGTTCATTTTTTTCCTAGATCTACAAAACTTCATCTTACATTCGAGTTTTATTTACAATTTTTGTTATGTCATTATTATTAGTTACTTTTTACTCTAAATTCATGTCAGATTTTGTTACAATGTTTCACATTTCCTCCTTCCATGATTCTCTATGCTTCTCCCTATATTCCTCCCCATAGTAAGATACCATTTGCAGTAAGTCGAGTGCATCCTCTACAAGATACCTTTTGGAGTGTTAGGATCCTTCTGGAGATTCTTCTAGACAATAAGAAAAGTTTGTTTAATCTTTTGTAAACTTCCCCCTTTGCTATAATTTTCAGATATTTCTGCCGTACATCAATGTTTTGTATATATGCAATATGTTGGAATTAAGTAGGACTTATGACCTGGTAAGTTTGTTCAGGTCATGATTTTTCATTTGTATCTAATGCCTTCTACTGGGTGTAGATTATGGTTCTTTGACACTCTTATATATTATTTTTTGGTTATTATAGATAGATCCTGCAGAACAGCATTACCTCTATCAGAACTTTTAATAGTTATATCATATATCTGTTGCCGCATCTGTTATGCAAGAAGTAGGGGGAATAAGATTTAACATTGGATCACCTGCATTGGCTCCTCATTCTCTTGTAATTGAGGCCATCTTTATTATAAGTTTATATTTTTTTGTTTGTTTGATCACAGCAAATCTTCATTTGGAATGTGATATCATAATTTTTTGATGAAGTAAATACATTGCCCAATAGTGTGTTATGTTACATGAAACTTTTTTCTATTGCTTTATTGTATACTTTGCCTATGTCAGAATATCTGCTACGTTATTATCTAGGCAACCGATGAAATATTTTACAACAAGCATATAGTATTAACTAGGTTCAGTCTTCGTTATGCCAGAATGAACAACGAGGAGATTTGGAGGAGCAGATGAAAAGTACACAGCCTAGAAGTCAAACCTTTTCAAGGAAGACATAATACGCTGCTTCAAGCCCCATTTTGCCGTCATAGCAAGGCTTGTCTAGCCAAGCCATGGACAAAAAAGATAACACTG
Organism: Eragrostis curvula; assembly: GCA_007726485.1. Taxonomy (NCBI): domain Eukaryota; kingdom Viridiplantae; phylum Streptophyta; class Magnoliopsida; order Poales; family Poaceae; genus Eragrostis; species Eragrostis curvula. The sequence continues at coordinate 18,874,934 of CM017445.1, forward strand.
AAAAGCAACGTTCTGATGAAGAGCTCTACGTGAATAGAGTTGCACGGTCCGGCGTTGTTCTCAAGTTCAAGGCCAGAAAATATGGGACACTTTCTTCTACATCTAACATTTTATCACATGAGCTGACATTGCGTGAAAAACAAAATGCCAGGGATCCATTAGAAAATTTGGGGGCCAGCGACGCTCTGAATTTGTTGGAAAATTCAGAGATGAGCAATGCAGAACCAAGGAATGGAATCTCATTTTTGGACAGTGCAATAGTAACTAACCCAGAGAAAGGAATTGACGGAGCTGTGATGGTGGACAATATTTTTAAGGTAGTTGATGAAATTGTACCATTAAAAAGTGCTGCTTTGGACATTGATATGACTGGTACACGTGTAGCTGGAGCTTGTTCAGGTGAAAATGAGAAGACTAATACCACAGAGAATGAAATCAATGGAAATAGCTCGACAGGAAATATCGTGGGCAGGGCTTTGCAGCAGGACTGCAGTCATGAAATTGAGGTACATGCATGCAATCGGCGTGGAACAAGATTTGAGACGATTGATTCACTGAATGGTGGGCATACGGCTAGTCACCGGAAAGAGAAGTGCCAGCTTACACACAAGATGCAAAACAAGACTTTTGCATTCGAGACACCACGCACAAAGTTTTTGAATATTTGGAATGCATCACAGGCTTTACTAAAGATGTCCATGTCATCTGGGTGGCAGCCTGTTCTTGATACTAAACCAATCGATGTATCAACCGATGAGACCTGCTCAAGTGAAGTTATCTGGGACGACACAACACAGATGATTGAAGTGGCAGACCAATTGATAAAACTGGCACAAACTGTGCAAGGCGATGTTGTAATGGTGCCATCAAGATCTGTACCAGTTTTCGCATGCACAACATGCAATAAAATATTTGATTCATACCAGGCTCTCGGAGGTCACATCTCTAGTCATAACAAGCCGAAGAAACACCAGCGTGAGGTCGACACGGCTGGTAACTCAAGTGGTAGCAGCGAGGCATGCACTTGGAAGTTCGTGTGCAACAAATGCAATGAGAGGTTTCAAACAGGACAATCGCTTGGAGGACATAAGCGCAAGCACTAGTTTGAGGATAGCGACGTAAAGCCACCAGTGTCGCCGCATCATGGTACCATGCAATCGTCAAGGAATGTATTGCTTGTCAATGATGATCTGCATTCTACAGATATAGAACTGAAGGGGCCGGGGTTGATGGCACTGTCAATCTGCCCGTGCCACAGGCTTATGGTAACGTTCCGCCAATCGAGACTAACAATCTAGCCACGGAGTCTGAACCACCATCAGGTGTTGCTTCCACCACCGGCGCGGAGCCACAGGCTTATAATGAAACTGAACCTTCTACAACCAGTGCTGATCCTACCGGTTGAGAGATGTCTTCTCAATTTGAACAGGTTGCCATCTGAGGCCAACATCAGGGAACCATGAGCCGAACAGTTTTCTTTGATGGTCCTGCCGGGTATACTAGCTGCAGTGAAATAGGATATTGTGATGTCTTATAATTGGATTTGCTTGATATCTCTTGTTCTATGTACTTTCTAGTAGAACCGACATAACAGCTATGATGGTTCATAATCATTTGTTATGATTGTTTTAAGGTAAAAAACTTTCTCCTTATTTTGTGGACCCATTAAATGAAAAACACACACACACGGTTCTTCATATATATTTTTAACAGTTTTGGTTAAGCGGCTCGATATGCTCTGTATATACAATTAGGTCATCATTTTGTATACTTTATTGTTTTGTTTATTTATCATCATTTTATTAAATAATTTCATGACAGCTCACTACTACAGAATTGGACAAAAAAGACACTACTATTCAGACGGGGAAAATCACCCCGTCTGTGAAAATCTATCACAGACGGGGATTACTGTGCTCTGTCACGGAACAATTTGAAGGCGGCAACCCAGTAAAATATAACAGACAGAGAAAATTATACCCGTCTGTGATAACGGCGCTCCGTATCACAGACGGGGTATTGTTTGCTGTCTGTGATGAGTTATTATTTACAGACAGGGTCCTACGTTTTCACGGACATTCTTCTTTCCCCTTCTGAGATAGCTTGAACACCTGAGACGTGTAGAGGTTCTCCCGTCTGAGTCGAGCTGTTCTGCTGTTCTTCAGACAGTCAACGCGCGTCGTTCTTCAGACAGAGGAGAGAGGTAGCTAGCAGCGGCTCTGTTCTTGCCGTCGCGCTCGCCACCGCTCCAGACTTCACGTGCTCCCCGTCGCTCGCGCCGCCGTCCATTGCTACCGGCGCCTCAACTCCGGCCTCCTCGCGTGTTCTGGAGCTAGCTCGACAGCTGGTCCGGTCTCCTGCGCTCCCTGCTCTCGTGCATCTGGCCGGATCGAGCAAAGGTAGCTAGCTATCGATGGGCAGCGCCGGCAGTTAGCTAGCGGCGACGAGGAATCCTGAGCGGAGCCGGCCCTGAGCCCGAGTAGCAGGGAGGCGGCTGGCAAGACATCAGTGAAGGTCGACGCCGCTGTAAAAAAAAATCAACTGTAAGTGAATAAGTAGCTACGAGTGAAGTGAAGAAAGTTAGTGCTCCTCTGTTTCATTGAGTTCACCCATTGAATATGCAGTGGTTTTGGCTATTTCTTCCATGAAGATTAGTGTTTGCAGCATGAAAATTATTGTTTGTAGCATGAAAATTCGATATAAGTCAGGCCAGCACACGAATAAGACCTTTTTGCATTTCATTTTCAGATGGACAGGAGCTGGATGTATCTTGAGAACCGAGCATGTAATGAGTACCTAAGTGGTGTTTTAAGTTTCATTGCTGCTGCGAATAAGGATAAATTGGATACGAAGAAAACTATGTTGTGCTGTCCATGCCTCGATTGCAACAATGACAAGAATTATGCTGATTCAAAGTTTGTCCATGCACACTTGATCATGCGTGGTTTCAAAAGGAATTATACCATTTGGAACAAACATGGGGAAGAAGGAATTAATCCTGGTGAAGGGCTCCCAGATTTGAATGTCGATGAAGGTAGCAATGCTGGTGGTGTGGATGGGCAACCACGAGCTAACGATACTTGTCAAGATCCCATTAGTGATGATTGCATTTCAGGTATCAGTGATGATTCTGCTCATATTGCTGAGAATTTGGATCAGATGATGATGGATGGTATTGATGGTACTGAGGAATATAGCGATGGTGAGTTTGGAAAGTTCCAGGAATTGGTTAAAGACTCTAAGACTCCTTTATATCCAAGTAGTGAGACGATAGATTTCACGAAGTTGTATTCGGTGCTCAAACTTTTGCAACTAAAGGCAACCCACCATTGGTCTGATGCTAGTTTCAATGGGTTATTGGATTTGCTAGGGCAGATGCTTCCAAAGGGCAATGTGTTGCCCAAATCTACCTATGAATCCAAGAAGATAATTTGTCCTTTAGGCTTGGAGGTAGTTAAAATGCATGCTTGTGTGAATAATTGTGTCCTCTTTCGAAGTGAATTTGAAGCAATGTCAGAATGTCCCGTGTGTGGAGCCTCTCGCTACAAGCATAGAAATGATGGGGGTGATAAGAAAAGGAAAGGGCCTCCTAGTAAGGTCATGTGGTATTTTCTGATAATTCCCTGCTTGAAGCGTTTGTTTGCAAGCAGACATGAAGCCGAACTAATGCGTTGGCACAAAGATGGACGTAAGGATGATGTGGACTACTTACGTCACCCGTCTGATTCCGCTCAATGGCGTAATATTGATAGCAAATTTGGAAAGTTTGCATCAGAAATGAAGAATATTAGGTTTGCTTTGAGCACAGATGGAATGAACCCATTTACTCACATGAGCACATTACATAGCACTTGGCCAGTTATTCTCACTATCTATAACCTTCCTCCTTGGCTTATGCACAAGAAAAAGTATATGATGTTGACAGTTCTAATCTCTGGTCCTAAGCAAGCTGGCAATGACATCGACTTGTATTTGAGACCATTGGTGGATGATTTAAAAATGCTCTGGAATGTTAGTGTTCAGGTTTGGGACCAATTCAAGCGAGAATATTTCACTCTTCATGCCATGATATTCTGTACCATACAAGATCTTCCCGCACACCGTAACCTCTCTGGCCAGCGTAAAGGGGAGAAGGATTGCCCACAATGCCTAGATGACACAGGAGTTTGTGGCTATACAACTCGAGGAAAAGGGTCTACTTGCGACATCGGCGTTTCCTTCCTAGGCATCTTCCTTATCGAATATGAAGGATCAATTTGATGGCACAAGGGAGAGGAGGCTGAGCAGCAGGCCAAAAAACCTGAGGCTGTCATGACCAGAAAAACCTCCAAGGAAACAATCGGCCAAATAAGCAACCAGTCCAACAAGGCAAAAGCTTTTCCTAAGGCTCCTCCATGTTACACAAAGCCAAACATAAGGTTCATTAATGGCCAAGCAATGTTGTCTGCAAAAGAACTAGAGGTGGCTAGACATGGTTGTGTTGCCCTTCGTAAATACTATATGGTTAATTGGAGAGACAAAAATGTAAAAGTTTTCTTCAAACGGTCTCATCTCTCCTTAGAAACAAAAATGGTTACTTCTTTGTGAATTTCTGTGACATGTATGACCTCTTATGCTTCGGAGCCTTGGAGCCCTGGACATATCAATTCTGCGGCTTATCACATTGTAAGTTCTTAGAACCTTTTAATCTTTTTCAGATTACATACTATGCCTCATTACTTCTGTTTATGAAACAGTAATATAGTTGACAAATGCTCATACATATCTTCAGTTCTGCATTCTAGTATCTTTTATTCATGGAAGCCTCATTTTGTAGGAACATGATACAAGAAACCCGGCAAAACAATGTGCCGGTTGGATTCCTTGACCCTCAGTCCCTTTCATTGGCCAACATTAGTATGGATAAAGAGTCTGTGGTTGATTACTTGTGGAAGGCATTGTCTCGATTTGCCAAGTCAAAGGAGTATGTGATGTTTGCATACAACCCTGGTGGCCATTGGGTCCAGGTGGTGATTGCCATGAAGTGGAACAAGGTTTGGTACATGGACTCCACCTCCTCAACAACAACACAGGACTTTGATCGCTTGAAAGAAGTGATTGATGAGTAAGTGGTTTCCTGACTTGTTCAGCTTTTGTGAACATAATTTTTTCACAATTGCGACTGACATTGCTTTTATGCATGCATGCAGTGCTTGGACACAACACCTAAACTTTACTAAGTCGATCAGGAAAGGGAAGAACAAGTTGTATCATAGTTTCAAGTTCCCGGTATATTCCGACTCAATGAATGTTGAATTCACTGCAAAAACAAACACCTGAACATGAATTTAGATAACAATTGTTGTCTGTTTGCAGTGCCACCAGCAACCCGGCGGTGAATTGTGTGGCTTCTATGCGGCTTATCACATGGTTCTAACTGCCACCAAAGTGGGTTTGCCATGGGCTGAGGTGAAAGCAGCCCCAGTCAATGTTCTTTGTGATTTCCATTATTAATTTGTGAATATTATTCAAAGTGGTGTTCATTACTATCTTGTCAATACTTATTTACAACTGATGTTGAACAGGACTTCAAAGTGCCGACTGCATTCCTCCCTGGTGATGAATTAACCAAGATTCGATCAAAAACTGACACATTCCTGATAACCCAAGTCATCAACGACAAAGGCGAATTCCACTGCCCCGGCCAATATGTGTGAACTGTTGCTGGAGGTTTGATGTCTGAACATTGGTAGTAAGTAGTATGGATGTGTGAACTCTGGTAGTAGTATGAATGTGTCTGTTGACTATTCGGTGATGTGTTGCTACTTCTGTTTGAACTGTGTAAACTCTGTTTCTGTGATATGTGCAATGTTGTGTCAAACCATGTGATGGCCTTGTGCAATGTTTCTGTGATATGTGTTGTTCTTTCAATGTGTATGCAATGTTTCTGTGAGCTGTGTGGTCAAGGAAAATATGCAATTTTTGAGCACCTGCTGTTCGTGCACCTCAGACGGGAAAGCAAAGAACACGTCTGGGCTGAGCACAGCATCTCAGACGGGGATACTTGACAACGTCTGCCATCAAAATAGTTACTTCAGACCGGAAAGAGTTTCCCGTCTGAGATAAAACATTAGTACGTATAAAGTACAAAATGTTTGAATATATAAGCCACTACTACAGAATCGGACTTTACAAACGGGGTAAAACGCACTTTACAGACGGGAACACGACCTGTCTGTGCATCAGCGTATGTGATTACCTATTATCTCAGACGGGGAAGTTCCCCATCTGTGATAATGGGTAATCACAGACGGGGAAGTTCCCCGTCTCAGAATTCTTATTTCAGACGGGTAAGTACCCCGTCTGTGACACGGTTCCTTATTTCAGACGGGGCAAAGTATCCCGTCTGAAGTGACGCCATTGTTTTCAGACGGGGAAGGATACCTCAGACGGGGCTGAAAACAACGGCGTCACTTCAGACGGGATACTTTGCCCCGTCTGAAATAAGGAACCGTGTCACAGACGGGGTACTTACCCCGTCTGAAATAAGAATTCCGTCTGTGATTACCCATTATCACAGACGGGGAACTTCCCCGTCTGAGGTAATAGGTAATCACAGATGCTGACGCACAGACGGGTCGTGTTCCCGTATATAAAGTGCGTTTTACCCCGTCTGTAAAGTCCGATTCTGTAGTAGTGGCTTATATATTCAAACATTTTGTACTTTATACGTACTAAACATTGTTTGTAGTACACCATGAGTTGCAAAGTTTGTAATTGAATATAGATGCATACTTGTTATAAGGTTTTAAAAAATTAGTGATACAGGTTTCAGTATGATGACAGGACTTTAGTTATTACTAGGTGAATTCCCCGCACTTGGCTGCGGAAATTTGAGGAGGATGCTTAGATGTGTGCCGGTAATGACTAATGAATAAATTGCATTTTGCGACAATATGGTGAGTCTTTTGAAACATCTCACATCCTAATTACAGAGAGACATTTTTCTGCAAGAATCTGTGTGATGGCCTCTAACCGGCTTAGAGCAATATTTCTATGAGCAGCAAGTAGATGGCATAATCGATTGCATGCGCGCAGGTTTCATGGTTGATCGTTGAAGAGCTAGCTCACAAGTTCTTATTGGGAAGAATACTATGCCTAGAAAAGCTTACCATGGCCTATACATTGATTATCCTTGTGATGTCAGCATCTATACACTGTGGTAAACAGAATCAAGAGATGACATATTGGAAGCTTACACCACTCAGGGTGGATAAACAAAAGCTGCAAAAAGAGAGACAAAGAGGAAGAAGTACTCTGTGTTGCTTCCTATTAGCGTTGCTTCCTGTTGGCACTCTGTGTTGCTTTTATAGGCCTCCAACGAGGGGTTAATAAAGAACATTAAAATACCAGCACTCAAATGCTAAGATTTAGCGCTCGTAAGTTTCAGAAGAGCAATTGGGTTTTGGCTAGTGAAACGGTAGAGAGAGATGAAATGCGAAATAAATATTGGTGTCTTGATTGCCTATTGGTCGCAACAAATTTGCAATCCTGGCCATTGAATATGCAACGACGTAAGGCATCAAAGAGAACCGGCTAGTGAAACGGTAGAGATGAATAGCGGATTAAACTAATGGCGTTGGGCTTTTGAGTGCTAAGCATTGCACGATTTGTTGTGGTGTTGAATAAATTTAATATTATTTGCAACGGTGAGGATCAAGCAGGCAACATGATCAAACAGACTCAATTTTATGAATGACGTGGCTTAACATGGTGAGAGCATTAGAGGTATGAGCTTTATAGATATTATAGATGTGTTGGTTACTGTCCTCAACAATGGTTGGATTAAATTTATCAATTATTAATAGGTAAGAGAGACAAGCAGTGTCTAACAGGTACTCCATAGACATAACTAAAGGAATTCAATTTGGACATTGACACAGTCTCCTAAACATAATTTTGACTAATACAATTTGCTATAAAATGTTTATAATATATACTTGTAGTTTTATGAAACCATGTTTCCGTACGAAATCTACTCATACCATTTTCACATTTCTAAACATAACACCTAAAAATATTTACGGTCAAAGTTTAAAATTTTTGACTTAGGACCAAGGTTTGCAATCCCATATTGACTGGAAAAACAGGCCAGACTGAGATGTCCGGTTACCGGAAAAACCGGTCAGAAACCGGACCAAAATCCAAATGATGAAATTTGAATAAAAAGGTCGAAATTTCCAGTAAACCAGTCCAGTTTATCAGTAAACCGGACAAAATTTCTGGTAAACCGGTCAAGAATTTGGTAAACCGATTTAAGGAGGGAAAATGAAAATAAAATGCAAAAAATTGAAAATTTCAAAAAACATAAAACAAAAAAATGTAAAAAAACTAGATGCAATTTGCAGCCCAATGGTTGAAACGAAACACATAGATTCAATCATTTCGTCTATCACAAAAATCGAGAAAGATTGCTGGTTCATAAAAAAAGGTTTTTTCTCTTTTTTTTTCTTCCTTGTTCTACCCAGAAACTTCCTTGAAATTTTTGCCACATGAAACGATAGAATCTACGTGAATGGTTTCCACCGTTGGACTGCAAATTCGATCCAATTTTTTTATGTACTTTTTGTTCAAAAATTTTCAAATTTATTAATTTTTTAAAATTTGAAATGGAAAACCGAACTACCGGGTAAACCGGACCGGACCGGGTTTTCCGGTTTTCGTGAAAACCGGTCCGGTTTACCGCGGTAATGCAAACCTTGCTTAGGACAACCTCAAAACAACTTTTTTTATGATCCTAGAGGCAGTAAGAGAGACAAGCAATGTTGTTTGTTATTAAAGAAGTCTAAGGCAATTTCCTATTATTAGCATCAATACCAATTTTTTTTTTTTTTGCCACTCAGGGAGATTTCATTCCTTAACCAACACCGAGATTATAATCTTTAGCCAGCAGGTTAGCGATGCAAGCAAGGGGTTCATGCCACATCCCCGAAATCACTGCCCATGAGTTTAATATTAATACAATTTGAGATCTCCCTGAGTTTAATATTAACACAATTACAAAATTACCCCTAAACTAATGGTTATTAGTCTAAAATAATGACCATTAGTTTTGAGAAACTAATGGTCATTAGTCCCCGTTGTTGATGGCCGCCACCTCCAGGATGCCCCGCACATTGAGCATCACTGCATCAGCGCCAGCAAGAGCCCTTCTTGGAACGGCATCGTGAAGAAGAGCCCCACTTCTCGTCTCCTCCGTCTCTGTCGGCTCCGTCAGGTCCGGCCGTCCGGTACGCCGACAAAGCCATGTACACCGGCAAGAACCGCGCCGTTCGCTCCCTTGCCAGCCAGCGCGGGTTCGTCGGGCATCCCCTTGCACGGACAACGTGGAGATGGCCCTCCGTCTCCTCCACCAGCACAACCGGATAATTTTTTCCGATATTACCTTTAATAATGGCTATTAGTGGTAGATTTCTGATATCCAACGGATCAAACTAATGGCCATTAGTTTTGAGAAACTAATGGTCATTATTTTGGACTGTAAAACAGCTCTAGTTTTAATTTTCTGGTCTGCTCTCCTTTCAACTCTGGTTGGGTTCGCAACCTTCAATAAAACAGCTTCATCTGATGATTGAATGAAAACTTTGTTCATACAGGCTATGAAGGTAGTGATTGCTCCATGAATGAAAAGTTGTATATTATCATTAAAGAAATGTTCTTCTTGTGGAGAGTTTGCTTCAGGAGCTCAATGTCAAAGATTTACAAGAACAATGAAATGAAATTTTAATTCTTTCAAAAGAATCCCTGACTAACAAGAAAGATATCTAGCCATCAGGTATAAGGTAGCCGCGACGGAGTTTCAGTGTTTCAAGTAATTTGTAACTATTTATTTAATTCTAAACACTTCGAAATCAATTGAAATGTGGATTGATCTAAATCAAAGATATAGGCATTGATGCAACCATTCTCCAATTTCATTCTTGTTTGTATTACATAAGAAGCTTCATGATGTGAAAGCGGAACGATCCTTGAGCGGGGCTAGCAATCCTATACAAATTGTTTTAGTGCAATGTTTTAAAAAATCCATATATAAAATGTTTCAATGTAGGATCGAGGGTCTAACACTAACAATAATATTAGTGTTGGACCCTAAGTATACTTAGATGCTAATATGCGCTTTTATATACTCAGGGGCCTCTACTTTTGATTTTGCCCGGCTTCCAAAATACTCCATCCGTTTCGTAATACCTGCGATTCTAGCTTTGCAAATTTTTATCAAAATACTTGTGATTCTCACATTTCGAAGCATCATTCTCCCTTCCCTATGCATCACTTTCTTTACATCTCTCCTCCTAATTTTCTGTGCACTACAATTTTATCATTTTTTTCTTATTTTCTGTGCCCATATAGCTAGAAATAGCTAGAAGACCAGGAGTTACTGAGCAATAAGGGAAATGCCAAAGGCTTTCTGATTCTATCGACGGGTGATAGCCTCCAGCGAAGGCATCAAGAGAAGCTGCGAAGGGGGTTCGTCAAACAGCTAAGCGAGGCCTGCTTTGGAGAGACGTAACGAAGTTGGCAAAGGGCTTCATTGTAATAACAATCTTTCCCCCCTCTATAAATAGGGAGGAGGAGATCCTCTAATGACATCAGCTTTTCGGGCCACGAGCCAGACACATCATTTACTCCGTCCACAAAACTCTGTCATCTCAACATCCTTCGCCCGGCACCGCGGGCGAAAGAGGGCTTCGACGTGACACAGAACGAAAGACCCAAGGAATAGCCTGGGCACACACACCTTCGTCCAGCATCGCGGACCAAACAGGAGGGCTTCGCCAGGAGGTCACCGAACGTCAAGACATTCAGAGGGCTTCGTCACGCTAGGACTGCAACTCATAACCTATTGGAGGGCTTCGCAGAATCCAACCGGGATCTTGTTCCCCAACATTTGGCGTTGTCCGTGGGCCGAACCCACGACCAAGAACAAGATGGCTAAACACAGATCGTCGAAAACGATAGACGCCGAAGCACAACGCGCTGAGATCGAAGCGGAAAAAGAAAGAATCGCCAGAGAGGAAGAAGCCAGGATCGCTAAAGAACAAGAGGAGCGAGCCGAAGCCGCCTGGACTGAGGAAGCTACAACGCAGGAGAAACCCGCTTGTGCTCAGCGCTGGTCATCAAAGAAGAGCCAAAGCTTCTCAAGCCAAGCCGTCAAAGCATAAAGCACATAAGACAGAGGACAATTTTCAGCAAACAAAGAAATATTACCAAAAGGACCAATGTCACTCAGTCTTGCAGAATTACAAAGAGCTAAACAACGAAGAAAGCTGAGCGAAGCCATATAAGTGTTGATTCAAATCGAAGGAACAACAAGGAAGACTAGCAGCTAAGAAAGGACGCCAAGGAATAATTACATGATTAAACTATTTCTTCGTTTTGCTACGGGTACGACTTGCAACTCCATAGCATTGTGAAGGCCTAGCAGGACGATCTTCGGGACCTTCGTCATCACTAATAATGATCACGCCTGTTGGAACAACAGCACGAGGAATCGGTTCGGTCGGAACTTCAATCAACGAATGCTTCTCAGCCAACCTGTCAAGCTCCATGAAGTGGTCTACAAGCTCCTGAGGAAGAACATCCCTGTGTTTGAAGCCACCACGTACAAGCTCCTTCACAACACCACGAGGAAGTCGATCCCACAAAGATTCCATTTCCAGCAAAAGTAAAGAGCAGCGGGAATAAGCTAGACGACCAAGAGCACTCCTTATATATATATAGTAAGAAAGAACATTCCAGAAGGAAGTCAGAAATAATATCTTTTACAAAATTTGTTCCCTCAAAAGACAAGAGCCTTATGGTATCCAAAGACAAGATGACGAGATTCGCCTCTAAAAGGCGAAAAAAGATAGAAACCTTCGCTGAGTGATTGCGAAGCTTCTATCCATCAAAGGCTCAAAAGCCAACTCAAAAAAGATAGTAACCACTAGTACAGATCTGCTGATTAATGACGATTTTACTGTAGATACGTCACTATTTTTTGGGTTTTTCCCGTTTTCGGCCAACTTTATGACGTTTTTCGCGGTCCGTCACTAAGAAGCATCATTTGTGATGAAAATCCGTATAAATTGATGAACAATATGGTCCAGTGTCGCTGGTTTACTGTTCTGGGCAGGTTCTGGGTGGCCGATTCGTCACTAAAATCCCGTTTCGAGTACGGCGACCAACGGCGACCAACAATTTTCGTCATAAACCCAACTCCACGGGCGTTTCTGGCCTACGTGGCGTCCTAATCAGCAAAGGAGGGCCCATGTGTCAGGCTTCGCGGGCCCACAGTCGAACCATTTTCGTCACTAAAATTTCGTTTGACCACGTAAAATGCCACAGGCCCGTAAAGTGCACGGCAAAGGCAACTGGGACCCACGTATCAGGAGACGGGGGTCCCAAGACCCAAGTATTTCTCAACGATGATTTTATTTCCCAGCATGGTAATGCCACGTGCGCAGGATGCAACACTACGCGGGCCTACATGTCAGTCAACATGGGACCCACAACTTTCGTCATAAACCCACCCCAGGGGCGTTTCTGGCCTACATGGTATCCTGGTCAGCAAGATGGGGCCCATGTGTCAGGCTCCATGGGCCCACGGTCAAACTATTTTCGTCACTAAAATTTCGTTTGACCGCGTAAAATGGCACAAGACGCACAGCAAAAGGAAACTGGGCCCACGTATCAGGAGACGGGGTCCCAAGACCCAAGTATTTTTCGTCGCTGATTTCATTTGCCAGCGTGTTCATGCAACGTGCGCACGATGCACCACCACGCTGGCCCACATGTCATCAACGTGGGACCCATGATAAAGTAATTTTCGTCGCAGCTATGGTTTGCAGTTTGCACACTAGTCTGAACGCGTCCCACAAGGAACCACTCGCCAGGCCCGCGTGTCAGCTACGTGGGGGAAACACATGAAGAAACACGCGGGCTCACATGTCATCCACTGTGGGGCCCGCGGCCGAACAATGCCACGTTGCGCACAGTAAAACGTCCCTGGGGCCGACGTGTCAAGCTCCCGGGGCCCACTATCAAATTAAAGTATTATTAATACTATTTTTGTCACTTATTTTGGTTGCCCGCGGCTAAAGGCATAGTACCAACGCAGGGCCCATGTCTTCGATCCCACATGTTGGGTGCCTTCTTGTGCCCGCGAGTAAAGCCACGTGGCGTCCTTCACGTCGCTACGTGGGCTGGACTAGTATTTCTTTTCGAGGAATCTGAGAGCCCGTACTGTAGACCATACCGTCAGGCTGGACCTGGAGAGCCCATTGCAACCAGCCTGAGACACATTGTCGCTGAGCGGCCCACTAGGGGAGGAATGACAACATGAAAGCGGCGGTGTAGGCCCACTAGATCCATGAAAGTGGCCATGAAGGCGTTGGAACTATCCAGATCGAGAGATATCCGGATCGATGAAGATGTACTCGCCTTCCGGAATCCTAAGCTCACTGGCCTGTGGGACCACCTACCGAGTTGGGCCCACCAGTCATTGAAACAAGGTAGTTGGCTGAATGCCAACCGATCGGAGTGCATGCTCCGTGATTGGCTAGTGGATGCGCGCACATGGAAGTATGCCTCTGCAACGGAGGGAGTTCCTCTGCAAGCATGCATCTGTAGCTAGCTGCTCCGTGATTGTGTGCATATATTTAAATAAACTCACGAAATTAACTAGTGTTTGACTAACAGTACATCTGATCCATAAATTAGGAGTCTCGCATTAGATGACTTACAATTGCACACACCTAAACATCATATATAGTTTGTAAAAAAAATACAAAGTAGAATGAATATAAAACACCTAAACATGTGATGTAGGACTGAAGAACATAGAGACCTGCTTGGGCTCACCAACAATCAGGAAGTATATGCTCTTGTAGTCGAAGGGGCGATGTGGCTTATCGAGGCGAAATACGCCGACATGGCCACCTTCGAAACCCAAGTCAGATACATAAACACGGCCACCTTGGAGCGACGACGAGCCATACGGCACATCGTAGAAGAACGGGTAGTTTGCCCCTAGGAAGAGAGAATAGTGACCTCCAAAGTCGTCAGACTTGAGACTCCAATATTTCTTCTCGTTGTTTGGATCAACAAGCAGCTCATAGACCAGCAAGCCTTTCATCACGCAGAATGTTAGATCATTACGATACATCCTGACACCGTGGCCCATGCCGCCGCACTGATTAACATCATGATAACCAAACATGCAGATCAAAATGATGTTGCCTTCAGGGGACTTGGCAATGTAAATCACTCTTTCCACCGGTCAATAATCCAGCTATCCCTCCATGTATGCCGTCCCATTATCATTAGTTTAGGATTGTTGCATAGCCTCTTATCAATGTCCCATGTTAGTACACTTCCAGCCTTGGTGACTGCCACAACATTTCTGTCAACCAAGATGGCATCAAAGTAATGTCTATCCCCGCCAAGGTAACTGCTGGAAAGTACATCGTCATGTCCTGCTTGCCGTGTCAAAGCTGTCCAACTCGGTTCGCCTTCCAGAACGAAGGCCATGAGCCCCCAGGAGAAGATGACGATGACCATATAACCCCATGCCTGCCTCAGCGTGCGGCAAAGTAGTACACGCTGCACATATGGTTAGCATCCCCAATATCCCTGCTGCCTCAATACCAAGGCAACATCCATATCTGTACCCTGCATCTCGGATAATGTAGGCAGGCCGCGAGTTCCACCGGTAACTGGATTGACAAGCTTCAGATTATACTCCTCATCGCTAGTAACAAGCCAGTCATCTTTGCCTCCTAACCAGCTCTGCCCTTTCAGTTCGTCTGACTGGCACTGGAACCGCCTTTCAGGATCATAACGGGCCCAAGCGCATCCAGCATGTCCAGCAGTCACCCTATACCCAACACGATGCAGACCGAATTTCCCTGCCTCATGATCAGCATCAGTGTCCTGCGCCCAAGCAGAACTGTAAACAGATGTGATAAGCATGGGGAGGCCAGACCATACGCGGTTGACCTCCTTGCAAGCATCTTTAAATGACTTGCCAAAGGAAAGTGACCGTAAAATGCCAAGGCCATGGCCATCAACTTTCTTCAAGATGTAGCACGAGACGTCTAGCGAAAGGGTGTCTGCCCCCCTTGTCCATGCACAATAATGATAATTAATGAACACATATATAGATGAATATGAAATCAGGCTCTGTATATTTATCACGGTGCATATGTGATGAAAATATTAATAAACCATTTAATTGACTTTTTGCATATATTAATTCAAAAATATGATAACCAATTAATTCACTAATTGGATGAAAATGATAAACCATTGAATCGACTAATTGGATATATTAATCTGAATGTAAACAGAACTTTTAAAGTCTGGATGAGGCGCATAGATATATATCTAATATATATATACTATATATGGCTTACACCTAGTACTACCCTCTGTATATATATATGTATCGAATACAGGTGAAATGATAATCGATTTTGATGAAATCGATCAGAAGCATGGTGCGCGAAACATGAAATAAAAGCGATTGAGATAACTTACATTCTCCTACGCTGGGAGGTCTCGCCGTCATCACCCCTGGTGGGAGCACCAAAAACCCTCACTTGGGTGGGGAGCTGTGCATCGCCTGCAGATGCGCCTCCAAATGCGACGGCGGAGTTACCGCTGACGCGGAGCGGACTCAGGTCGACCCTATCGTCATCTCTGGCCATAGTCGTTGCTCCTCTCTTCTCGAAACTAAGAAAAAATCGATTGAACAGGGTGGATACGGTACGGTGCATGTGAGAAATGGATCCAGAATAAGTTGCAATCGTGGGTAAAATCAGCGCCCAGATGGATTGAGAGACCTACAGAGGCCTTACCTTGAAAATCCAAGTCGAAGACGGTGAGGACGATGCGAGGTGCGTGGTTACTGGAAGAGGCAGAGTATTGGGGAGAAAATGCGAAGCAGTGAACAGTGAGAAGGGGGCGATTCGGCGAAGAAGAAGCGGCACGGCCCCTTCTATTTTTTTTTGACACGTGCGCGGCCCTTTGTTTCTCGGAGGTTGACTAGTAGCCGACCCTTCCTGTCACCGACATGTGGGTCCATAAAAGTCTTGGGACCACCAGTCAGTCACGCGGTCATTAAGGTAGTAGTGGACGAAGCCATGGGTGAATCGAACCTTCCCGAGATGCACTACAGCTCATTTTCAACTGCCCGAGTAAAAACTTGACAAGACAAGGCAATGGTGCCAGCTGCCCGTTTCAACTACCTGATGATGAGCAACCACGCTTTTGGTCTCCGCGTGAAGCAACCACGCTTGGATCTCCGCATGGTAGGCTCTGTCAGAGAACACTTCCTACTACCGTACTGTAGTTCCTAAGCTCTTGCGGGTTCCTGTGCTACCGTGCCATTGCAAAATTGCATAATCCCGAATATGCCACTGTCAGTGACACAGGTGGGCCTCCTGCGCAGCCTGCATTTTCTTCTGGCGGACAGGCATCACTCGCACCATAAAGGCTTAAACGTCTCCCTCTTGTGCTCATCCGCGCATCACTCGCACCACAAACTCTCACTGCGTCGAGCTTCAGAGATTTGCGAAAAAAAAAGGTATCCATTTTCTTCTCTGATGTTCGATATCCTCAATCATCTTATTGGATTTCTGCTTCTTCATGAATTTTAGTCTCGTTACTCGTTTTGCTTTTCATATGTATGTAGGCGAAACATGGACAATGGGAGGAACGAGCAACAGAGGGGGGGCACAGCCGCAAGCGATAGGAGCAATGCAAGCCCGGGACTTGTGGAAGTTCCCGTAGAAGAAATAATCCCGGAAAAGCGGTTTGAATTTTTTTTGTTTTATTTTCTATTTCTACCATCGCCTCCACTGTCGATTTCTTCTCATTTTGCCTTGCTTTGGATCTCTGTTTAGGATAGCAGCCGTCAAGAGGAAGATGCAGGCCACGGCCGACGACCAGGGGAGGATTACGCGCATGAAGATGAAGCTTAACCACGAGATTCTATCAAACCAGGTCTTGATAGCAGTCCTTGACCGGTTCGATGTTCTGGCGAATCTCCTGTCGTTCATGGGAATTTCGCACAGCAAGCTGGGGAAACTGGGGGACTGCCTGGAGCGAGCCGGAAGTCCACCAAGTGAACTCAACGAGATCATCTCCATATGCGACAGGCACATGACAAACCTAGTCCGAAGTAAGCGCAATGTATCACTTTCAGGAGACGTTCCCATGATTGAGATCACGATTCATTATATACATGTCGGTTGTTTCTAAATTTGTTCAAATTCATTCATTTTTTTTAATTTCTTGATTGTTTGTGTAGCTTTCAACAGCTACCCCGAACACATCTCCGAATTTCGGATCAAAACAGCTGCGTCCGTGGGGAAAGAAGCCGCCGCTGAGGAGGAAGACGCAGAGCGCAAGGAGAAATACGCTGCCGCTGACACCACCGAGGACAATGACCCTGCCGCTGAGGATAAAGATGCCGACGTGGACGCCGAGGACACTGACCCTGCTGCCGAGGAGAAAGACACTGCCGCCGAGGACAATGACCCTGCCGCCGAGGAGAAAGATGCCGACGCGGACGCCGCCGAGGACAATGACCTTGTTGATGCCGCCGCCGCCGATGACATTTGTATTTGGGCTGAGAGGTGGGTTAGGGATTGGGAAATGATTCTAGATGGAATGGACGATACTAGTATTGTACCTTGTAAAAGCTGCGGCACAATAAGACTAGTTTAGGATGGGCCGGCGTGTCGAGCCATAGTTCGATACTACTAATTAGTGCCTGACTCCCCAGTAAGATGCTTATTTTGTGGAGGCGTGATGCTAATCACCGCCTGCTGTGCGTGGACATATCTTGTTCCGTGTTTGATTCACGCTTATCCAAGGTGCATTCCATATCTATCTTTCTTCAGGCTTATTTCTGTAGTGCGATGCATGATTTACGCCGCAGTGATGTTGGTGGCCGCTACGGTTCGTGAAGACGGTTCCTTTCGATTTTTCTCAGTTCGCCTGTATGGTAGAGCCTTCCCCTCTGTAAACACTACACGGGACTATCCCGTCAAGTTTGCCCTATTCAGGGGAATATCCCGCCAGTGTGTAACTTGACAATACCGGACAAATGGTGAGGGGCACCGTACCTGCTCCTCCCTCACGACAAGTCATGAAGGCCTCAAGGACTGTGAAGCAACCAGCTTTTATCAACACTGTCTCTGGCTCCCTCTGCCAAAAACACTGTATCAACACTGTTGAGTACTGTAGCAGGGAGCGGCTCCTCCTTTCCCAGACAAAAATGAACTATGGATGAGGTGAAGCCTGGTTTTGTGGCTCCTCCTGCTTCGTGCTATAGATGGAAATAGTGGCGTTACAGTAAATCGTGTCAGGTGAAGAAGGAGGCAAGGAAGCCCGGCCAAACAGGGCAATCTCTTCATATCGCAGCTTCTTAGGCGTGTCGAGCCATCTCGATATCAACTCCGGTATGGTACGCGGGGTCTTCCCCTCTGTAAACACTACATGGGACTATCCATGATCAAGTTTGCCCTATTCACGGGAATATCCCGTCAGTGAGTAACTTGACAATACCGGACATATCTTGTTACACGGAGGCAGTCTCGTAGCCCGTCTCATGCAACGCCACGTAGGATTTTTGATGAGGTGGAAGAGGGAGAGGGAGGTAAAAGAAAATAGGCGCTTGTTTCGCAAGCGCTAAAATTTAGGAGTATGAAATGGCTTACACACCATTGTACGAGTTGTAGTTGCCATGCTACTCATAAACATTCTTTTTCTCATCCATAAATTAAGAGAAGATGCAATTACTATGAGACATCTCGTATCATCTCCGGTATGGTAGGCGAGGTCTTCCCCTCTGTAAACACTACACGGGACTATCCATGATCAAGTTCGCCCTATTCCCGGGAATATCCCGTCAGTGAGTAACTTGACAATACCGGACAAATGGTGTGGGGAACCGTACCTGCTCCTCCCTCACTTCGGTTTCATGGGTGAAATAACAAAAATCTCCTCACGAAGGCCTCAAGGACTGTGAAGCAACCAGCTTTTATTATAGTTTTGGTTCAAAAAATGAAACAATCTCTTCATATCGCAGCTTCTTAGGCGTGTCGAGCCATCTCGTATCATCTCCGGTATGGTATGCCGGGTCTTCCCCTCTGTAAACACTACAAGGGGCTATCCATGATCAAGTTTGCCCTATTTCTGGGAATATCCTGGCGGTGAGTAACTTGACAATACTGGACAAATGGTGCGGGGCACCATACCTGCTCCTCCCTCACGAGCAACCAGCTTTTATTATAGTTTTGGTTTGGAGAACGAAACAATCACTTCATATCGCAGCTTCTTTAGGCGTGTCAAGCCATCTTGTATCATCTCCAATATGGTACGCCGGGTCTTCACCTGTGTAAACACACAGACTATCCCGTGATGAAGTTCGCCCTATTCACGGGAATATCCTGTAATATCCCGTCAGTGAGTAACTTGACAATACCGGACAAATGGTGCGGGGCACTGTACCTGCGCCTCCCTCATGAAGGCCTCAAGGACTGTGAAGCAACCAGGTTTTTATACAGTTTTGGTTTGGAGAACGAAACAATCTCTTCATATCGTAGTTTCTTAGGCGTGTCGAGCCATCTCGTAGGATCTCCGGTATGGTACACCGGGTCTTCCCCTGTGTAAACACTACACGAGACTATCCATGGATCAAGTTCGCCCTTTTCGTTGGAATATCCTTGTCAGTGAGTAATTTGACAATACCGGACAAATGGTGCGGGGCACCGTATCTGCGCTGAATGTATTAATCTCTTGATACTCAAGCATCACGGTAATTGCAAAGTATGATTTCCTTGTTATAAGCGTCCTGGAGAAGAAAGAATAACAGAATTAACTTGGTGCGTGTTTCATCATGATTGTCAACATATACATGTGCACCGGGTTAACCTATGAGTGGCTGATCATCCTCTCTGCCAGCGGGAAGTAATATGGTATCAGGAAAGGCATGGACACATCCAGCTATTCGCGAATGAAATGATAATTGAGAAAGCGTGCAAATTCTCTAACTTATTACACGAACCGGAGCCCAATTATTTTTCAGGCCCCGTTTGGAAAGTCTTAGGAATCATTTCAATTCCCGCAGGAACGAGGAACAAATCCTTCATTCCAATTGCGTGGGTCTAATTCTCTGAAGTGTACCATGATCGCAGCCCCAGACGATCCCTTGATCGAAACCAGACCCATAGAAGGGAACATCCCGCATTCAATCTTAATAGTTGGGGATTGGGATGGAAATTTTGGATGGGTTGGAATTGGACACAAATTCATTCCGAGGGAAGGGACAGCTAAACCCAACGCTTTATCAAAATCCTACTAAATCCCATTTTGACAGCCATCGACTCAGTGGGAAGGTTCCCGGATGTCACGACGCCATGGCAAAGCCACGACAGTGCACCGCCTGCACAAGCACAGGCCACATTGTTGAGATTCAAGGCTGGCCTTTTGTTTTAGCTTGTGCTTTTAGAATTCAGAATCCACAATCACAAGGTAATACAAACGGGGCCGCATTGTTGTCTCGCCCGAAAGAGCAAAGAGCTAGTATTAGGGACGGAATCGAAGGTTTGTCATCACAGTTGATTCCTTCTCTGAGAAGCTTCTCTGCGGCGCAATGTTGACAGGGTTGGACGTTTCACCAGGCTTCGCGGCAACCGGGAACACACTGTAGTTCCTCGCTAGATAGGTGTATTCCATGTCAATTCATTTAATGTTCTGGGGCATGGGGATGTTCTTGTGTATGGCGTGTCAATTTCAGGGATGTTCCCGGGTATTGCGTGTTTCAGATAGCGAGTCTTCACCTCTGTCCGGTGTTTCGAGGGCAAATGTCCGGGCGACGCGCTGGAACTGTAAAGACACTGCGTTGTGCTTCGCTTGACAGGCGTGGTCGTCCAGGGTTCCTACTACAGTATGTAGCAGTCTCGACTATCCGGTCAAGTTCATCCTTCTGTCGCAGTTTCTTAGACGAGCTAAAACATTAAATTAATGTATTGTGACTGGTCAAAATGTGTTTGGATGAGATACTTTTTCATTTCACAGTTTCCTAGAGTGACACTTCGTCTTTGTGGTATCCGGAATCCGGATTCCACAAAATGCTCTCAATGCCCTCTCATTTGGCTTCCATTTGCAGAATTGTTCGGCTACCTCATCGACAACTCCGAAGAGGCGTGTGCCGGTGACCGCGCTCTAGCCTACGGATGAGTCCGTCCGCAGAGATGGTGAATCCAGGAACCATTCTCCGATAACTCGTCCAATCTTTTATTTTACTGTAAGGACGCTTCTCGGATAACACCCCACGAGTCAAGTTATGTGTAGTTGAGAGTCGAGTTCATTTTTACTAGGTTAGGGTCTGTTGGGGTCGATTTGGACACGATTTGGGTTGATTTTGTTTCAACGATGTTTTTTCTTCTAGTATTTAGCACTGTGCATGTTGATGGTTAGGCTGGGTGCATATTTTCACCATGTAGCTATTGCCAAATTTTCACCAGCCCGCCGAAACGTGAGCAGCACTTTCAAAATTTCACCCGTGATGCGAAAAGTCCATATTGTCCTTTCCTTTCCGCACTCATCCGCGTTCTTTTCCCGATCCGCGGCCAAGGGTCTTTTGGTAAACTATGCCAAGGAAGCCATGAAAGTGCGCTGCACCTTGCCCTCGCTGCCAAACCAAACCAGATCTCGTCTCTGTTCAAAAAAAAAAAAACAACCAGATCTCGTCTCGCCGCTCCCTGCTCCAACTTACCTTGCCGCCGTTCCTTAGCTCCACCTCCGTGTCCCCCACCCCCCCCCCCCCAGAAACACACACACACACACACACCACTCTTTGTTGTATGCAACCACGCTCTGTATGTCTCCAAGACTTCGATGGCACCAGAACAGAATCCGGCGATGGCAGGTATATTGCTTCCATCTTTGTAGGGGGATGTTGATTTGTTTTTGTTTGTCGTTTTGGGCATATACAACTGATATTTGTCTCGACTTGTATTTGAAACATCAATCTCTCACAATATGTTTTACGAATGTGTAGCGGATGTGGTTCACCATGAAGAGGAAGAGACCAACGAATATGAGCTTCAACGACTGAAAATAATTGCTGCAAATCAACAAATCTTCAGAAGCCTTGGTCTGCCGGGGACCCTAAACGGAGACAGTAGTAATAAGGTTTTAATTTTTTCGCAAGTTTCTGCGGTCATTGTTACAGTGTTAATTACTTGTTAATACCGTAGTCATTGCATAGCTAATTTTTCTTCCATTTTTCGTGTCGAGGCCTTACAAGTTCCTAAGGGGAGAGGGCAGAAGAGGTCAACGCAGGATGCAACCAGTCCTGTTACAGGCGGAAGAGGTTCCAAGAGAGTGTTGCCACCTCCTCAAGAAGTCACAAGAATAACTAGGCAGCGGGCAAGGGAATTGTCCGCTGCAAACCCTGTCGAAAAAACACAAGAGGACAGGAGCAAAGTGCATGATGACGGCAAGGATCTCCTCTGTTGTTGCTAGATATTATTTGCTCTATTGCTGATAGCTTAATGACTAACACGTGCAATTTGTTAGAGGAAGAAATCAGAACTACTCCAAAGGGCCCAGGAAGAGCCGGGAAAGATCTGGAAAGGATCAACAAAGGAATGCACATGAAGTTGCCAATCCACATTTCTGAAGGCAAGAAACGGCCTGAAGTACCAAGGCAAGCTACAAAGCTTGCAACTGAGGCCGGCATCATACTGCGGAGGCACATACCAGTCCTTCCTCGCTGGAACAAGTTGCAGCATGAGCAGGATCATCATTCTAACTACATCAAAAATGTTTTCGCAAGTATATCAACTTATGGTCAACACTGGAGGGAAATTCTATTTGATTTGTTGTACCAAACCTGATAAGCTCACGGGTGCTCGATCTTTTCATTCCATTTTGAGAATAACTTTGATTTCCTCTGTACTAGGTGCAATTTTCCATCGACACCACCAGCAAACCAGTGATTTCAGCTTGTGCTGACATGCTGAAATCCGGCCAGCGTCAAATGTGATATAAGCTGAAGAAGAAGTACTTCGATAATGTACCGGAGAGTCAACGGATTACCAAATCACCTGTGTCATCGATGGATGACAACCAATGGGCAGAACTCCTGAAGTTGTGGTCAAGCCCACAGCACATGGTATGGCAGAACTTGAAAGCGCCTCGTTCCTTGTCAGTCAACCTAATGTTAAACAGTTAATTCAAGATGCCATCAGATTTTAGAGTAGACATACAATTACTATGTTGTACCCGTACTTTGTTCTGCTCTACTGGTTCCCTCTGTCGTGCCTTTTTTTGTTTGTTATAGATTTAAGTGTTTTGATATACTACTACTTGTTTTACTCTTAATTAAATTTGTTCATTGCATAGAAACGCTTAAGTGATGCTGGACGTTAGAAACACTGTATTTTTTTTATTACTCACAGAAATGTGCTTTTTGCAGGAAACGTGTCTTGCAAACCAGCGGAACCGTGAGAAAGTCCGGATGTATCAGCGCACAGGCTCCCGGTGCTATGTTACACAGGCCCATGCCGTGGTAAGGAACTAGTCAATCGACTCCTTTGATTTCTTCTGATCAAATCCTTTTAAACATTTCTTTGCACATGATTTTAGAGAGATAAATTCAATGATGCAGAGCCCACTGCGGTGGACCTGTTCAGGGACTTTCATTCATCACGGAAAACTGGTTCTGTTAGTGAGACAGTTCAGAAAGCTCTTGTAAGTGCTTGTTTCCTTTTCATGTCCTCTTATGCCTGTCCCGTACTGTAAAAATCTGTGAACAAGATAGAACTTTGACCTGTCACCCTTGTTTTGCTAGGATGATATGGAAGCGATGATGGAAGAACCTGTATGAGAGGGAGAGGAACCGATGTCTCCTGGTCGTGTTGTTCGTGAAGTTGTTCGTGCAAGTACCTTTCTTGAAGTTGTGGGCCTACAATCAAAGAAAAAACTTAGTGCCCATTTGTTCCCGGTTAAAAGCACTGATCGCTGAACTTAAGCGCGAGAAAGCTGAAAGTCGACAAGTTGAACAAATAGTTGAACAACAGAGGAGGGAGATCGATGCCTTGCGGAAGCAAGTGCAAGAAGCGAGAGACTCAAACTGCATTGTGGAAGTGCAGTTAGAGCACTTGAGGACGGAATCAACACGAAAGGCAAGCATGATCGCTTGCCTCATGTCTAATTTTGAGGGTGGTCAGGTGCATCCTTCATCTCTGACATTTGAATGATTTTCTAGTCTGATTAGTTTTAGTGTGATTACTGAACTCTCCATTCGTGGGTCACCCTTTTGTAATCTAGCACTGTATGGAATGTGAACTCCGACATCATTTTGGTTTGTCATGTATACATGACTCTTCTATGTATTTAACAAGATAAATTTGGCATCAGCTTGTGACGATCCAACCTGATATAATTTGTGATGAAATAGTTGGACCTCAAATAGGCCTGCATAAGGCCATTTATGTGCTGGATGACGAACTGGGCAATTGACATGTGGAACAATCAGGAAAGGGCACGTGGACCAACCGCGAAGTGACACGTGGACCAATAAAAGCGCGACACGTGTACTCTTAGAATTAAGACACGTGAACCAATAAAAAACGACACGTGAACCAATAGAGTAGTGACACGTGGACTCTTGAAAACATGACACGTGAACCAGTAAAAAAACGCCACGTGGACCAATAGAGTAGTGACACGTGGACTCTTGAAAACATGACACGTGAACCAGTAAAAAAAGACATGTGGACCAACAGAAAGTTGACACGTGTATAGACACGTCATCATGCTTATGTGGCAACGCTGCCACGTTGGGTGCCATGTCATCATGCCATCGTGGCTGCCATCGTGGCAGTATATGTATACAAAGTACTGTATCATACCCTTACTGCCCGGGCTGGCTGCCCGGACAGTGAAAACGTCGTAAATCACGACTGACCACGCTCGACTGCTGACGGTCCCTAAAAGGTCATAAATCACGATTTATGACGAAAGATTCGTCACTACAAGCAGTCAGTGACGCGTTTAAAACGTCACTAATCAGCATATATGTTCTAGTGAACCTTTGCTAAGTGATCGCGAAGCTTCTATCCATCAAAGGCTCAAAAGTCAACTCAAAAAAGATAGTAATCTTCGCTAAATGATCGCGAAGCTTCTATCCATCAAAGGCTCAAAAGCCGACTCAGAAAAGATAGTAACCTTCGCTAAATGATCGCGAAGCTTCTATCCATCAAAGGCTCGAAAGCTGACTCAGAAAAGATAGTAACCTTCGCTAAATGATCGTGAAGCTTCTATCCATCAAAGGCTCAAAAGCCGACTCAGAAAAGATAGTAACCTTCGCTAAATGATCGCGAAGCTTCTATCCATCAAAGGCTCGAAAGCTGACTCAGAAAAGATAGTAACCTTCGCTAAGTGATTGCGAAGCTTCAATCCATCAAAGGCTCAAAAGCCGACTCAGAAAAGATAGTAACCTTCGCTAAATGATCACGAAGCTTCTATCTATCATAGGCTCAAAAGCCAACACAAAAAAGGTAGTAACCTTTGCTAAGTGATTGCGAAGCTTCTATCTATCAAAGGCTACAAAGCCGACTCAGGAAAAAGTAACCTTCGCAAAATGATTGCAAAGCTTCTATCCTTCAAAGGCTTAAAAGCCACCACAAAAGATAGTATCCACTGCTAAATAACTGCGAGGCCTGTATCTAGCATGGAATAAAAAAACCACCAAGAGAACAATAGCCTTCGCTAAAAGTAGCAAAGCTATTTTCACGGATTTGAAGACCAAGAAAATCACGACAAGCTATGCTAAAGGCTGACACGGCACATACGGAAACAACATACCAAGGCATAAAATAAAAGATGCAGATGTCGAGTCATTTGGTCGACAAAGCTCCAATTCCAATTCGAGGGAACGAAGGCGCTAATAACGCAAGAAGGAAAAAAAATAACAAGCTAAGGCTACAAAAATCCGAAAGCTCAAAACAGAGTTCGGAGTCATCATAGAGAGAAAAAATAAAAAAGAAGATATTTGATGCGAAAAAGACGACAAAGATACATAATAGAGCGTCTGTTTCGCAACAAAAAGAGTATCCCAAACGATACAGCTAAGACCATCAAAGTGCATAATGACACATGTACAGAAGACACAACAAAGGCCATCAAGAAGATTCTTCGGGGGAACCAGGAGAAAGGGATTTGACCCCATTCCACCAATGGTCATTGATCAGGCTAAAGCACCTAGCTTCAATGATACCAAAATCATGATCAGGATGAGAAGGCTTCGTTGAAAAGCCAGGATTTGTGATACGATCGGTAGCATCACTGCCCCCGCAAACAAAGCTATGAAGAACGTCCCGGATCATGAGTATCACGACATCATACGAGTAACTCCAGCAAACTTCAACAAGACCTCTCACATTGACATGTAGCCATTCCTTCACGCTGTCCGGAGAGGCATCCTGAGAAAGATCATCATACTTCGCTCCGACAGCTTGAAATAACTCTTTCAAGAGATCGCAGATGATGAGGATATAACTCGTACAGATACAACCAACACTCATCTACTATACATGCATGATTTAATCACAAGAGCTAGAGCACGACATGCAACTTTATTGGTGAGCTCGTTTCTAATGCCGTCTTTGTATGGTTTTGAGAATATATTGATACCTAATGAATTAATTATTGTTAGGAACCATGGAGATGATGAAGAGGCAGATGGAGAGGTACTTGGAGGTGTGGAGGGCCGGCAAGAAGTGCAAATAAACTTTGAGGCCCAATCCAAGTCGGTTTCGAGTCCGTTTCGGACTCTAGGACCAGCACGCACTAAAACAGTTGCCCAGGTCGCGTACGGGGTCGGATTTCAACGTTCTTTATATGGACGGAAAGCTAAGAAGATCACCTCTCCAATGCCACCAGTCTGATGCCTAAATTCATCCAGAGGCGTTGGGAATCGTCAAAACAAGTTAACGTCCAGAATCTATCTCGGTACTGTGCCGTCGTTATTTGGCCTTTGGGCTTGTATCTCGTGTGATCCCATTAGGGGGCGCGTCCAGGGGTCCTTGCACGACTCTAGAGTCTTAATAAACAGCTGCTGCCACACCATTAGGGTTCAGGTTTTGATTGATTGTAAGTTTAGCTATTGCTACTTCCTTGTAGACGCGTGAGTTGGCGAAACCGCCCGTTCTACTTGATTTAGAACCCCACCTTTATGAGTTCAGTTACTTGTTTATCTCGTTCTTGCTTGTTCTTCGATTGCTTGCAGGAATTACCCTCGTGGTTTGGTTGATTGTGCTCCACAAGATCACAAACAGCCGCTGGAGTTGGTGTATCGGTCGCTAAGGCGCATCCTTGCTGGTTGTAGTCGGGCCGTGAACGTCTCTCCATCCAAATCGAAGTTACACCCCCCCCCTCTCTCACCGAAAGATCCGCTGCAAATCCACATGCGTCCATATCATTTGATATCAGAGCAAGGTTGATCGGTGACAGATCTACCGTTCTTTGTTGTTTTTTATTTTTCCTATAGTCCAGAAAAAAGCCAAAAAAAAAAGTTGATTAGTTTTCCATAATCCTATAGACCTTTTGAGCCTTTTGCTACTGCTACTTAGTTAGGGCTTGTTGGGTTTTTGGTTGCATTGGTTTGTGTCGAGTTGCTGGTCTTAGTTTTAGTCCTTTAGAGTTTCGAGTTTTTGTCACGCGCAGTTCGGACTGCGTAACTGTACCAACTTGTGACGGCCACCACAACCACATACGAACTCCGATTGGGGTGTTCTTGTACTTGACGGATAGATTATCAAGTCTAGTTTCCAGTGGATCTGGTCGTACATCAATATCTTTTCAGAGTTGGTTGCAGTTATTGTTTTACTGCAGAGACCTTTTGCTGTCATATCCTTACTCTCTCCGAGCAAAGTGTGTGTGATTATTTGTTCTTTTGGCTTCCTTTGTTCACGTGATCACTTGTTGAGTTTCCCCTGAAAAAAAAACAGAAAGAAAGAGAACGAAAAAAAAGGAAAGCAAAAGAAAAGAGAAAAGAAAAGAAAGAACGAAAGAAAAAGGAAAGATAAAAAAAAAGAAGAAAAGAAAGAAAAGGGGCTGACCATTGTCTTACTTCTTTGTTCTCGGTGTGTGTGTGTTGTGGCTTCTTTTGTGTCTAGGCTCGCGTCTCTAGCACGGTCTAGGCTAGGACCATCACAGTACCACCGTTGAACAATTACTCAGTTTGCTTTTATACTAATGTGGTGCTATCTTTTCCTTGTGCATTACTTTCAGCCCACCTAGAGCTCCACATACCTGACTATAACTTGACAGGTTGTTGCTACGGCACCGATACATTTTCTTTGCACAGTTGCTGACTTGTTGGTTGCCGTCACCTCCTGTTGAGCAAGGTAAGAACTTGTAAGAATTTGTTAAAACAAGTTGAGAATTGAGAGGAATTACACCAGCCATATATAAGAGCATACATATTATTTGTTGTGTATTTTTTTTGCTTTCTACTAATCATGGCAGGTGATACGGAAATTTTGGAGCCATCCATGTTGCATCCCAACATTCAAGACATCATTCGACACCTGCCTTCTTATGATGGTGAGCCGTTTAATGCTAGAGCATATATTAACTGGGTGCTGAAAGTAGAGAACATATTTGATGAGCATGATCTTTCTGAGGAACAAAAGATTTATATTGCTTCTAATGTTTTGACTGAAAATGCATTGTTTGAATGGAAATGTATTTGTAGGCGCAATAAAATTCCACAATCTTGGCAAGACTTCAAACTTCTTTTTAGAGATGCTTTTATTTCTGAATATCATGTTGATAAATTGCTTGCCAGATTAGACTATTTGAAACAAGGTAGTAGGACTGTAAAAGTATATTTCCATGAGTTTAAAATTTGTATCATATTTGGTGGATTTGATGGTTCTCAAGAAGATGTCGTGAATAGGTTCATGAGAGGGCTTAATTCTGAAATTAGAACAATGCTCAGTTCTAAAACTTGTAGCCATGTTTCTCTCTTGTTTTGTCTTGCACTCAAAGCTGAACAACATATTTTATTATCTTCAAATGCTTATAAAACCAAAGTGCTGCCTGCTGTTCTGTTTTCTCCTATGACTAACTTTGGGCAGAATAATAATGATTTGGTTGAATATGCATCAAAGGAAGAGGAAGAAAAAGGTACGTTTGCTTGTGCTGAAACTGAACATGTGAATGATGCAGCACATGAGCTAATTGTGGCTCCATGTGAACCTAATGTTTTGGCGCTGAATTTATCCACTACTGATGCTAGTTTAGAGCAATCAGTAGTGGATTCTCCTGCTGATTTTCCTTTGTTACAAGATGAATATATTGTTGCTTGTGACAAAGAAGAGTTGTGTGATCATGCTTCACTTATATCTACAACACAACTAGTGCATGAATGTACTTCACTTAAATCTGTTGTTAATGATACACATGCTGAAATAACACGGTTTCACTGCATTGATAGTAAGGAAGAAGAGCTGAAGATCTTATCTTCTTTAAATTGTTTGGGCCATATCGAATTTGATTATTTTTGTGATCCGAATATATTGGAGAAGGATTTATTTCAGAAATCTTGTTCGCCATGTCTTGACAAATGTTCTTTTCATGCGAGTGGCAAATATGATGAAAATGATAAATACATGGTGCATCGATTTTATATCTGTTCAGATTTACCTTTAATGGACTCCTCGAATGATCAAATGACGACTTGCATTCACGCTAACATGACCATATCTAGTTTCTCTTTTGGTTATAAGTTGCAGGTCAATTTTCAAGAAGGGGAGCAATGTTTGCTACCATGTGCTTTGGTGGAAGTTCCCAAATTATATTTGCATGAACTTGATCAAGGTATGTACCTAAGCTCCAACCATGAGGTCAAACCGAGGATGGTTTGCAGTCAAGAAGGGGAGAATGATGAGGACATAACTCGTACAGATACAACCAACACTCATCCACTATACATGCAAGACTTAATCACAAGAGCTAGAGCACGACATGCAACTTTATTGGTGAGCTCGTTTCTAATGCCGTCCTTGTATGGTTTTGAGAATATATTGATACCTAATGAATTAATTATTGTTAGGAACCATGGAGATGATGAAGAGGCAGCTGGAGAGGTACTTGGAGGCGTGGAGGGCCGGCAAGAAGTGCAAATAAACTTTGAGGCCCAATCCAAGTCGGTTTCGAGTCCGTTTCGGACTCCAGGACCAGTACGCACTAAAACGGTTGCCCAGGTCGCATATGGGGTTGGATTTCAACGTTCTTTATATGGACGGAAAGCTAAGAAGATCATCTTTCCAATGCCACCAGTCTGATGCCTAAATTCATCCGGAGGCACAGGAATCGTCAAAACAAGTTAACATCCAGAATCTGTCTCGGTACTGTGCCGCCGTTATTTGGCTTTTGGGCTTGTATCTCGTGTGAGCCCATTGGGGGCGTGTCCAGGGGTCCTTGCATGACTCTAGAGGCTTCATAAACAGCCGCCGCCACACCATTAGGATTTGGGTTTTGATTGATTGTAAGTTTAGCCATTGCTACTTCCTTGTAGACGCGTGAGTTGGCGAAACCGCCCGTTCTACTTGATTCAGAACCCCACCTTTGTGAGTTCAGTTACTTGTTTATCTCGTTCTTGCTTGTTCTTTGATTGCTTGCAGGAATTACCCTCGTGGTTTGGTTGATTGTGCTCCACAAGATCACAAACAGCCGCTGGAATTGGTGTATCGGTCACTAAGGCGCATCCTTGCTGGTTGTAGTCGGGCCGTGAACGTCTCTCCATCCAAATCGAAGTTACCCCCCTCTCTCACCGAAAGATCCGCTGCAAATCCACATGCGTCCATATCAGCAGAGGCGAAGAGATTCAGCAAAGGTACTATCAAGGAGTGAGGCCATCGATTGCGACAGATCAGACAGATGAGATGAAAGAAAAGTTTGGAAAAAGTTCTCTTTCTCCACCATCACTTTCTTGTCACGAAGTGTTTTCTCAAGAAAAGACAAATATTCCTCTTGACCCGATGTAGAGCTTCGAAGAACCTCAGTCTCACGCTCCAAAAGAGAAACAATTGAGGAAGAAGCCTTCAAGGACTCCTCTTTCCCAGCAAGAGAAGCTTCGAGAGTCGATATCCTAGAAGGACCATCAGCAAAAGGTTGGTTTTGACGAGCACAAGCATGAGTAAGCGCGATAGACTGCAATAATATAAAAAAGGGAGAGAAAGAGGGCGTCAGAAAAAAAAAGGCACGAAGCATTGTACACAAGCAAAAAACAAATAGGGACTCTCAATCAAACCTTGAGTTGCAAAGCGATCAAAGATCGAAAGAGGGCTTCGCCAGAAAAATTCGAAAGACCGAGCTCCACCTTGGGAAGTTGCAGCCTTTGAGCAATAGAGTTAAGAGAATCTGCCCCCTGAAAACCCACGTTCGATGAAGACAACATAGACTGAATGTCTATTTCGCCAGCTTCAGCATTCGAAGGTCCTAAGAAAAGATGACAAATGAAGATAAACACAAGCGAGAAATCCTCTTTCAAAAATAAATAATAAAAAAGAAGAGAGAAAGAAAGTGCACCATGAGAACAAGCAGCCCGGACAAGAGACTGCGAAGACCGCAACACAACATCATTTAAAGGCGCTTTGGAAGACAAAGAATGAATAGCAGCTTCGCACGAGCCAGGCAAGACATCTGTCGATGAAAATTTATCAAATTTGCACTTACCAAGTAAACCAAGAAACGAAGCCTTCTTCGGGCGAGAAAAATTGCTCTTCGCATCAAAACCAGTAGCCGCAGAGGTCGCGAAGGGAGGTTTGCAAGAAACACCGGAATCAGCAACCTTTCCAGTAATAACACCGGCTGGCACATCTGGAATAACAAGTGAACCACTTCGTAGGCCCTCCAAAGGGTCAACAGAAGGAGCGCCACGAGAAGCATCAGACGCTTCAATCGAAGGAGCAGAATTCAGGGCAGCATCAGGAGACGGCTCTGCGAAGATCGTAGAATATGTCAGAGTAACAAGGCAACCTCTGGAAGGAGAAGGAATCTCGGCATTCTTAGGAGCAGAATTAATTTCCGGCGTACTATCGCAAACTGTCGAAGAGCCCATCTCAACAGTTGAAGAAGCGGAAAGGCTAAAGTAAGGAGCATCGGTTGCAAGATAAGCTTCGTCACAGTTGGTGGTGAATATGTAATTAATTTTCCATTAATTCCGTAAGCGCACGGAACACCATTGTAGCATTTCACCTTGGAGTATTCCAGGGTTATCGTATTTATATTTCTTCAGGGAAGTAGAGCGATAGGAAGTTGAAAATGTAACAAAGTAGATACTATTATGCGAAATAACGATACCTTACTTAAGACGGTGGTAAAAGGGGTACATGATATATGGGTGGCACTCACCATATAATCCAAGGAAATAAAAGAGATAGCAGAAGTTACATTGGGAACAACGAGATAGAGATAAAGATTCCTATGTGTTAATCTTACATCTATTTGCTTCTAGCAATTAATTCTACAAGGTTATATACTATAGCTAAGGTTATGCACACTCAAGTCATGTTGTTTCAGAGCACGGCAATCGTGCCAGGGTTGGTACTGAACCCCAATACTGCAGGTTCCCCCTGGGATCTAACCGCTATTGAGAATCCGGTTGGTTTGCCTTTGAACGTGGCGGATTGTAAAGCTTCTCCCACGCCTGTCACACGTGGGGCTACCGTCCTCTGTAAAGACAGACGCCAATCGTGCATAGGTATAGCTCTAAGCACCGCGCTTACAACAATCCTAGAGGAACTACTCTTGATCGAGAGAATAACCCTATCTAAGAATGTAGCATAGCTTTCACTAAGCGCGAACTCCATTTCGGCAAAGCACTCACTCATACTACTTAGACACAATCACGAAACCCACAACAAGATTATTATGAGCACAAACTTAACTAAGTAAATAAACTTAAATAGAAAAGAACTACTAAAAGAAATAAATAAAGAATAAACTAAATAATTATATAAATAATAAAAGAATAATTCTACAAGAGTTAAGATACAAGAACAATACCGAAACTCTGAGAAGACTTCCAGAACCTCGAGAAGAGCTCTCACTCTACTCTACTCTAACTCCCAAATAATAACTCTACTTCTACAAATGAGTAATGGATCTCTTGGATCAGTGAGGTGCGAGTTGTTCCTACGGACACCAGGGCTATTTATAGCCTCCTTAGGATAGGGGGGCTTATGTAGGCGAAGGAGACGTGGCGGGGCCGCCAAGGCAGGCCGGCCGGCCTACTAGGGGGGCTGGCCGGCCGTCCACTGTGGCGGTTCGCCACCGCCTCTTGCGTGGACGCTCCAGATTGCCTCCTGGTGTCGATTCGAAGGTCGGTTCCTTCGTGGGGGCGGCAGAACTGGAGTAAGGGCCAAGTTGAGGCCCAAACAGCCCACCAGACGATATGTCGGTGGAATTCTGCTGAACAGGCCTTGGTTTGTGACGTTTAGGCCCGTTTACAGCCTGCTGGAGGAAGGCCAAGGCCTTTGGGCGCCAAGGGGCCGGCCGGCCTGACTTTTCTTCGAGTCAGGGCCAGTTTCCTCCATTATCCACTCCTGCATCCAAAATTCACCAAAACTTGTGGAAGTATGTTAATTCCTAACTACTATGCATAGAATCTTGGTGATTAGCTTTTTATTTACCGATATGTTGACGGTAAATTCATGATTTTTACACCGTCAACACACTCCCCAAGCTTAACTTTGCTAGTCCTCGAGCAAACAACTCAAGGTACCGGCGGATCAGGAGTTACAGAGATAGCGCCCCAAGGGTAACAAAGATGCAACCACATACTCCCTAAACGGTGGTAGGTATACAAGAGTACGGAATTTTCACGAATGTTGCACATGTGTGGGGCGTGTATGCTTCACCTTGTCACATAGCATTGAAAACAAGAACAGCATTTTTGGACAAAACAATTCTAGCAGGTTTAAGTCCAGAGTTTTTATGTGCTGCAAGACAAGGTAAAAAATTTCTCCTTTGTTTTGGTTCACACTTCCCTTCCCTCTACTGAGTTTATTCCTACAAGCTTCACTCAAATCCGACCTTCTACCAAATGAGGCTTGTATGTGGAGCTTGGTAAGAATATGCACATTTGTCATGCGTATGTTGTAAAGCTAAAGAATAAATCTCAAGAGACATAGCAACTCTTTATATCTCGGTCATATGGAAAATGTGATGGAGGGGGAGAAGATGAACACACACCGATGGAGATGGTTTTGCAAACTTTTGGTCTTCTTTTATGCTCATGCTCAAGATGTTTATGATAAGAACCTTAGTGCATTGGATGTGCATCATGGAGTCTTTCTTCTCTCTCTTTTTTTTTTAGACTCCATGAGGCAATGGCACTAGCGATGATAGGTTCATGAACATTTTTGAAATATTCTTGAGCTTTTTGCAAATGTTTTTGCAAATGTGGTGATGATGGATTGAGATATTTGATGATTTTTCAAACATTCCTTTTTGGTGGAAAGAAAACAAAAACTCACGTGAAGGAATAATGACTGAGATTTAGAGTGCTTACTCTCAAAAGCATTTAAACCTTAACAAAACTCAACGCATGAGCAAAGGGCTATAAGTGGGGATGTCTTTATATCTGTATGATATGGCTTTGGTAGGTAATTAAATCCTCACAAGGGAAGTGTTTACAAAACGAAAGGGTTTTTAGGTACTTGCAGCAATTAGAATGAAAAACATCTCTGAACTTTTACCATGCTAAGAACTGCAAAAATCCTAATCATGCCATATCATAGTTCATAATGCTTAGACTTGGTGTGATGTATGCAACCCACAAAATGTAGCAACACAAGTGATGTGACTATGCTCAAGTATAAATAACACACATGTCAGGAGTAGAGGTTACATCAATGCGACACAAGGGGAGCTATCATGTAACTAATCATCATTTCCTTTAAGTGTAGCAATCACCAAGATTCTAACATTTTCATTCAAATCAGGGAGTATTTTATTAATCGATAGAAATACTTACCTGGCGGTCCTCCCTGTTGGCGTCTCTTACGGTCACGCGGGAAACACACGACCGCGGGGAGACGCCGGGGGTTATGGAATTGCTCACTTGCACTATTTAACCAAATAATCCACAACTAGTAACAAGTACTAGATACGAATTATAAGGTTTGTCATGTTAAATAGAATATCCGCAAGCGGACGGATAACCCGTTGTAGCATTTCACCCGAGAGTATTCCAGGGTATCGTATTTATATTTTCCCAAAGGAAGACATGGTTGACAAGAGTACTTATGTTCATGGTGTTACAAATGATAAGTGATATAACCACATTCCAATGCAGGGGTAAGGTTTAATAATAATAAGGATAGTGTGACACACACGAAGGCATTCCACTCTCTCTAATAAAAGGCGAGAGACGATCCTAAGCAATGCTAAGTTAGACTAGCGAGCTACTACTCCAAAGGTACAACATTCATATAGCGTGCACAACCTCTACCTATCATCTAGCGTCATGCAAGCACAAGCAAGCGTCTAATGCCTAGGCAACATCGGGAGATCCGGCATACGCAAGGTCTGCCTCGCGACTCCGGCCTATTTACGTACTCCTATGCCGTGCCCGAACGTGGAGGGTTCCTTTGGATGGACAGGGCTGTCACTTCCTGCCACCTACCTCTACAAACCGTGGGACACGCACACATCCAAGGGTGGATAGACTACCCCGGCACCATGCCGGCGTTACTAACCACGACTCTAGATCCCTCGAGGCACCCCCAACCCTTCGGATCGACGGGGTGATAAATCTAGAGCACCTTTGCAGGACAATGAGCCCGATGCCTAAACAGGAGAACATCTAGCCTAACTAGCATAAACTAGATAAAAGGGATCAAAGCTAGCACTAAGTCATGCATAAGCGTTCGTCGCTCAAGAACGAGCGACGAACGATGAACGATTAAGCAAGTTCAAGAATAATCGATGATCGAGTATGAACGAACGAAGAACGAACGATGAACGAGCATGAACGAACAATGAACGATCATTCAAGACCATGATAGAACTAGCAAGCTCATAACAACTATATGAATACTTGTATTCCATAGATTAAATAACAAGTCTTACAAAGAGAGAGAAAGGATACAAGAGCGCTACCCAATTCTCCACAAGACTTTGGGAGCAATAGGGCAGCCCACTACTCAGCCTAGCACTACCTAGAATTGCCTCTAGCTCTAGTGTGAGGAGGAGGGAATGATCCTTGTGTATTGTGTGTTTTTTGGAAGGAGGGGGGGTACCCCTCCTTATATAGTCCTTGAAGGTCGGCAACTTTGAGGCGGTTCCCGAGGTCGGTGGCAATTAATGCAGGGGGAACCGACCTCCAGAGGTCGGTTACAAACCGCCATAGAAAGATGGGCCCAGGGGGCCACCCTGCCAGGTCGGCCGACCTGGCCAGGGGGGGTCGGCCGACCTGTGCCTGGCCCCTCCTGGGCTAGGCTTTG
This sequence comes from Eragrostis curvula, assembly GCA_007726485.1. NCBI lineage: Eukaryota > Viridiplantae > Streptophyta > Magnoliopsida > Poales > Poaceae > Eragrostis > Eragrostis curvula. Next base: position 18,911,497 of record CM017445.1, read on the forward strand.
GCAGGTGGCTCCCCCTCTGGGTTTACTTCTCTGGTCCAGGTGCATTTGGCCTTAGTTGTGTTGGACTTTGACGAGATTTGGCCTTTTGTCTTGGAGTTGTATTCCCGCGGCGAACATTGTTTTGTAGAAGTGTTGATTCGTCGCCTTGGGGCATGATTTCACCTGAATTTCTCCCTTATTCCACCTGCACACTAAAATCTAGAGGTACATGTGGAAATAGGTTATTCTTAAATAAAGTGCGTGTAAAGAATGTCCAATCCTTCTTGTTTATTGAGCTAGTTGACGGTCGAAATTGGTCCGTAACGACCGTCAACACTCCCCAAGCTTGAGTCTTTGCGAGACTTAAGCTTGTGTTGAAACGCCGACTTACCTGCGGGTCTTCCCCAAGCTTGAGCCTTTGCAAGGCTTAAGCTTGAATAGGCCGCCTCCTCCATTCCTTTTGTACCTGCAAAAAAGAATGAGGGTGATACATGTGGCTAGCCCCTAATGGGCATCGCCAGAAATCTTACTATTTTTGGTATTTTTATATTTTATAATTTTTATTTTGTTTTTTAAGTTTAATGAGAAAGCAAGTGCCAGGCCTGGATAAAGCATAACGATTGGGATGGCCTCCCCAAATAGAAGGGCTCTCATTTTTATGTCTTTGAGCTAGACGTTCTCCTTCTTGTAAGGCTCGATTGGACCTCGCTCGCCGGAGAATCAGGCGATGTAGAGGTTCCTTCTTTCTTCCGCCACACTTTGGTTGACTTCTTTGTGCTTGTGGCGGCAACCATTGTTGTAGGCGCCAATGTTGTACTCTCCTCTGTGGGTACCTTTGCTGCCCGTTTGTTCTTGGCGCGCCTAGCTCTCCTCTTTCTTAGCGACTTTGACTCGCCTGTTGTTTCTTGAAGTGCTGAGGGTGCTTGTGGCATCTTGGGCTGCTCGGATACTTTCTTCGAACTTCTCCAATAATTGGCTAGCCGTCTTTCCATTTCTCGTGCCAGGTAGTTCCTCATGTGTGTGATGAGCTTGTCTGGCTGTGGCATGGGTGGAGTGATCTCAATCTTCTCCACTTCTCTCGGGTTCCTTCCATAGAAGACCCTCACTTGATTGCACCAAAGTACTCATGAGGGGCTGCATTTAGTGGAGCTTGCTCGACGACTGGAGGTTGCATCAATTCCTCAGCGGAGCTCTCCCCTGCAACTCCCTGTTGTTCAGGGACCTGTTCTTCAGGAACCTTCTTCTCAGGGTTCTTCTTTTCAGGAACCTTCTTTATGACCTTCTCCTTGGGGGATTGTTTGGTTGTCTTTTTGTCTGCACCTTCGGGGTGTGGTGGGTCCACCATTCCACGTCCACCCCTGGTTGTCACTCCCTGATTTCTGAGAGGTCGGGCTTGGAGTTCCAGCTGTAGTTGTTCTGGGGACGGGATCCATTGCCATTGTTGAGGAAGTTGCATTCCTCATTGGCATTCGGGCAATGAATTCCCATGTGCCCCATGTTGCCACACTCTTCACATGTCATGCAGGAATCCGCGGCCTGCAGATCTTGCGGGGACTTCATCTTGTCAAGGACTTGATCAAGCTTGAGTGTAAGCATGTCCAAGGCCTCCACTTGATGTACTCCTCGACCCTTGCTTGGGAACACACTCGGCGTTCGTCGTGGCTTTGATTGGCCACCACTTTCTCGATCAGGTTCTTAGCGTTCTTCACGCTAAGTGAGAAGAAGGAGCCACCCACAGCGGCGTCGAGGTGCTCCCTCGCAGTGGACTTCAGTCCATGGTTGGAATCCCGTAATCTTGTTGCGCAGGACAGTTGTCTTGCCCGGCAGGAAGAACATAGCAAGTAATGCGTTTGAGCACGCATCCCAGGTGTTGAGAGCCTCAAAGTTCACATAGAACCATTGCAGGGCCTTCCCCAATAGTGAGAATGGAAAGAGCTGTAAGCGAATCTTGTCTTGAGGTTGATCCTTTCGTGCAAACGTGTTGCACGTCATCAGGAACCTCTGGAGGTGAGAGTTTGCATCCTCCGAAGGTTTTCCATAGAAAGTACTAGCCAAGATCATGTTGAGCAAGGCCGGCTTTAGCTTGTAGTCCTTGTTGTTGAGGCGCGGGAAATGTCCCACGCGGATGTTCTCCATTGTTGGTGCGGAAAACTCATGGATCGTCTTCTCGACCAGTTCACCCATGTTGTTGGTAGTTGAGGTTGAGGCGATAGGGTCGATGACCGGAGGAGAGGATCCTTTGAGAGCCAGAACTTTGGACGTAGTACGTGCAGAAGGAGGGGTGAGTCTTGGTCTCGCCCTTCTTAAGAACTGTTCTGGATCGGAGTGGAAGTTGTCTGGTAGGTCGAAACCAGTCTGTTTAAAAGTCCACAACAAGAAAACAGGATAAGGGTAAACCCGCAAAAGCAAGTAAATATACTTGCACAATAGTATACAATGTTATAATTCAAAATCCTATCTGCTGCTTCCCCGGCAACGGCGCCAGAAATGCTTGTTGGTGGTGAATATGTGCATAATTAATTTTTCATTAATTCCGCAAGCGCACGGAACACCATTGTAGCATTTCACCTTGGAGTATTCAAGGGTTATCGTATTTATATTTCCTCAGGGAAGTAGAGCGATAGGAAGTTGAAAATGTAACAAAGTAGATACTATCATGCGAAATAACGATACCTTACTTAAGACTGGGGTAAAAGGGGTACATGATATATGGGTGGCACTCACCATATAATCCAAGGAAATAAAAAAGATAGCAGAAGTTGCATTGGGAGAGCAACGAGATAGAGACAAAGATTCCTATGTGTTAATCTTACATCTATTTGCTTCTAGCAATTAATTCTACAAGGTTATATACTATAGCTAAGGTTATGCACACTCAAGTCATGTTGTTTTGGAGCACGGCCATCGTGCCAGGGTTGGTACTGAACCCCAATACTGCAGGTTCCCCCTGGGATCTAACCGCTATTAAGAACCCGATTGGTTTGCCTTTGAACGTGGCTGTCACACCCGGTTTTAAGGCCAAAACCGAATGCTCATCTATATGTGTGCCCAGGATCAAGTTTCACACATATAGGACAAAGTAAAGTAAAACGGATAACCAATGTCATAATTACATCGTACATTATTACAACAAATGTCTCAAATGACTAAATAAATACAAACGCTAGCGGATGGCTCCATAACGCTACAGGCAGTCGACCGGGGGCTCCACAAGCTTAGTCTTCATCGTCATCTCCATGTCGCCAATCTTCACTCTCTGAGCAGCATATCATGATTGTAGAGGAAATAGCAAGCGTGAGTACATGTCGTACTCCGCAAGTGTAGGAAAAGATGACATGCAAGCTTAAATGAAAGAAAGGCTAACAACATGGTTTATAGCAGAAAGCAACTACCACTAAGACACTTATTAAAGCACCTATTTACTATATGTGTTAACCCTCCCAAAAGAACCAACCAGCCAACTAGGTTCTACCTGAACCAAAACCAAACATGGCTCCTACCTGGAAACCATGCAAACCAACTACCAACCAACCATTCCCAACCAAAGGCCACTAATCATGTGAGGATCCAGGTCGCTCTTGACCGTGAGCACGGCTGTCATGACAGTTTTACACTCTGCAGAGGTTGCGCCACTTTACCCACAAGTCGTGATTCCGTCCCCTGTTGCCAGGTGGACTAAAGTCTCCTTTATGCCGATGCCGGCCAAGCACATGCACACTTCCTTAGGAGTGCGGCTAGGAGATCACTACGAGGCTTTTACAAAGGGTCTCCCAGCATGTACTCGCCCACTAAGGTTCCACCAATGGGGGACTACCATTAAGTACCCTGTCCACCCAAGAGCCCCCTCTTGTGCCTTGCGGGTCATAGGAACTACCTTTAAGTAACATGTCTGTCCCCGCGCCTCCAACATGCTCATACAAAACTGGGAGAGCTCCTAATTAATCAGCCAAACTGTTCCATAGCAGCCTTGTGATGGCACTGTAAATCCTGGGTTGTCGCTCTACGAACCGGTCCTTAGCTAGCTCGAGCAAGACTAACACAAACCAAAGTCTCGTGCATACTGCACCATCATCAAACATCCCACTTGCTCAAGCTACAGCACACCTATGTTCCATTTTGCTAAAAAGATTACACCATCCCCATGATTAACGTGCAAGTGAACCATTAGTCAAGATTATTAGCAAAATTAACATTAACCCAACCAGATCAGCAAGCTAAGCATGACCTACCCATCAAGCCACTATCAACTACCACACCCAGGCGACAAGGAATGATAAGGAACAGGGTAATGACACATAGGATTCAATTTTAACGCAATGCAATCTAAACTAGAGGGAGAAAGCAAATAGGATCAAAATGCGTCAAGGACACTTGCCTCAACTTGGGTGCTGCTGCTCAGAGCCTTCAAGTTCTTGATCTTCGTCTCGGTGGTTCTCTCGAACAGCGCGTTCTCTATTTAACGATAACATACAAAGCAACAAACACAAACAATTCAGAACAGTACACCAAACATCATCTAAAGACTACAAAAACAGCACTAACAGAAAGTGTACGTTGCTACGATCATTTGAGCGCAAGAATCGCTGAAAACAAAGCTACGAGTGAAGAGTTATGAGGTTTTGAAGTTTGAAGGATTAAACAGGAAAAACAGAGACGCATGAACAGGATAAACATGAGCGTTCCTGTTGATTGGATGCATCATATAAGATAGGGTTCAAACAGAAATATTCAGGACTATCTGGAACACGTTCTGACAAGATGGTTTGGACAGAAACACTCAGGGAAAGGAGATCGACCTGTTAGATCACGGCGTGGTCCTGCAGCGGCGATGTCTGTTTGGATCGCGTTCCTGGTGGCTTCAAGATAGATCGAATGAATCCCTCCTGTGAGACCAAAGGAAACTTGATGGAACACACGTGTGCATGGTCTGTGAACAAAAGAAGGCAAGGAATTGGTAGGAACATTGAATCGAAGTACCATCAAGCACTGGGCGCGTCCAGATCTGGAGGGCAGTGATCACGGTGCAGCAGATCCTGGTCGCGTCGGGGCAGATCTTGGCAAGATCTTCAGGTATGTTGTAGGGGACAACAAGGCGCACATGCTGGTGAAATTTGGTGGGATTTCGTTGGGTGGATCGACGGGAACGGGGATGCCAACAGGGGACAGCGTGGCTGTGCGCGAGGGCAGCGAGCAGCGGCGGCAGCCTGGCGGCATCGTTTGGGTTTGAGAGCTTGGGGAGGACGTGGGGAGGCCCTGGTTTTATAGGGGAGGAGCGCTGGCTGTTTAGGAAAGAGTTAGGGAAAGAAAGGAAGGCAATCAAAGCATTGATTGGCATATTTAATTCCATGTCTCCTTCCATTTCAGCACATATGGTAGGTGGTGTGATGGCAGCGATTAGGATTAGGATTTAGGAAAGCGCGGGTTGGGGCTGGGGCGTATATGGCACGGCAAGTGGCTGTAGAGGATTGCGGCTCGAACATGGGAAGAAGATGGAGGAAATCTTTTGGGCGGGGATAGAAAAGAACACGAAAGGAAGAGAATAAATGGGTCGAGAAAAATGAGTTGGCACAAGGCCTCGCTGCAGATTATATTTCTCGTTTCTATTTCCGGGATTAAAAGGAAACGAATCCTACTCTAAATTTTAAATACTTTTTCCAAACAAATAGAATCCTACATGCATCTAGCCAGCATGAATGCAGCAAACATTTATAATATAACCTAAATTGATTATTTGTTTTTAGAAAATAGTTCTTTTGCCTAAAGAGAATTGTTAACAACCTAAATAAATCTAAGAAAATTTTAATCTATTTCAAAATCTTTAAAAATTAGTGAAGTTATAGTCACATTCCAAAATTAGAAATTTTGGGGTGTGACAGTGGCGGATTGTAAAGCTTCTCCCACGCCTGTCACACGTGGGGCTACCGTCCTCCGTAAAGACAGACGCCAATCGTGCATAGGTAGAGCTCTAAGCACCGCACTTACAACTATCCTAGAGGAACTACTCTTGATCAAGAGAATAGCCCTATCTAAGAATGTAGCATAGCTTTCACTAAGCGCGAACTCCATTTCGGCAAAGCACTCACTCATACTACTTAGACACAATCATGAAACCCACAACAAGACTATTATGAGCACTAACATAACTAAGTAAATAAACTTAAATAGAAAAGAATTACTAAAAGAAATAAATAAAGAATAAACTAAATAATTATAGAAATAATTATATAAATAATAAAAGAATAATTCTACAAGAGTTAAGATACAAGAACAATACCGAAACTCCGGGAAGACTTCGGAACCTCGAGAAGAGCTCTCACTCTACTCTACTCTACTCTAACTCCCAAATAATAACTCTACTTCTACAAATGAGTAATGGATCTCTTGGATCAGTGAGGTACGAGTTGTTCCTGCGGACACCAGGGCTATTTATAGCCTCCTTAGGACAAGGGGGCCTATGTAGGCGAAGGAGACGTGGCAGGCCCGCCAAGGCTGGCCGGCCGGCCTACTAGGGGGCCGGCCGGCCGTCCACTGTGGCGGTTTGCCACCACCTCTTGCGTGGACGCTCCAGATTGCCTCCTGGTGTCGGTTCGAAGGTCGGTTCCTTCGTGGGGGCGGCAGAACTGGAGTAAGGGCCAAGTTGAGGCCCAAACAGCCCACCAGACGGTATGTCAGTGGAATTCTGCTGAACAGGCTTTGGTTTGTGACGTTTAGGCCCGTTTACAGCCTGCTGGAGGAAGGCCAAGGCCTCTGGGCGCCAAGAGGGGCCGGCCGGCCTATGGTGGGGCCGGCCGGCCTGACTTTTCTTCGAGTCAGGGCCAGTTTCCTCCCATTATTCACTCCTGCATCCAAAATTCACCAAAACTTGTGGAAGTATGTTAATTCCTAACTACTATGCACAGAATCTTGGTGATTAGCTTTTTATTTACCGATATGTTGACGGTAAATTCATAATTTTTACACCGTCAACAGTCACCAGATGAAATGTCCTTAGGACAAGGTTATTCAACCTGGAAAACACCCAAGCTTTGGTATACCCTAGTAATCCTAAGACCAATCCCCCTTTGAGATCTCTTGACCCACTCCTTCTGAGAAAAGTTACCAAGAAAGGAGTTCACTCGATCTTGAGCTGACTGTTGGGGATCCACGGAGCCGGCTTCGAACCCGGAAACTCTCATTGAAACCCGAAGGTCTTCGTTATGCTAACTGATGACCCTTCGTATGTCGTCCATTTCTCCCTCTGCAAGACTAGATACTGGGCGCGAAGGGCAGACCGGACGCCCGAAGGCTCGCGGCCACTGGTTGGCAAAAGGCTTCGGGTGAAGACCGGCGGGGCGCTTCACGTTTGCCCGAAGCCCCACGTGCGGGCCCGGAGCGGCAAGGAGAACGAGCACGTCAGCAACTAGGGTTTCTGACGACCCCTCGACGAAATGATGGAAAAAGTCAATTGTTCTCTATGATCAGGGGTAGTTTAGGCATCAATTTGTAATCCCTAATCGTGGTATAAATACCCCCTCCCGTGCACTGGAGAGGGGTCGATTCTCTGCTATATAACATGACTGTTAATACAATGGCCTAGGCTTCGTGTTATGCAGGTTTCCTCTCACATTCACGAAGCCTTTCCCTATCTCTCTCGCTTTCTCTCCGTGCTTCACCCGGTGCTGGGTTTTCTTCACGAAGAATCCCAACATTTGGCGCCCACCGTGGTTCTAGCACGAAGAACAAGCCCTAATGCCACCTAAAAAGGCGAGGGTCGCGCACGGGGCTTCGGAAGAAGACCCAACGCCACCCCCGCAGCCACAACTACCCACCGGGCCAACAACAAGATCAAACGCGGCAAGGACATCCCAAGGAGAAATCCCGCTCCGCATCGGGGAAACCCAAGCCAACACCAACACCAATGCCCCTTGCGGCGAAGACAACCGCATAAGAGAGGCAGCCAACAAGCAAATCATCCCGGCGGAAGAACCAACCTTCGCACAAGATACTAACACCGATACGGACGAAGACTGGGATCAGTTCGACAATACAAGAAGGGTCAATTTTGATAACCCGGAGACCAGTAATGCCCAACAAGAGCGAGCAAGATGCGAAGACCAAGAGCAAGAGTATAGAGCCCTCCTTAAGTTGCAGAAACAGTTGAAAAGGCTCTGAGAAATACGAAGCGCTCGTCTCGAAGAGGTCAACCAACATTCAAAAACAAGACTCCAAAGCAGAATTGAAGAAGCGAAGGCCTCAATCGCTCAGCTGGAAGAAGAATTGCGGGAAATGCAAGAACAAGGTACTGAACAGCAAGATCAAATGTTCAGAAGGGTACCAAGACCAAGCTATAACACCACAAGACCCGAAGGGATAATCAGCAAGTTTGACAAAAGTTCACCATTGTCCGAAGGCATTCAACTCACGCGATGGCCCACATCGTACAAGCCAATACCTCTCCCGAGATATAATGGCCGTTTCGACCCAAGATAATTTCTCATGAGCTACGAAGCCGCAATCTCCTCTGCCGGCGGAAACGACATCGTTCTGGCCAAAAAGCTCATCACCGCACTCGAAGGCCCAGCGTTGGATTGGTACTCAACCCTTCGCCCAGGTACAATATACTCGTGGGAAAATCTAAGGGACAAGTTAACTCAAAACTTTCAAGGCTTCCTGCGCAAAACCGTCTCAGCTCAAGAGCTGCGGGCTTGCGTACAAGGAGAGCGGGAGCCCCTTCAAGATTATTTCTGAAGATTCGTAGAACTAAGATCTCAGGCCCCAGAAGTGGAAGACAGCTCAGCAATTGATGTAGCAATCGCGGGGCTTCGGGCCGAACCCTGTTCAACGCATTTGACAATGAACACTCCAGCGACTATCGAAGACCTATACACAGAGCTAGCGAAGTACAGCAAAGCTGACTCTGACTACCGAAGACGAAAAGCAACAGAAAACAGCCAAAAGCAAGCGGCGAAGTCAAACAACCAACGAAGCCAACCAGACTGGAATACCTCGAGAAGGCGAAACAAAGACGAACAACAAGCTCAATACATCAACCAGATTGACAGCCAGAAGACGGAAACACCTTCGGAGTCTAACAGTTATAGAGGGGGAAGAAACGGAAGAGGAAGAGGACGAGGCAAAGGGAGAAACCAAGAACCTCGCAAACCATATTGCATTTTCCATGGACCTGACCAAGGACACACCTCAAAAGAGTGTCCCGAAACCAAAACAGTCCTGGAAAGAATGAAGACAAAAGAACAACCCGCACCTCCACCGCGAGTTGTTAACAATACTTCCGGAAACACCAACTGGCAACCATCTCCGCAATATAATCCTGCATATCCACAACTCACTCCAGTTTACCATCAACACTATCAAGGCACAATGCCTCAGCCTTCGAGTTTCCACCCAAACAACTTCTTGCCAATGCCTCAAGTGAACCACATCCCGAAGATGCTACCACCACCTTCACACAGTTATACAACACGCGAAGAGCTACCACCACCACCGTCCACGGCAAGAATTCCACCGAAGACCGAGTCAAGCCATCAAACTACCGCAGATCCACTGCCATCCTTCGGCACCATATTACCAATCACTGGAGGATCTTCAACGGACATCGAGTCAAAGAGACAACGAAGAGAATATTTCAGAGCAGTAAACACAATCTTTAACGCAGCTCCAGTCAGAAAGACAAAATGGTCTCACGTGCCAATCACTTTTACCGAAGAAGACCTATCACGTTGTGAACTCAAGAAACACCCGCACAATGACGCCATGGTCATCAAAACAAACATCTACGGATGGGACGTCACCAAAATATTGGTTGACAATGGGGCTTCCTCGGACATCCTCTTCGCCAGTGCCTTCGACCGTCTAAAGCTAGACAGGAAACTCCTTGAACCTACGGACACACCTTTGTACGGCTTCGGGGGAAAAAGAATCAACCCGCTTGGAAAAATCTCTCTGCCAGTGTCTTTCGGAGATACGTCAAACCCCAGAACCGAACATATAACTTTCGATGTGGTGGAAATGAACTACCCATACAACGCCATCTTCGGCAGAGGCGTTATTAACACCTTCGATATTATCATCAGGAACTCATTCTTAGTCATGAAAATGCCCTCGCCGAAGGGAGTCATTACAGTCTTCGGGGACCAGCAAGAAGCCAGGAACATCGAGAAGGGAATAACCCCAGGGCAAAATAATGTGTATGTTGTAAGCGCAGATCCAGACAAAAAAGAAAGGCACAAGCACTTAGTACCAGAAAAGTTGCTCGACAAAGAAGACCCTCGCATCACCCACAAGGGCGGAACAAGAAGAATACTGCTCGACAACCTCATCCTAGATCAAGCAGAGATAATAAGTGATCTCCTCCCGAAGAATGAAGAAGAAGAACTCATAGAACTGCTCCACAAAAACAAAGACGTCTTCGCATGGTCATCAAAGGACCTCCAAGGCGTAAGCAGACAAACAATTGAGCATAAACTGGACATTGATCCAAAGATCAAACCGAAGAAGCAGAAGCTAAGAAAAATGTCAGACGACAGAGTCGCAGCTGTAAAAGCCGAAGTCCAAAGGCTCCTCGATGCTGGAGTCATAAGAGAAGTCAAGTACCCCACCTGGCTAGCAAATACAGTCCCGGTGAAGAAGAAGAACTAGAAATGGAGAATGTGCGTAGATTTCACCGACTTAAACAAGGCATGCCCAAAAGATGATTTCCCCCTGCCTCGCATCGACAAGATAGTAGATGCCGTAGCCGAAGCCGAGTTGCTTTCCTTGCTGGACTGTTTCTCTGGCTATCATCAAATCTTCATGAGAAAAGAAGACGAAGAGAAAACAAGTTTCATCACCCCCTTCAGAACCTTTTGTTTCGTGAGAATGCCCGAAGGGTTGAAAAACGCAGGGCCAACATTCTGTAGAATGACCACCGAAGTACTGCAAGAAATGGAAGGAACAATAGTACTTGTATATGTCGACGACATCGTCGTAAAAAGCGATAAGCGAAGCGATCATATATCTCACTTGGCTCAGACCTTCGCCAAGTTCAGACAAGCAAACCTCAAGCTAAACCCAGAGAAATGCGTCTTCGGAGTTTCCAAGGGCAAAGTACTCGGTTGTCTGGTATCCATCAAGGGTATAGAGGCTAACCCCGACAAGATAGACGCCATCCTCAACATGAAAGAGCCCACTTCCATCAAAGATGTGCAAAAGCTTACCGGAAGAATTGCAGCGCTCAACAGGTTCATTTCAAGATCAGCCGAAAGAAGTCTCCCTTTCTTTCAAGTGTTAAAAGGCTCCGGAAAATTCGAATGGGGAGAAACTCAAAGAAAAGCCTTCGCCGACCTGAAGAAGTATCTGAAAGAAATGACAGCCTTCGCCAGTCCGAAGGCAAAAGAAACCCTGTACATGTATGTCGCCGCATCTCACAGAGCAGTGAGCGCGGCCCTGGTCCAATCCCAAGCGAAGACAAACAACAAGCGAAGACATTCAAGTCCCAGTTTATTATGTCTCTGAAGCCCTATCCGGCTCAAAATTGTTCTATTCAGAGCTAGAAAAGATCGCCTATGCAGTAGTCATGGCTTCAAGAAAGCTGAGGCACTATTTCGAAGCTCATACAATAAAAGTGCTCACAAACCAGCCTTTGTCAGAAATGTTCGGCAACAGAGAAGCATCGGGAAGAATCTCCAAATGGGCAGCAGAACTATCTGAACACGTTGTCGACTTCGAAAGCCGAAGTGCCATCAACGGGCAAGTCCTTGCCGATTTCATCGCAGACTGGACTGAGCCCAGCTCCTACACCGAGGGCCCAGTTTTCGAGCAACCCTGGCAAATCAGATGTGACGGAGCATGGGGTCACCTAGGGGCTGGGGCTTCGGCAATCCTCATCTCCCCTTCGGGCATCAAACTGAGATATGCAGTCAGAGTTGAATTCAGCAAAGAAACTGACAAGTGCACAAACAACATCGCAGAATACGAAGCAGTATTGCTAGCACTGAGAAAGCTAAGAGCTTTGGGCGTCCTCAACTTCGTCATCCACACTGACTCCAAAGTCATCCAGAGCCACATTGACAAAACTTTCACGGCCCGAGACCCAGAGCTGATCAAGTACCTGGACTTAATCCGGAGCACCGAGAAGCATTTCAGAGGCTACTCTTGCGTCCATCTTGAACGAAACGATAATCGTGAAGCAGATGCCTTAGCAAGAGCAGCTTCAAGAAAAGAACCCCTACCGCCAGACGTTTTCTTCGAGACATTAACTTCGCCATCTATAAAAACGCCTGAGAAGGAAATCAAGCTCGTAAACATCATATAGAGCGAAGACTGGAGATCACCGATAATGGCTTACCTTCGGGATTACTACGAACCTCTTGACGAAACCGAAGAAAAGAGAATGAAAGCAAGAGCAAGAAACTATGTTATACTCAATGATCAGCTGTACAGATCCAGCATCAGCAAACCCCTGCTAAAGTGCATCAGCCGCGAAGAAGGGAATCAAGTGCTCCGCGATATTCATGAAGGAATCTGCGGAGCCCACGCCGGAATAAAATCAATCTGCGCCAAAGCCCTTCGCCAGGGATTCTTTTGGCCCACTGCCTTCACAGATGCCCAAGACCTAGTCAGAAAATGCAAAGCCTGTCAAAAGTTCGCAAACAAACCCTCCGGCATTTCCCAGCCAACACAAGTAATCCAACCATCATGGCCCCTCCAGAGATGGGGTATCGACATTGTCGGACCGTTACCTGCAGCACAAGGGAACTACACCTTTGCAGTAGTCGCACTGGAATATTTCACAAAATGGATCGAAGCAAAACCAATCGTCAACATCACAGCGTCAACCATACGCAAGTTCTTTTGGCAAAATATAGTATGTCGCTTCGGGGTACCTCAAGAAATAACAGTTGACAATGGCAAGCAGTTCGACAACTACGAGTTCAAAGAGTATTGCCGAAGCATCGGAACAACCGCACACTTCGCCTCTGTGTATCACCCGGAGTCAAACGGAGCTGTCGAAAATGCGAACAAGCAAATCTTCACAGGAGTGAAAAAATGTCTTCTCAACCAGAAAAAAGGCAAATGGGCAGATGAGCTACCGAAGATCATCTGGTCCCATAATACCTCAGAATCAAGGGCAACAAAATTCTCCCCTTTCAAGCTACTCTTCGGAGACGAAGCCATGACTCCTGAAGGGATCAAATACAAAGGTCCAAGAGCTGAAGCCCATGAGATAAGCCCCGAAGATATAGCAATATCGAAAGACATGATGGAAATGGACAGAGTCAGTGCCATCCAAAATTTGGAAAGCTATCAAACCGAAACAAAAAAATGGAGAGACCGCAAGGTGATAAACAAATCCTTCTCACCAGGAGATCTAGTACTCCTCCGGAGCCCAAAAACAGAGGGCAAGGGAAAACTAGAGCCAAAATGGCAAGGACCTTACATCATCACCAAGAGCAACAGGCCCGGAGCCTATCATCTCAGTGACGAGGATGGAAACGAACTCCCGCATCCATGGAATGCGGACAACCTCAAGAGATACTTTGCATAGCAAGTGTACCAGGGCTTCGCGGTAACATAAGCGAAGTCTTTCTTCTACTTTTGTCGTAGCCTAGATTTAAATTCCGCAACTAAGGGCTCATACTCTTTTCCTCACAGGGGAACCCCATCCAGGGGGTGAGGTTTTTAACGAGGTGAGACCCAATGTAATCCCTGCAAATTAATGCAGCTCCTTTCCCCTATTTGTCTCTCAAGCATCACAACTTCGATGCAAACTCCATCGAGAGTTTGCCACATCTCAAGGGCAAAAACGCCCGAAGCGTAAACCTACGCTATTACGCAAAAACGCGTATCTCTCCGGCTTATCAGGGTTAAGAAATCCCAAGCCATTCCTCAAGCAGGAAAAATTACAATCGCCCAGTAAAGCGAGAACATTCTTCGAGAAGAATGAAATGCCCAAGCGGCAAAAAACCTCCAACACGCAGTAGTGCGCCTCATGGCTTCATGGCCCAGCCAGTACGAAGAATCTAGCTCATCACAAACAGCAGCCTACGATTAAAGCTAGCATAGTTCCACCACTACCGACTGTACCCACAGTAAAAGCCACCTGACTCTTCGGCACCGCGAAGAGCAACAACAACCCCTATATAAACCACACCTCTCAAGCAAATTAGCAAAGCACACTGGCAACATCGCAAAATGAGCGACAAAGGTGCAACCAGAAAGAACATAGAAAAATACCTACAAGCAATGAAGAACCTGAGGGTATCAGAGAGCTCTTCGCAGCGAAACCAAAGCCAAAACCAGCACCCGCAAAATCAAAACTTAGAGCAAAGGCTAGAGATTCAACAATACCAACAAGACCCGGAGCCGCTGGAGGTCGTGCCGCCAAACGAAGAGGCACTACCAGAATTCATCAACATCTCTTCAGGCGAAGAAGAACAAGGGCGCCCAAGAAAGAGATACCTACCCAACAATCTGCAACCATGGGAACCAGTAAACGCCGGAGTCGCGAGCAGGACCAGGAGCCGCACCCGCAGAGACGAAGCGTAACAAAGCCGAACTACGGTTGTAACAACCCACGTCCCAGATTAATAAAGGGGGAGGGAAGTTTTTCCGAAGCAAAAGGCTTCGCGTTAGCAACCTCGCCCTCGTTTGCTAGGAGGAGGGAAGTTTTTCCGAAGCAAAAGGCTTCGCGTTAGCAACCTCGCCCTCGTTTGCTAGGAGGAGGGAAGTTTTTTCGAAGCAAAAGGCTTCGCGTTAGCAACCTCGCCCTCGTCTGCCAGGGGGGAGGGAAGTTTTTCCGAAGCAAAAGGCTTCGCGTTAGCAACCTCGCCCTCGTTTGCCAGGGGGGAGGGAAGTTTTTCCGAAGCAAAAGGCTTCGCGTTAGCAACCTCGCCCTCGTTTGCCAGGGGGGAGGGAAGTTTTTCCGAAGCAAAAGGCTTCGCGTTAGCAACCTTGCCCTCGTTTGCCAGGGGGGAGGGAAGTTTTTCTGAAGCAAAAGGCTTCGCGTTAGCAACCTTGCCCTCGTTTGCCAGGGGGGAGGGATGTTTTTCGAAGCAAAAGGCTTCGCGTTAGCAACCTCGCCCTCGTTTGCCAGGGGGGAGGGATGTTTTTTCGAAGCAAAAGGCTTCGCGTTAGCAACCTCGCCCTCGTTTGCCAGGGGGGAGGGAAGTTTTTCCGAAGCAAAAGGCTTCGCGTTAGCAACCTCGCCCTCGTTTGCCAGGGGGGAGGGAAGTTTTTCCGAAGCAAAAGGCTTCGCGTTAGCAACCTTGCCCTCGTTTGCCAGGGGGGAGGGAAGTTTTTCCGAAGCAAAAGGCTTCGCGTTAGCAACCTCGCCCTCGTTTGCCAAGGGGGAGGGAAGTTTTTCGGAAGCAAAATTCTTCGCGTTAGCAACCTCGCCCTCGTTTGCCAGGGGGAGGGATGTTTTTTTCAAAGCAAAAGGCTTCGCGTTAGCAACCTCGCCCTCGTTTGCTAGGGGGGAGGGAAGTTTTTCCGAAGCAAAAGGCTTCGCGTTAGCAACCTCGCCCTCGTTTGCCAGGGGGGAGGGAAGTTTTTCCGAAGCAAAAGGCTTCGCGTTAGCAACCTCGCCCTCGTTTGCCAGGGGGGAGGGAAGTTTTTTCAAAGCAAAAGGCTTCGCGTTAGCAACCTCGCCCTCGTTTGCCAGGGGGGAGGGAAGTTTTTCCGAAGCAAAAGGCTTCGCGTTAGCAACCTCGCCCTCGTTTGCCAGGGGGAGGGAAGTTTTTCACAAGCAAAAGGCTTCGCGTTAGCAACCTAGCCCTCGTTTGCTAGGGGGGAGGGAAGTTTTTCCGAAGCAAAAGGCTTCGCGTTAGCAATCCTCGCCCTCGTAGCGACCTCGCCCTCGTTTGCCAGGGGGGGAGGAAGTTTTTCCGAAGACCAAAGGCTTCGCGTTAGCAACCTCGCCCTCGTTTGCTAGGAGGGAGGGAAGTTTTTCCGAAGCAAAAGGCTTCGCGTTAGCAACCTCGCCCTCGTTTGCTAGGGGGGAGGGAAGTTTTTCCGAAGCAAAAGGCTTCGCGTTAGCAACCTCGCCCTCGTTTGCGAGGGGGGAGGGAAGTTTTTCCGAAGCAAAAGGCTTCGCGGTAGCGACCTCGCCCTCGTTTGCCAGGGGGGAAGGAAGTTTTTCCGAAGCAAAAGGCTTCGCGTTAGCAACCTCGCCCTCGTTTGCTAGGAGGGAGGGAAGTTTTTCCGAAGCAAAAGGCTTCGCGTTAGCAACCTCGCCCTCGTTTGCGAGAGGGGAGAGAAGTTTTTCCGAAGCAAAAGGCTTCGCGTTAGCGACCTCGCCCTCGTTTGCCAGGGGGGAGGGAAGTTTTTTCGAAGCAAAAGGCTTCGAGTTAGCAACCTCGCCCTCGTTTGCTAGGGGGGAGGGAAGTTTTTTCGAAGCAAAAGGCTTCACGTTAGCAACCTCGCCCTCGTTTGCTAGGGGGGAGGGAAGTTTTTCCGAAGCAAAAGGCTTCGCGTTAGCAACCTCGCCCTCGTTTGCCAGGGGGAGGGAAGTTTTTTCGAAGGCTCACAACTAATACAGGAATTGCATCATCGCTAACAACAAAGAAACACAACGACCAATACTTAGTCAAGCCTAAAGCACGAAAACGACCACAGAAATTCAGAGTTCAAGAAACATCCCAGGTAGCCCATCCCCATAGCTATCGTCGTACACCCACGGAACGTCATAAATCTCTTCAGACTCCGTAGCCTCGGCCTCCGGGACGACCAGCGGAGGCCCGCGAAGCATCCGGCGCCTACCCCTCTGAAATAACTGAGTCACTTCAGCCCGAGCGCCAAAGTACTCATTGAGAACATAGCCCCAGAAGCGACCAAGACCGTCATTGCCAACAATCTTCGTAACCAACGATAGGCAGCGCGCTTAGCACAAATCCTACCGTTTCGATGGCACAAAGGTTCAACAGCAGCCTCCTCTTCGGAGACCTGCACACAGTACCGCGTCTCTGAATTACTAGCCCATTAAAGTTACAAAACAAAAAAAACAAAAAAAAAATCCAGTAGCCCCGAGGATCTAAGCATCTTCGCTTGCAGCAACCTTCGCAGCGGGCTCCGATGGGGTAGCAGAGCGAGAACGAGCACCGAGGAAACTTCGGCAACAACAGCGCTCTTGGCCTTCTTCGCTTTCCCCTGCTCGTCGGCCGAAGAAGGATTCGAAGACGAAACAGGACCTCCAGTCTCTTTCCTCTTTTTCTCCTTAGCCTGAAAAAGGTCGAGGGTTACTCAGCTCAATAAAAACTCCGAAAGAAAAAATCAAAAACGTCTGAAGCCCTTACCTCATTCGCGCGAGAAACGGCGCTAGCACAGGCGGCCGCGGAGCCGTGCTTACTCCAGTAGAACCTCCAAAAGCGTTTCGCAACAATGCTAACGCCCTTGTCCGAGGTGTTAGGATCCGCACCCTCTATAGCTTCGGAAGGGAAGGTGGAGTAACCAAGCTCATGAAAGTCGCCAACCTTCTTCTTTGCCAGAATGTCCAGAAGCGCGTAGAGACAGGTCTTCGCCCCATGATCACACATGTTATTCACCAAGCTGGGCACAGACTGGAGTTCCTTCTCAACCCAAGACCGCAAAGAATCGAGGTTCAGCTCATCTCCGGCGGGAAGAGGGCGAGGCTGGCGGCCGTAGCGAGCAAGAAGCTCCGATAAGACCGAAATAAGCCCGAAGCCCCCGACCTTAGCCGTTCGGCTTCCGCTTTCAAAGTCTCCTCCGGAGCGGCCCTTTTGTCCTCCACTTTCTCCAGCGCCGCCGCGTGCTTCCTTTCGGTATCCTTCTTGTAGGCGGTGAAGGAGTCAGTTTTCTCCGGGAGGTCCTTCTTCAAACGCGCGATCTCTTCCTCGAAGCTGGCTTCCTTCGTCTCCCAGCAACTTTTCTCCTTGCGAAGCGCGACGAGTTCAAGGGGGACTCCTCCGAAGCCCACCTCAGTCTCCAACTTCTTCCGAAGTACCTGAGACGCCTGCGTGATCTGATAAAGAAGCGAAGTGTTAACAAAGACCAATAGGTCAACAAAATAAACGAAGAAAAATCCTTCAATCCAGTTACCATCTGGCCTTGCCGGAGCAGCAAATCGGCGAGGTTAGGAGCGGAGTTCGCCTCCAGCGTGGCCCGAAGCTCTACGCAAGGCAATTTTTCACGTGAGAAAAAAATATATATAGAAGAGTAACGCGAAGAAAACTAAAGCCACAAGTCTAAGGACCTTCGGGATGTACTCCCTTAAGCCACTCATCATCGCCAGCGAAACATCGAGAGAGTTATCATCCCTTGTGGCAGAAGCTATCGGGGAAGACTCTCCAATGGGCAGCAGAACTATGAACCGTTGTCGATTCGAAGCCGAGTGCCATCACGGGCAAGTCCTTGGCCGATGTCATCGCAGACTGGACTGAGCCCGCTCCTAACGCGGGGCCCCAGTTTCGGAGCACCCCGGCAAATCGATGTGACGGAGCATGGGGTCACCTAGGGGCTGGGGCTCGGCATCCTCATCTCCCCTTGCGGCAGCAAACTGGTATGCAGTCAGAGTGATTCAGCAAAGAAACTGACAAGTGCCAAACAACAGCGCAGAATCGAAGCGTTGCTAGCATGAGAAAGCTAGAGCTTGGGGCGTCCTCACTTCGTCTCCACATGACCCAGTCATCCGAGCCACGTGACAAAGCTTCACGGCCGAGACCCAGAGTGATCAGTACTGGACTTAATCCGGGCACCGAGAAGCTTTCAGGGCTACTCTTGCGTCCATCTGAACGAAGCGATAATCGTGAGCAGGGCCTAGCAAGGCAGCTTCAGAAGAACCCTACCGCAGACGTTTTCTTCGAGATTAACTTCGCCATCGATAAAAGCCTGAGGAGGAATAAGCTCGTAAACTCATATAGAGCGGAGATGGAGAGCTCGATGGGCGTACCTCGGTTACTACGAACCTCTTGGACGAACGAGAAAAGAGATGAAAGAGAAGAGCAAGAGCTAGGGTTACTCAATGTCAGCTGTACAGATCCGCATCAGCAAACCCCGGCTAGGCATCAGCCGCGAGAAGGAATCAGTGGCTCCGCGATATTCGGAAGGGAATCTGCGGAGCCCACGCCGGAAAAATCCATCTGCGGCAAAGCCTTCGCCAGGGATTCTTTTGGCCCCTGCTTCCAGTGCCGCAAGAGCTAGTCAGAAAATGCAAAGCTGTCAAAAGTTCGCAAACAACCGCCGGGATTTCCAGCACACAAGTAATCAACCATCTGGCCCCTCCAGAGATGGGGTATCGACAGTGTGGCCGTTACCTGAGCACAAGGGACTACGCCTTGCAGTAGGCGCACTGAATATTTCACAAAATGGATCGAAGAAACCAATCGTCAATGCAAGCGTCACATACGCAGTTTGTTGGCAAAATATAGTATGTCGCTTGGGGTACTCAAGAAAACAGTTGACAATGGCAGCAGTTCGACACTACGGTTCAAGAGTATTGCCGAGAGGACAACCGCACACTTCGCTCGTGTTATCACCCGGAGTCCAAACGGAGCGGTCGAAAATGCGAAAGCAAATCTCACAGGAGTGAAAAAATGTCTTCTCACCAGAAAAAAGGCAAATGGGCAGATGAGCTACGAGGAGGATCATCTGGTCCCCTATACCTCAGGAATCAAGGGCAACAAATCTCCCCTTTCAGCTACTGCGTTCGGAGACGAAGCCATGACTCCGAAGGGATCAAATACAAAGGTCCAAGAGCTGAAGCCCATGAGATAGCCCCGAAGATATAGCAAATCGAAGACTGATGGAAATGGACAGAGTCCGTGCCATCAAATTTGGAAAGGCTATCAACCGGAACAAAAAGGGAGAGACCGCAGGTGAAAAAATCCTCTCACCAGGGATCTAGTACGCCCGGAGCCAAAACAGAGGGCAAGGGAAATAGAGCCAATGGAAGGCCTTACATAGCACAAGAGCAACAGGCCCGGAGAGCCTACATCTCGGTGACGAGGATGGAAACGAAGCCGCATCCTGGAAGCGGACAACTCAAGAGGAACTTTGCATAGCAAGGTACAGGGGCTCGCGGTAACATAGCGAAGTCTTCTCTCTTTGGTCGTAGCCTAGATTTAATTCCGCAATAAGGGCGCATACTCTTTCCTCACGGGGAACCCATCGGGGGTGGGTTTTTGACGAGGTGGACCCAATGTAATCGGCAAATTAATGCAGCTCCTGTCCCTATTTGTCTCTCAAGCTCACACTTCGAGCAATCCATCGAGAGGTTTGGCCACATCCAGAGGGAAAACGCCCGAAGCGTAACCTACGCTAGTTACGGCAAAACGCGTATCTCTCGGCTTATCAGGGTAAGAATCCAAGCATTCCGCAAGCAGGGAAAAAGACAATCGCCCAGTAAAGCGAGAACATCTTCGAGAGAATGAAATGGCCAGCGGCAAAAACCCCAACACGCGTAGTGGCGCCTGGCTCATGGCCCAGCCAGTACGAGAATTGCTCATCACAAACAGCGCCTAGTTAAAGGCTAGCATAGGTTCCACCACTACCGCTGTACCCACAGTAAAAGCCACCTGACTTTCGGCACCGAAGAGCAACAACAACCCCATATAAACCCACCTCTCAAGCAAGTAGCAAGCACACTGGAAATCGCAAAATGAGCGACAAGGTGCAACCAGAAAGAACTAGAAAAATACTACAAGCATGAGACTGAGGGGATCAGAGAGCTCTTCGAGCGAAACCAAGCCAAAACCGCCCCGCAAATCAAAACTTAGAGCAAGGCTAGAGATTCAACAATACCAACAGGACCCGGAGCGCGGGAGGTCGGCCGCCAACGAGAGGCACTACAGAATTCATCACATCCTTCAGGGAAGAAGACAAGGGCGCCCAGAAAGAGTACCTACCAACAATCGCAACCGATGGGACCAGTAAACGCCGGAGTCGCGAGGCAGGACCAGGAGCGCACCCGCAGAGAGAAGCGAACAAAGCCGAATACGGTTGTAACACCCACGTCCAGATTAAAAGGGGGAGGGAAGTTTTTCCGAAGCAAAGGCGTCGCGTAGGCAACTCGCCCTCGTTGCTAGGAGGAGGGAGGTTTTTCCGAAGCAAAAGGCTTCGCGTTGCAACCGCCCCGGGTGCTAGGGGAGGGAAGTTTTTTCGAAGCAAAGGCTTCGCGTTAGCAACCTCGCTCGTTGCCGGGGGGAGGGAGTTTTTCCGAAGCAAAAGGCTTCGCGTTAGCACCTGCCTGTTTGCCGGGGGGAGGGAGTTTTTCCGAAGCAAAAGGCTCGCGTTGAAGCCTCGCCCTCGTTTGCCAGGGGGGGGAGGGAAGTTTTTCGAAGCAAAAGGCTTCGCGTTAGCAACCTTGCCTCGTGTGCCAGGGGGGAGGGAGTTTTTTGCGCAAAAGGCTTCGCGTTAGCAACCTTGCCTCGTTTGCGGGGGGAGGGATGTTTTTTCGAAGCAAAAGGCTTCGCGTTAGCAACCTGCCCTCGGTTGCCAGGGGGGAGGGTGTTGTTTCGAAGCAAAAGGCTTCGCGTTAGCAACCTCGCCCTCGGTTGCCAGGGGGGGAGGGAGTTTTCCGAAGCAAAGGCGGCGCGTTGAGCAACCTCGCCCCGTTTGGCCAGGGGGGAGGGAAGTTTTTCGAAGCAAAAGGCGTCGCGTTGCACCTCGCCCTCGTTTGCCAGGGGGGAGGGAAGTTTTTCCGATGAAAAGGGGGGGTGTTTTTCAAGCAAAAGGTTCGCGTTAGCAACTCACCGCGGTGCTAGGGGGGAGGGAAGTGTTTCCGAAGCAAAAGGCTTCGCGTTAGCAACCTCGCCCTCGTTTGCCAGGGGGGGAGGGAGTTTTTCCGAAGCAAAGGCTTCGGTTAGCAACCGCGCCTCGTTTGCCAGGGGGGAGGGAAGTGTTTCAAGGCAAGGCTGCGGTTGCAACTCGCCCTCGTTTGCCAGGGGGGGGGAAGTTTTCCGAAGCAAAGGCTTGCGTTAGCAACCTCGCCGCTCGTTTGCAGGGGGGAGGGAGTGTGTTTCCAAGCAAAAGGCTTCGCGTTAGCAACCACCCGCGGTTGCTAGTTTTCCATGGACCTGACCAAGGACACACCTCAAAAGAGTGTCCCGAAACCAAAACAGTCCTGGAAAGAATGAAGACAAAAGAACAACCCGCACCTCCACCGCGAGTTGTTAACAATACTTCCGGAAACCACTGGCAACCATCTCCGCAATATAATCCTGCATATCCGCAACTCACTCCAGTTTACCATCAACACTATCAAGGCACAATGCCTCAGCCTTCGAGTTTCCACCCAAACAACTTCTGCCAATGCCTCAAGTGAACCACATCCCGAAGATGCTACCACCACCTTCACACAGTTATACAACACGCGAAGAGCTACCACCACCA
The DNA here is from genome assembly GCA_007726485.1 of Eragrostis curvula. Lineage (NCBI taxonomy): Eukaryota > Viridiplantae > Streptophyta > Magnoliopsida > Poales > Poaceae > Eragrostis > Eragrostis curvula. The sequence continues at coordinate 18,933,799 of CM017445.1, forward strand.
CCGTCCACGGCAAGAATTCCACCGAAGACCGAGTCAAGCCATCAAACTCCGCAGATCCACTGCCATCCTTCGGCACCATATTACCAATCACTGGAGGATCTTCAACGGACATCGAGTCAAAGAGACACGAAGAGAATATTCAGAGCAGTAAACACAATCTTTAACGCAGCTCCAGTCAGAAATACAAAATGGTCTCACGTGCCAATCACGTTTACCGAAGAAGACCTATCACGTTGTGAACTCAAGAAACACACCGCACAATGACGCCATGGTCATCAAAACAAACATCTACGGATGGACGGTCACCAAAATATTGGTTGACAATGGGGCTTCCTCGGACATCCTCTTCGCCAGTGCCTTCGACCGTCTAAAGCTAGACAGGAAACTCCTTGAACCTACGGACACACCTGTGTACGGCTTCGGGGGAAAAAGAATCAACCCGCTTGGAAAAATCTCTCTGCCAGTGTCTTTCGGAGATACGTCAACCCCAGAACCGAACATATAACTTTCGATGTGGTGGAAATGAACTACCCATACAACGCCATCTTCGGCAGAGGCGTTATTAACACCTTCGATATTATCATCAGGAACTCATTCTTAGTCATGAAAATGCCCTCGCCGAAGGGAGTCATTACAGTCTTCGGGGACCAGCAAGAAGCCAGGAACATCGAGAAGGGAATAACCCCAGGGCAAATAATGTGTATGTTGTAAGCGCAGATCCAGACAAAAAAGAAAGGCACAAGCACTTAGTACCAGAAAAGTTGCTCGACAAAGAAGACCCTCGCATCACCCACAAGGGCGGAACAAGAAGAATACTGCTCGACAACCTCATCCTAGATCAAGCAGAGATAATAAGTGATCTCCTCCCGAAGAATGAAGAAGAAGAACTCATAGAACTGCTCCACAAAAACAAAGACGTCTTCGCATGGTCATCAAAGGACCTCCAAGGCGTAAGCAGACAAACAATTGAGCATAAACTGGACATTGATCCAAAGATCAAACCGAAGAAGCAGAAGCTAAGAAAAATGTCAGACACAGAGTCGCAGCTGTAAAAGCCGAAGTCCAAAGGCTCCTCGATGCTGGAGTCATAAGAGAAGTCAAGTACCCCACCTGGCTAGCAAATACAGTCCCGGTGAAGAAGAAGAACTGGAAATGGAGAATGTGCGTAGATTTCACCGACTTAAACAAGGCATGCCCAAAAGATGATTTCCCCCTGCCTCGCATCGACAAGATAGTAGATGCCGTAGCCGAAGCCGAGTTGCTTTCCTTGCTGGACTGTTTCTCTGGCTATCATCAAATCTTCATGAGAAAAGAAGACGAAGAGAAAACAAGTTTCATCACCCCCTTCAGAACCTTTTGTTTTGTGAGAATGCCCGAAGGGTTGAAAAACGCAGGGCCAACATTCTGTAGAATGACCACCGAAGTACTGCAAGAAATGGAAGGAACAATAGTACTTGTATATGTCGACGACATCGTCGTAAAAAGCGATAAGCGAAGTGATCATATATCTCACTTGGCTCAGACCTTCGCCAAGTTCAGACAAGCAAACCTCAAGCTAAACCCAGAGAAATGCGTCTTCGGAGTTTCCAAGGGCAAAGTACTCGGTTGCCTGGTATCCATCAAGGGTATAGAGGCTAACCCCGACAAGATAGACGCCATCCTCAACATGAAAGAGCCCACTTCCATCAAAGATGTGCAAAAGCTTACCGGAAGAATTGCAGCGCTCAACAGGTTCATTTCAAGATCAGCCGAAAGAAGTCTCCCTTTCTTTCAAGTGTTAAAAGGCTCCGGAAAATTCGAATGGGGAGAAACTCAAAGAAAAGCCTTCGCCGACCTGAAGAAGTATCTGAAAGAAATGACAGCCTTCGCCAGTCCGAAGGCAAAAGAAACCCTGTACATGTATGTCGCCGCATCTCACAGAGCAGTGAGCGCGGCCCTGGTCCAATCCCAAGCGAAGACAAACAACAATCGAAGACATTCAAGTCCCAGTTTATTATGTCTCTGAAGCCCTATCCGGCTCAAAATTGTTCTATTCAGAGCTAGAAAAGATCGCCTATGCAGTAGTCATGGCTTCAAGAAAGCTGAGGCACTATTTCGAAGCTCATACAATAAAAGTGCTCACAAACCAGCCTTTGTCAGAAATGTTCGGCAACAGAGAAGCATCGGGAAGAATCTCCAAATGGGCAGCAGAACTATCTGAACACGTTGTCGACTTCGAAAGCCGAAGTGCCATCAACGGGCAAGTCCTTGCCGATTTCATCGCAGACTGGACTGAGCCCAGCTCCTACACCGAGGGCCCAGTTTTCGAGCAACCCTGGCAAATCAGATGTGACGGAGCATGGGGTCACCTAGGGGCTGGGGCTTCGGCAATCCTCATCTCCCCTTCGGGCATCAAACTGAGATATGCAGTCAGACTTGAATTCAGCAAAGAAACTGACAAGTGCACAAACAACATCGCAGAATACGAAGCAGTATTGCTAGCACTGAGAAAGCTAAGAGCTTTGGGCGTCCTCAACTTCGTCATCCACACTGACTCCAAAGTCATCCAGAGCCACATTGACAAAACTTTCACGGCCCGAGACCCAGAGCTGATCAAGTACCTGGACTTAATCCGGAGCACCGAGAAGCATTTCAGAGGCTACTCTTGCGTCCATCTTGAACGAAACGATAATCGTGAAGCAGATGCCTTAGCAAGAGCAGCTTCAAGAAAAGAACCCCTACCGCCAGACGTTTTCTTCGAGACATTAACTTCGCCATCTATAAAAACGCCTGAGAAGGAAATCAAGCTCGTAAACATCATATAGAGCGAAGACTGGAGATCACCGATAATGGCTTACCTTCGGGATTACTACGAACCTCTTGACGAAACCGAAGAAAAGAGAATGAAAGCAAGAGCAAGAAACTATGTTATACTCAATGATCAGCTGTACAGATCCAGCATCAGCAAACCCCTGCTAAAGTGCATCAGCCGCGAAGAAGGGAATCAAGTGCTCCGCGATATTCATGAAGGAATCTGCGGAGCCCACGCCGGAATAAAATCAATCTGCGCCAAAGCCCTTCGCCAGGGATTCTTTTGGCCCACTGCCTTCACAGATGCCCAAGACCTAGTCAGAAAATGCGAAGCCTGTCAAAAGTTCGCAAACAAACCCTCCGGCATTTCCCAGCCAACACAAGTAATCCAACCATCATGGCCCCTCCAGAGATGGGGTATCGACATTGTCGGACCGTTACCTGCAGCACAAGGGAACTACACCTTTGCAGTAGTCGCACTGGAATATTTCACAAAATGGATCGAAGCAAAACCAATCGTCAACATCACAGCGTCAACCATACGCAAGTTCTTTTGGCAAAATATAGTATGTCGCTTCGGGGTACCTCAAGAAATAACAGTTGACAATGGCAAGCAGTTCGACAACTACGAGTTCAAAGAGTATTGCCGAAGCATCGGAACAACCGCACACTTCGCCTCTGTGTATCACCCGGAGTCAAACGGAGCTGTCGAAAATGCGAACAAGCAAATCTTCACAGGAGTGAAAAAATGCCTTCTCAACCAGAAAAAAGGCAAATGGGCAGATGAGCTGCCGAAGATCATCTGGTCCCATAATACCTCAGAATCAAGGGCAACAAAATTCTCCCCTTTCAAGCTACTCTTCGGAGACGAAGCCATGACTCCTGAAGAGATCAAATACAAAGGTCCAAGAGCCGAAGCCCATGAGATAAGCCCCGAAGATATAGCAATATCGAAAGACATGATGGAAATGGACAGAGTCAGTGCCATCCAAAATTTGGAAAGCTATCAAACCGAAACAAAAAAATGGAGAGACCGCAAGGTGATAAACAAATCCTTCTCACCAGGAGATCTAGTACTCCTCCGGAGCCCAAAAAAAGAGGGCAAGGGAAAACTAGAGCCAAAATGGCAAGGACCTTACATCATCACCAAGAGCAACAGGCCCGGAGCCTATCATCTCAGTGACGAGGATGGAAACGAACTCCCGCATCCATGGAATGCGGACAACCTCAAGAGATACTTTGCATAGCAAGTGTACCAGGGCTTCGCGGTAACATAAGCGAAGTCTTTCTTCTACTTTTGTCGTAGCCTAGATTTAAATTCCGCAACTAAGGGCTCATACTCTTTTCCTCACAGGGGAACCCCATCCAGGGGGTGAGGTTTTTAACGAGGTGAGACCCAATGTAATCCCTGCAAATTAATGCAGCTCCTTTCCCCTATTTGTCTCTCAAGCATCACAACTTCGATGCAAACTCCATCGAGAGTTTGCCACATCTCAAGGGCAAAAACGCCCGAAGCGTAAACCTACGCTATTACGCAAAAACGCGTATCTCTCCGGCTTATCAGGGTTAAGAAATCCCAAGCCATTCCTCAAGCAGGAAAAATTACAATCGCCCAGTAAAGCGAGAACATTCTTCGAGAAGAATGAAATGCCCAAGCGGCAAAAAACCTCCAACACGCAGTAGTGCGCCTCATGGCTTCATGGCCCAGCCAGTACGAAGAATCTAGCTCATCACAAACAGCAGCCTACGATTAAAGCTAGCATAGTTCCACCACTACCGACTGTACCCACAGTAAAAGCCACCTGACTCTTCGGCACCGCGAAGAGCAACAACAGCCCCTATATAAACCACACCTCTCAAGCAAATTAGCAAAGCACACTGGCAACATCGCAAAATGAGCGACAAAGGTGCAACCAGAAAGAACATAGAAAAATACCTACAAGCAATGAAGAACCTGAGGGTATCAGAGAGCTCTTCGCAGCGAAACCAAAGCCAAAACCAGCACCCGCAAAATCAAAACTTAGAGCAAAGGCTAGAGATTCAACAATACCAACAAGACCCGGAGCCGCTGGAGGTCGTGCCGCCAAACGAAGAGGCACTACCAGAATTCATCAACATCTCTTCAGGCGAAGAAGAACAAGGGCGCCCAAGAAAGAGATACCTACCCAACAATCTGCAACCATGGGAACCAGTAAACGCCGGAGTCGCGAGCAGGACCAGGAGCCGCACCCGCAGAGACGAAGCGTAACAAAGCCGAACTACGGTTGTAACAACCCACGTCCCAGATTAATAAAGGGGGAGGGAAGTTTTTCCGAAGCAAAAGGCTTCGCGTTAGCAACCTCGCCCTCGTTTGCTAGGGGGAGGGAAGTTTTTCCGAAGCAAAAGGCTTCGCGTTAGCAACCTCGCCCTCGTTTGCTAGGAGGAGGGAAGTTTTTTCGAAGCAAAAGGCTTCGCGTTAGCAACCTCGCCCTCGTTTGCCAGGGGGGAGGGAAGTTTTTCCGAAGCAAAAGGCTTCGCGTTAGCAACCTCGCCCTCGTTTGCCAGGGGGGAGGGAAGTTTTTCCGAAGCAAAAGGCTTCGCGTTAGCAACCTCGCCCTCGTTTGCTAGGGGGGAGGGAAGTTTTTCCGAAGCAAAAGGCTTCGCGTTAGCAACCTCGCCCTCGTTTGCCAGGGGGGAGGGAAGTTTTTCCGAAGCAAAAGGCTTCGCGTTAGCAACCTCGCCCTCGTTTGCCAGGGGGGAGGGAAGTTTTTCCGAAGCAAAAGGCTTCGCGTTAGCAACCTCGCCCTCGTTTGCCAGGGGGGAGGGAAGTTTTTTCAAAGCAAAAGGCTTCGCGTTAGCAACCTCGCCCTCGTTTGCCAGGGGGGAGGGAAGTTTTTCCGAAGCAAAAGGCTTCGCGTTAGCAACCTCGCCCTCGTTTGCCAGGGGGGAGGGAAGTTTTTCCGATGCAAAAGGCTTCGCGTTAGCAACCTTGCCCTCGTTTGCCAGGGGGGAGGGAAGTTTTTCCGAAGCAAAAGGCTTCGCGTTAGCAACCTCGCCCTCGTTTGCCAAGGGGGAGGGAAGTTTTTCGGAAGCAAAATTCTTCGCGTTAGCAACCTCGCCCTCGTTTGCCAGGGGGGAGGGATGTTTTTTCAAAGCAAAAGGCTTCGCGTTAGCAACCTCGCCCTCGTTTGCTAGGGGGGAGGGAAGTTTTTCCGAAGCAAAAGGCTTCGCGTTAGCAACCTCGCCCTCGTTTGCCAGGGGGGAGGGAAGTTTTTCCGAAGCAAAAGGCTTCGCGTTAGCAACCTCGCCCTCGTTTGCCAGGGGGGAGGGAAGTTTTTTCAAAGCAAAAGGCTTCGCGTTAGCAACCTCGCCCTCGTTTGCCAGGGGGGAGGGAAGTTTTTCCGAAGCAAAAGGCTTCGCGTTAGCAACCTCGCCCTCGTTTGCCAGGGGGGAGGGAAGTTTTTCACAAGCAAAAGGCTTCGCGTTAGCAACCTAGCCCTCGTTTGCTAGGGGGGAGGGAAGTTTTTCCGAAGCAAAAGGCTTCGCGTTAGCATCCTCGCCCTCGTAGCGACCTCGCCCTCGTTTGCCAGGGGGGAAGGAAGTTTTTCCGAAACCAAAGGCTTCGCGTTAGCAACCTCGCCCTCGTTTGCTAGGAGGGAGGGAAGTTTTTCCGAAGCAAAAGGCTTCGCGTTAGCAACCTCGCCCTCGTTTGCTAGGGGGGAGGGAAGTTTTTCCGAAGCAAAAGGCTTCGCGTTAGCAACCTCGCCCTCGTTTGCGAGGGGGGAGGGAAGTTTTTCCGAAGCAAAAGGCTTCGCGGTAGCGACCTCGCCCTCGTTTGCCAGGGGGGAAGGAAGTTTTTCCGAAGCAAAAGGCTTCGCGTTAGCAACCTCGCCCTCGTTTGCTAGGAGGGAGGGAAGTTTTTCCGAAGCAAAAGGCTTCGCGTTAGCAACCTCGCCCTCGTTTGCGAGAGGGGAGAGAAGTTTTTCCGAAGCAAAAGGCTTCGCGTTAGCGACCTCGCCCTCGTTTGCCAGGGGGGAGGGAAGTTTTTTCGAAGCAAAAGGCTTCGAGTTAGCAACCTCGCCCTCGTTTGCTAGGGGGGAGGGAAGTTTTTTCGAAGCAAAAGGCTTCACGTTAGCAACCTCGCCCTCGTTTGCTAGGGGGGAGGGAAGTTTTTCCGAAGCAAAAGGCTTCGCGTTAGCAACCTCGCCCTCGTTTGCCAGGGGGAGGGAAGTTTTTTCGAAGGCTCACAACTAATACAGGAATTGCATCATCGCTAACAACAAAGAAACACAACGACCAATACTTAGTCAAGCCTAAAGCACGAAAACGACCACAGAAATTCAGAGTTCAAGAAACATCCCAGGTAGCCCATCCCCATAGCTATCGTCGTACACCCACGGAACGTCATAAATCTCTTCAGACTCCGTAGCCTCGGCCTCGGGACGACCAGCGGAGGCCCGCGAAGCATCCGGCGCCTACCCCTCTGAAATAACTGAGTCACTTCAGCCCGAGCGCCAAAGTACTCATTGAGAACATAGCCCCAGAAGCGACCAAGACCGTCATTGCCAACAATCTTCGTAACCAAACGATAGGCAGCGCGCTTAGCACAAATCCTACCGTTTCGATGGCACAAAGGTTCAACAGCAGCCTCCTCTTCGGAGACCTGCACACAGTACCGCGTCTCTGAATTACAGCCCATTAAAGTTACAAAACAAAAAAAAACAAAAAAAAAAATCCAGTAGCCCCGAGGATCTAAGCATCTTCGCTTGCAGCAACCTTCGCAGCGGGCTCCGATGGGGTAGCAGAGCGAGAACGAGCACCGAAGGAAACTTCGGCAACAACAGCGCTCTTGGCCTTCTTCGCTTTCCCCTGCTCGTCGGCCGAAGAAGGATTCGAAGACGAAACAGGACCTCCAGTCTCTTTCCTCTTTTTCTCCTTAGCCTGAAAAAGGTCGAGGGTTACTCAGCTCAATAAAAACTCCGAAAGAAAAAATCAAAAACGTCTGAAGCCCTTACCTCATTCGCGCGAGAAACGGCGCTAGCACAGGCGGCCGCGGAGCCGTGCTTACTCCAGTAGAACCTCCAAAAGCGTTTCGCAACAATGCTAACGCCCTTGTCCGAGGTGTTAGGATCCGCACCCTCTATAGCTTCGGAAGGGAAGGTGGAGTAACCAAGCTCATGAAAGTCGCCAACCTTCTTCTTTGCCAGAATGTCCAGAAGCGCGTAGAGACAGGTCTTCGCCCCATGATCACACATGTTATTCACCAAGCTGGGCACAGACTGGAGTTCCTTCTCAACCCAAGACCGCAAAGAATCGAGGTTCAGCTCATCTCCGGCGGGAAGAGGGCGAGGCTGGCGGCCGTAGCGAGCAAGAAGCTCCGAATAAGACCGAAATAAGCCCGAAGCCCCCGACCTTAGCCGTTCGGCTTCCGCTTTCAAAGTCTCCTCCGGAGCGGCCCTTTTGTCCTCCACTTTCTCCAGCGCCGCCGCGTGCTTCCTTTCGGTATCCTTCTTGTAGGCGGTGAAGGAGTCAGTTTTCTCCGGGAGGTCCTTCTTCAAACGCGCGATCTCTTCCTCGAAGCTGGCTTCCTTCGTCTCCCAGCAACTTTTCTCCTTGCGAAGCGCGACGAGTTCAAGGGGGACTCCTCCGAAGCCCACCTCAGTCTCCAACTTCTTCCGAAGTACCTGAGACGCCTGCGTGATCTGATAAAGAAGCGAAGTGTTAACAAAGACCAATAGGTCAACAAAATAAACGAAGAAAAATCCTTCAATCCAGTTACCATCTGGCCTTGCCGGAGCAGCAAATCGGCGAGGTTAGGAGCGGAGTTCGCCTCCAGCGTGGCCCGAAGCTCTACGCAAGGCAATTTTTCACGTGAGAACAAAAATATATATAGAAGAGTAACGCGAAGAAAACTAAAGCCACAAGTCTAAGGACCTTCGGGATTGTACTCCCTTAAGCCACTCATCATCGCCAGCGAAACATCGAGAGAGTTATCATCCCTTGTGGCCCCATACGAGCTTCCCGCGTCGGAGCTCGAGTCAGAGTCACCGCCCGAAGACAACGAACCATCAGAGCTTTCCGAAGCACTGGAGCTCCTTGTGTCTTCAGACCGCTCTATGCCGATCGAACCCAGTACATCATCTCCAACCATGTCCCCGGCGCTCCGTCCCAGCTCCACGCCCTGCGTCTCCTCAACATCTACCCGAAGACTGCTGGCGCCATCCAGCAACTCCTCTGTATCTGACAGCTCGATCACGGGAACCCCGCCCCGGCCTTCGGAAAGCGCCTCCAAGCCAGGAGAACCAGGCGCGTTCCCAGAACCAACCACTCCAGCACCACCAGCCACAGACTCATCTCCACCACGAGAACCTGAGGCAAATTCAGTCTGCCCCGAAGCCAAGTGGGCACTCGACCCGCCTCGACCAACATCCGAGATTCCGGAGCCTTTCGAACCTCGGGACACGACCATCTTGCGCTTCCGGCGCTCTGCCTGCACAGTGCTTGTCGTAGCGACAGCGCTAGCTTTCTGCGGACGCGAAGCCGCCCGAGTCCGACCTCGCCCAGCACCTGAACCCGAAGACCCAGCGCCGGCGGCGGGAGCTTCGGATTTCTTTTCCCAGCCCCTCATCTTGATATAGCAAGTCGTGGCAATCTCGGGCGTCTCCCCTTTCTTGAGCCGCTTTTTACCCAAGGGCACGGCATGATTGCCATAGCTGATTTTCAGCGAATCAAAGATCCGATTGATACGGCGCTTCGGGAGAAGACCGTTTTCCACGTCATACTCTTCGGCGGCACTGAACGGGTCGCAGAACAGATTAGCACACTCCTCGACCATCTCAACAAACTGCAACGGCCGAAGACCTTCAGGCCTTTTAAGCCCATTGAACTTCGGGCGGCGGTAAGTGAGCTTGCGCCCGTCGAGCTTAACCTTCTCGGTGCCATCCGGCTTCCAGCCACCCTCCACAGGCCCAATACCAGCAGCGATAAACTCCTCAACGACGGTACGGCCGCTGATGATCTTGCAGGCTTTCTTAAAAGCATTGCAGCAAGGCTGGAAGGTCTTGCCGCGGCCAGTGAAATCAGGAGAGAAAATGGGCTCCGCCGGAACCAGCAAACTGGCTAGCGGGTAGCACACAGACCCATCATCATTCTCCCCTTCGGGTACCTCAGCGTAGAACCAGTAGTCCACCCAATCATTGTCCCAGCGATTCCTCGAAGCAGCAATCAAAGCAACTTTCTCGAGCTTCGACTTCTTACTGAAGCTTCGCGGCTGGAAAGTACAGACCCCATACTGAAGAAGAAGAACATCATTGTCATAGTACACCTTCTTGTTCTGCAAGTGACAACTGAAGAAGCGCAAAAAGGCTTCGTAGTTAACCTTCGCGTTGAATGTCCTTACGGCCCAGATGAACTTTGACAGTTGCACGAAGGCATTCGGCGTCAAGTGATGTATCTGAATGCCATACGCTGTAAGCACTCGCTGGAGAATGAAAAGAGCAGGAAGCCGAAGCCCGGCCTCGAAATAATCCCGAAAGACAACTGCCTCATTAGGCTTGGGCTGCGGAATTTCCTCGTCGCCTGGATAGCGGGCCCTTCCGGCTTCGAAGTACCCCCTATCAACGTACATGGTGAGCTCAGCTTCGTCAACCCGAGAACGGTTCAAACGATAAGTCTTGTCAATAACTGCAGGCGTACGAATCCGGGAGTCAGTAACCTTCGAAGAATGACCACAACCAGAAGTACCCTGCCCTTCTGCAGCCGAAGATCCAGCGTCAACGCCGGCCTTAAAGCGTTTCCTCCCGAAGTCCCCAGCATAAGCTTTCTCAATATAAATCTCGTAATCCCTGTTAGCCCCAAGATCCTTACCTTTAAAAGGAGCCGAAGCGTCCACATTGTCCGCCGAGGGATTCTCAACCGGAATGTCTTCCGGAGCTTTTTGACCTCCGGAGTTGCCTCCTTCGGCAGCTTCCGGGACCCCGGGCTCGCGCCTGCCGGAGATATCCTCCGGATCACGAAGACCAGTTTCGCCTCGGGGCAAGGAGTCCAACAACTCCACTGACCCATCACCATCAAGGGACATAGCCCCCTCCTGGCTGAAAGCCGCCTCTTCGCCAGACATCGCCGGCTCTTCGTCGATGGGACTAGCAGTCTGCTTCGTTCTAGCCATCAAAGGCACCTAAAAGCTGTACGAAGACAAAGGTTATAGTAAGAATCGTCGTGAGTGCACCTATCTGGAAACCCGAAGAGCGATCACCAACGAACCTCAAGACGATGACGAACAAAGCTGAAGCAAACAAAGCAGACGCACGTCAAGGAGTTGCCGAAGACTAAAGGAGAACAAAAGGCGAAAACGATGAAAAACGCAGACGCAAAAACAGCAGCGGAAACCCGAAGAGCGCACGAAAGTGAGGCGAGCACGAAAAAATGACCTGCCCCCTCCTCTCCTTATATAGGGGGGTGAAAACTGGGGCAGTTAATGCGCCCTCGAAAACCGCGGGAGCGGTTAAGATTCCCTTTTTTACAGCGGCTGTAGCAATCGCCACGTCACGGCCTTCGAAAAAAAAAAAACAACAACAAATCATCTTCGCACTTTACAGCCAGTATCAACCCCAATGAGCGAGGGAAGTTTTTCCGGGTTCGACTCCGACCGAATCCGATTGTTCTTCGAGGGTTCGGCTCATCGGTGTTGAACCTCGCCCGCGAGGGGCTACTGTTGGGGATCCACGGAGCCGGCTTCGAACCCGGAAACTCTCATTGAAACCCGAAGGTCTTTGTTATGCTAACTGATGACCCTTCGTATGTCGTCCGTTTCTCCCTCTGCAGGACTAGATACTGGGCGCGAAGGGCAGACCGGACGCCCGAAGGCTCGCGGCCACTGGTTGGCAAAAGGCTTTGGGTGAAGACCGGTGGGGCGCTTCACGTTTGCCCGAAGCCCCACGTGCGGGCCCGGAGCGGCAAGGAGAACGAGCACGTCAGCAACTAGGGTTTCTGACGACCCCTCGACGAAATGATGGAAAAAGTCGATTGTGCCCTCCGGACATTATTGTACCGAATATTCTGTACATTGTTCTCTATGATCAGGGGTAGTTTAGGCATCAATTTGTAATCCCTGATCGTGGTATAAATACCCCCTCCCATGCACTGGAGAGGGGGTCGATTCTCTGCTGTATAACATGACTGTTAATACAATGGCCTAGGCTTCGTGTTATGCAGGTTTCCTATCACATTCACGAAGCCTTTCCCTATCTCTCTCGCTTTCTCTCCGTGCTTCACCCGGTGCTGGGTTTTCTTCACGAAGAATCCCAACACTGACCAGACGGTAAAATCTGCAAAAGCAAAGCAAAGCTTTAGTGGAGCGAAGCATAAACAAATAAGTGCGAATAAGCGAAGACGACAAAGCAAGAAGAAGCCATACGAGGTCCTGGATTTGAAGAGAAAATTGGCACTCTTAAGCCAAGTACATTTTTTGATAAGAAAGAAGGAGGCCGCCAACCATCTCGAGAAAGTGGAAGAACACCAGCAGCGAAGCATTCTTCTAAAATGTCACGAAGGGTCATCTTTTGGCTAACTCTCAAGAAAGCCTCAAGAGACCGAGAAACAGCCTGATTCCTAAAGGGCTAGAAGCTGTTAACAATACGTATGTCAACAGCTTCGCCAGTATGAAATTCAAACGGCGATGTATGATAATGGAAACAATCTTTTACCCATTCGCGAAAAGGAGGGGGATCAAAACTAGGAAGCGGAGTAACAAAGCCCTCCCTGGCCACAAAGTCAACAACACCAAAGCACGGGCTAACCTGACGATGATGATCATAAAGAGGGGTATGCCAAGCCTGGTATACGCGATAAAAGGCATGGGGCTCACGGTTAACACCTTCGCTCATACAAGCTGAGGCAAATGCCAAAATAGTTGCAACAGCCACCGGAGTAAGCTGATGAAGCTGAAGATGGTACATAGAAAGGACACGGGAAATAAGCTTCGAAGGCGGAAAGGATAGACCAACATCCAAGAAAGACAAAAAGACGACGACTTCATCAGGTCTAGGGTTCAAAAAATTATCAGGAACCAAATCTGGTCCTTCGAAGGGAAGCCGAATCAAGTTAATATCAAGAAGTCCAGACTCAGAGTAATGCTTCAACAGGCTACCCTTATAACGAGTGGTATGAATACACTTCGTAAAAGCGTAATGCTCTCGAAGGGAATGAAAACCTCTAGGAAAAGCGACAGACTTCTGCCGAGCCATCTGAAATAAAAAAGAAGTAATAGCAGCAAAACAAGCACAACAGTAAAAAAGGAAGGTGAATAATGAGAATGAAAGCGACTCATATTTAAGGCCACGAGCCAGACACATCATTTACTCCGTCCACAAAACTTTGTCATCTCAACATCCTTTGCCCAGCACCGCGGGCGAAAGAGGGCTTCGACGTGACACAGGAGAAAGACCCAAGGAACAACCTGGGCACACACACCTTCGTCCATCATCGCGGACCAAATAGGAGGGCTTCGCCAGGATGTCACCGAACGTCAAGACATTGAGAGGGCTTCGTCACGCTAAGACTGCAACTCATAACCTGTTGGAGGGTTCGCAGAATCCAACCGGGATCTCGTTCCCCCAACAGTAGTATATCTCAACACCACCTGATGAGTAGATAACCCATAGATAGGTTACGATGGAATGTGTAAACGAGCAAGAAACCCAAGCTGCCGCCATCCCCTCCCCCCTCCATCTCCGTCGGAGCGGTAGGATCTCCCGCCACCATCACCCTCTTCTTCCCCCGCCCTCCTCGCCGCCACCGGAGCACGCCGCCACGTGCGGTTGTGAGGCCAAGGCCTAGGGACGCGAGCTTCCCCTGCCCTTCTCGTCGGCACGTGCCGTCGTGAGGACAAGGCCGAGCGACTTAAGGAGCGCACACTGTGCGACGAGGTCAACGGCCTCCATCCGCCCCCTCTCCCGCTAACCCCCGTTGCCCTGCCCCTCCACCCACACAAGTGGTGGCGAACAATGGCCCGCAGGTGCCCCTCATGTGCAGCTTTGGCAGCCGCCTCCAGCTCCACCCAGGGTCCGCCAGCTGTTGGCAGTCCAAAGGCCTAACAGAAATTAATCCGCAAGCATACGGATACCGATGTAGCTTTCACTCAGGAGTATTCGTAAGGTATCGAATCCACAGGGAACGAACAGTGTAAAAGAGACTCTAATCCTAGCAATTTATCCGAATAAAGGGGGCACGCAAGGGTTCTAATGAATGCAGCAATAAATAAAAGAGTCTTCTGGCCAAGCAATCTAATGTTAAGGAATTATGTAGCAGGATAACTCGGTAAAGTCCTTACTCTATTATTCGTTTCGGGGCACGCGTACTTCCTTAGCAGACAATTTGAGAATTAGATTCGACCACTAAGGACTATACCCGCTATAATTAAGACCCTACCATCTCGATAACCCGGACGTGGCGGATTGCAAAGGCCTGAACACGCCTGTCACACGTGGGGCTACCGTCCTCCGTGGGGTTACGGGCAGATCAGGGATAACTCTAGATCTAAACACCACGTTTATATCTATCGTTACAACTAGCGAGCCTGGCGATAAGCTAGTCAACATAGCAAGCATTCAAATAAATAAATACTTACTATATACCTGAAACCCACAAATGAATAGAGCAGAATACCTTACTTCATTATCCGACCAATAATATCCTTACATGTTGCCCGGCCTGGAAGACGTGGTAGACTACTCCCAGGCAGGAAGCATACCCGAGGCGAAGTAGAAGCGGAGCCCCGACATCCTCTGAGAACTCCGACTCTCCTTCCCGCTCACTCACTCACTACTACAGCAGCGCTTCGCTACTGAAAGGAACTAAATGAAGTATGTATCAAGGTGCAAGTTGTTCTGGAGCTGGTGAGGGGTATTTATAGGGTCCTTAGGACAGGGGGGTATTTGTAGCAGAAGATGGAGTGGCGGGCGCGCCAAGCTAGGCCGGCCGGCCTACACGGGGGGCCGGCCGGCCATCCATTGTGGCAGTTCGCCACCGCCTTTGTCCTGGACATCCTAGATTGCTTCCTGATGGCGGTTGGATGGTCGATTACATTCGTGGGGGCGGCAGAGTTAGCGTGGCCTTCAAGTTTAGGCCCAACAGCCCATGTTCTGGTAAGTCGGTTGTTCCTTGTTGGGCTGGGCCTTGGTTTGGACGTGGAGTAGTGGAGGCCTTGCTGGGAGAAGATTGGCTTCAGGTGGAGCCTGAGTAGGCCGGCCGGCCTATGATTGGGCCGGCCGGTGCACTTTGTCTCCATTTCTTCATGATTTTCCTTGTATTTCATCCGTGCACCAAATATCTCACCAAAACTCGTGGAAAGCCATTATTGAAAAAGAATGTTTATTTTATCCTTGAATGATGGCTTTTATTGACGGTGTTGGAGGTGTAAAATCAGTCAAATTACACCGTCAACATCCCCCCCAGGAATAGATCTTTGCTCGTCCCGAGCAAAGGAATTGAACCAAAGAAAAGACATCATCAAGGTGACATGACAAAGTTATTCCAAAAATCTCTTCAGGCTCACTCTGTGGAAGTGGCTAAAAACTCACTGTCTTGAGAAGTTGAAAGGCTGAATGGCAAAAACAAAGATCTTATGCAACTCAAAATCTCCCGAGTTTCAAAATTATTCCCGTCTCCCAAAAGTCACAAAAATTCTCATAGTCATGAACCACTCATTGTAGTGTGGAGCCTGTCTTCTCTCAAAAAGTGGCCTTCCCTACTTCTAAAATTTTGGCTTTTATCTGGGGCTAGGTGTGGTAGGCATAGTCTCAACATAGTTGTTGTAAGATTAAGAGATGAATCTAAAAGGTACATTGCACATCCTCATAATTCAGTCAAAGAAGCGTGTATGATGCATGTGGAAACAACGTGTGTTGTGCCTTCTTGAATTTTGCTCTTATGTCCTATCTCGTAATGGTGAGGAGCCCTCTTTGCCTTTTTCTTTTGAGGCGGGGAATTCTCTCTTCTCTTTTTTTTCTCTTTTTTTTTTTTAGAGCAGAGAGTAATTCCCATGATAATTAAGGCATTTGTTTGGGCTCCTTCACTTTTTCTTGAAGTGTAAAGGACAATGATCAAGAGAGCAAAAAATCTTTGGTGGACAATTCTGCTATAGTGATGATGCGAGCAGAATAACTAGAAGGAGTGTTCGCACATGTTAGTGATGCATGACTGAAATTTTAGAGGAGTGCTTGTAACCTTAGAGAATTAAATCTTAATCGAACTTACTATGACGAGACTAGCTTTTTGAGGAGCTTATTTTCTATTAGGCTCTAATGGAATTTATGAGAGAATTTGTGACAAAAGGTTAAGAGCAAGAATATGATTCTCGAAGATCAAGTTTTCAAGCACATATCAAACCTCACAACAAAATAGACAGGAGTGTCCTTAATAACAATTTTGTGAGCAAGAATTAATTGTGAAATAAATTGTCATGAAATCGATGATGGAAAATGGTGTGCATTTGGTTATATTCTCAATATTTTTGTATTTTTCAGGTAACGGATAGGTGAAACAGAGCGAAGAGGTCGAGTAGTAAACAGTGGAAAAGACTGGACCTGATTGGGAACTGGGCCAGGCCGGCCGGCCTATAGGTGGGGCTGGCCGGCGGGGTCCTTCCCCCATTCCGCCTCTGTTTCGTTGTGTCGCCGCACAATTACCTGTACAATATTTTTGTCCTGCACACTCGGGGAAATTGTGAGCGCAAAAAGGTTGGTCTACGCGGTTACCCACGTAAACCAACACTCAATTAAATTTGTTCACTTATATCATTAACCACTAGATGATTTTATTTATTCATAGGAGCATTGGGCACTTTTACATCAGAACTAAAATAATTGGAAAGCAAACCTAAACGAATTCAAAGCAAATTTGAATGATAAAAGAAAACTAGTGCCGATCAAACTAATCCTAAACGCTCCTATGGTGAGGGTGCATCATAGTAGTCCATGAACCCCGTGAGCTTGTAGTGCCTCTTCGTCTTGGCCACTAATTCCCTTCCTCACAAGGTTGATCTGTCCTTGCAATCTGCCAACTCCAAGTGCTCGCTAAGCCTGGTAATCCTCCACCTTAGCGAGGCGCCTCTCAAAACGAAGGAATGCTTCGTTGATCTCATTGTAGGCGTCCTCGCTGGACTCCGTGGGAGGATCACTGGAGGTGGGTGGAGCGCGGCACGCCTTCCTTGAGAGGGGGAGGAGTCAAAAGACTCCGTGGTTTGCACTTGCCCCCTTCTCACCTTCTCGTATATCCACTTTGGCGCTG